>OX031009.1:64840057-65286209 GCA_943735925.1 Pollenia amentaria
TGTGATAGTTCTTCCGGACAAAAAACAATACAAACAAGTAGTATGTGAAAATATTTCGGACTCAGATATGTTCATGGTATCATTTGTACCATTGCGATTAAAAAAGATTTTGGAAGATTCAGAGCCTTCGACTAGTAAAACGCGTTGCAACGCAAACAAAGGATATTTGAAAAAATCCGACACCATCTTCTACGAAATACTGCAGGCCTATCAAATTTAAATTCAAAAAAAGAAACTCATGATGCCGTTAACAAAGAAGTTAGTGATATCAAGGCCCAAATTGCAACACTACAGCCATTACAATTAGATTTAGATGGGCAGCAAATTGAAGTTAGCTACCAATTAGTGCTAACAATGATAGATGGAAAAGTAGGCCAGGCTTTGACTAACACGAAGGCTGCATCCAGCTGCATCATATGCCATGAAACATCAAGCCAATTAAGCCAAGTCCCGACAAAATCATTAGATAATACTGATACATATGAATTTGGATTATCACCACTATATGCAAGAATACGACTTATGAAACACATACTAAAAATCAGTTATGATTTGGATTTCGGAACTTCAGGATCAATACGAAACCAACAAGGAGTTAAGAAGTTCAAAAAGTAAACATGTTGAAGATAAATATCGCAAATTTGGGTTGAGTATAGATCAGCTAAAACAAAGGTCAGGCAATACAAATGATGGCAATACCGCAAGAAGATTCTTTTCAGATCCAGAAACAGCATCTGAAATAACAGGTGTTGGTTTTAATATCGTTTTAGATTTAAAATAATCCTTGAAGTACTTGCGTGCAATGAAGAAATTGACTCTAGAAAATTTGGAGATTTTGCTAAGAAAACTGCAAAAATATATACAACCAAGTACCCATGGAGAAATATGTCTGCTACAGTTCACAAAATCCTTTATCATGGAAAAGATGTCATTAAATATCAGAGGAAGCTCAGGAAGAAAGCGAAAAGGATTACAGATTTTATAGAGATCACTATATAAGACATAGTGATAGGAAATCTTAATGCAGTTGCGTCACATTTATCCGAATCCAATCATCGACACAATGCGGGATGGCGTTTGCTAAAAACAAACTAAGTTTTTTTAATGAAAAAACAATACGACCATAGAAAAAACGCATATTCCGCTCTTTAAGGCCCCGTCGCTTAGGGAAGGCGTGGTCGTAGGGGCGTAAAATTACACACGAATTATATTCAAGTCTATTAGAAAAAAATTAACGGGTACCATTTCAACATTTCCAACATTTAGATAAAGGGACACTCTACTAAATATATTATACAATTAAGACCATAAAGTGAATAAGAATTTTAAACACTCAGGTCTTACATGTAATAATATCAAAGCTTCAACAAAGACACAACAATACACAGTCAATTTTTCTTTCTTACATTCCCCTTCAATTGGCTGGTTTTTTTTTCAAAAACGAATTGTAGTTGTAAGAGGATAGAAAGAAAAAAACAAAATTAAAAAATAAAAAATAAAGCAGTTAGCCATTTCAGTTTTTTATTTGCCGGGCACATGCAAATTTATTATCAAAAATTATTTTCGGGAATGAAATATTTATTATTAGTTAACTCATTTATTAATGATGTGCTAATAATCCCAATTTTTTAATGAAAACACTGAAATTTATTGTTGTGGGAAAGCTTGTTTCTATGCGCATTTCGTTGGTTGCTTAGGCAAATTTAGAAAAAAGTGTTTTTTTTTATATTTAATCCGAAAGAAATTATCATTGCTCAAAAACTATCATCGATAATGACCTGCTAGCTTATTTGCTAGGTTGGTGGTCGTGTTATCTTTAAAAAAGTAATATGTGCGACTATTGTGTTATTTATATTTGAGATGTTAAGACATATTTTCTAAACTACTATATATTTGTCAAATTTCAACTTTAGTAGAATAGAACTTTTGCGGATCAAAAGGATTAAGAAGGTAAAACCACTGAGGGAAAGGTGACAGTGTTTTCTTTAACCCTGTATATACTCTTGTACCCGTTTGGAGCCGTCTGTTTAACACTTTTTTTATTTTAGGCCCTAATCATGTAAAACGCTACGCACCGCCAAAGAATTACATTGGAAGCACACATGACATTATAAATATTTTGTAATTTTGGTGTTGCTTTCTTGAGAAATTCATGTACAGTTTTAAAAATTTCAACGCCTCAAGCTATGGAGCGTTTGAAATTTTAAAACGCAATGTGAATTTCTGCACAAAGCAACACCAAAATTACAAAATATTTATGACATTGTTTGTGATTTCAATGTAATTCTTTGGCGTTGCGTTTTACATGATAAGGGCCTTAATGAAATTACTCCAAAAAAAATTTTTTTTGTTTGAAATTTTTATTTCTACAATTTTTTTTATTCCGAAAAAATGTTTGCAGAAGTAACAGAAATCATGTGATATTGCCTTAAAAAAATTTTATGATAAAGGGAATATTGATCGTGATCGAACAGAATACAGATAGTACATATAAAAAATTACACAATCAGAAAAACGTATAGCTGCACTGATTCAACCTTATCCGTTACATTACGTTCACACTAGAGTATTTAATCTATATATATAAAATAGGATGTGTGTATGTATGTATGTAACGTATGGACTCCAAAACGGCTGGGCCGATTTTGATGAAATTTTCAGGGAATCTTCAGAATATTCAGGCGGGTAACACTGTGAAGTCTGATTTCTGATTTTCGGTCTGGGGGCGGAGGGGCGTGGCAAAATCCATAACTTGAGAACGGCTTGACCGATTTGAACGATTTTTTCTTTAAAATTATCGCCATGGTCCAACTTAGGTTTTTACGGAAAGAAAATTTTGCCCCGCCCAGTTTTACGCCCACTTTTTTCGATTTACCTAAAATCAGAAAACGGCTCCATCGAGTTGACTAATTTTTCTTTCAAATGTTCATATTAATCAACTTTAAGTTTTCATCGAAAGAAAAATTTACCACGCCTACTTGTACGCCCACTTTTTCTATTAAGCGCATAACTGGAGAACGGCTTGACCGATTTGGACGATTTTTTCTTTAAAATGATCGCCATGGTCTAACTTAGGTCTAACTTAGGTTTTGCGAAAAGAAAATGTTGCCCTGCCCACTTTTACGCTCACTTTTTTCATAAGATATGTATTTTCAAATCAAATGTAAATCAAACATATGTATATGAACAACATTTACCAAATAAAAAAACAAAAAACATTGTCTATCCGCTAGCCTTAAGATGAAGTAATCAATAAATATAATTTCCAATTTGCCTTAAATACATCTGTTTCTTTTTCATTGAACCCATATCTACACCATATGTAAGTTATTCTGTAAAAAAACTTTATGATAGGTATTTCATGGATTTTTATTTAAAGGCCGTAAATTTCGTTTAAAGATCAATTTAAATCGTCTGGTAATACAACACTAATGTTTGCTTAGGGCCAGCAACGCGGACCGGGTCAGCTAGTAGTAAAATAAAGAGCTTAAACACGCGTTTACGCTAAACAATTATATTGTGAATCCCACCTTAGAAGGGATTTTTAATTTTTTTTTTGGTCTTTTTATTTTATCTGTTTTTATGACTCTAATAATATTCTTTGACCCTATAACTATGCAATGCGTTGTTAAATTTGTGTCAGGTATTTTATAGCAAACTAGCTGACCCGGTCCGCGTTGCTGGCCCTAAGCAAACATTAGTGTTGTATTACCAGACGATTTAAATTGATCTTTAAACGAAATTTACGGCCTTTAAATAAAAATCCATGAAATACCTATCATAAAGTTTTTTTACAGAATAACTTACATATGGTGTAGATATGGGTTCAATGAAAAAGAAACAGATGTATTTAAGGCAAATTGGAAATTATATTTATTGATTACTTCATCTTAAGGCTAGCGGATAGACAATGTTTTTTGTTTTTTTATTTGGTAAATGTTGTTCATATACATATGTTTGATTTACATTTGATTTGAAAATACATATCTTATGAAAAAAGTGAGCGTAAAAGTGGGCAGGGCAACATTTTCTTTTCGCAAAACCTAAGTTAGACCTAAGTTAGACCATGGCGATCATTTTAAAGAAAAAATCGTCCAAATCGGTCAAGCCGTTCTCCAGTTATGCGCTTAATAGAAAAAGTGGGCGTACAAGTAGGCGTGGTAAATTTTTCTTTCGATGAAAACTTAAAGTTGATTAATATGAACATTTGAAAGAAAAATTAGTCAACTCGATGGAGCCGTTTTCTGATTTTAGGTAAATCGAAAAAAGTGGGCGTAAAACTGGGCGGGGCAAAATTTTCTTTCCGTAAAAACCTAAGTTGGACCATGGCGATAATTTTAAAGAAAAAATCGTTCAAATCGGTCAAGCCGTTCTCAAGTTATGGATTTTGCCACGCCCCTCCGCCCCCAGACCGAAAATCAGAAATCAGACTTCACAGTGTTACCCGCCTGAATATTCTGAAGATTCCCTGAAAATTTCATCAAAATCGGCCCAGCCGTTTTGGAGTCCATACGTTACATACATACATACACACATCCTATTTTATATATATAGCAAATAAATAAAAGGATTTTAAGTTTTTTAATCCTTTTTATTCCACTTGTATTTGGTATAAAAAAAGTATGAAAAGTGACATTCGGATGCAAACTCAGTGGATATACTATTTGAGCAATAACAACGTTTTTCATAAAAACATGGAGAGTTTCAGCTATAAAGAATTGGCCGGAGAGTATTTTAGAAACAAAAACGAGGAATATGTTAAAAATTCCATTCGAAAAAAGGAAACTTAAATTCTTATAGCACTGATACACAATTGGACTTAGAAAATAAATTATATGTTTTCCTCAAAAAATTAAAACAGCGATACAGCAACGTTGATAGCAGAAAAGATAGATTTTATAAAGGCTTTGCAAACTGGTTAGAGAACGAACTTTCTGTCGAGATCGCTTTAGAAACTACAAATCAAACAAGCGTTGGAGACCACAAAAATCGCTGGGCAACTGTAGCGATAGATTTAAGAGGCCAAAGCTTTAGGATATCAATGAAGAAATCGGATATAAAAATATTTAAGATAATTTCCTATATCAATTACGATCACAGAAATAATTGACAAAAGTGGATATCATTGAAAAAGTTGTTAAAGCTAGTCCATTTAGAACAAAACTGATTTTGAAAAGAGGAGGCATTATTTCTGGATTTGAAATCAACGATACAGCAATATATTCAGCTTAGATTGCCAGCGATTGAAAAATGATCAAATCTGAATCCAGCATATCATCGCATAACAGCTGCTAAAATGGACTGTTTGCCATTAAACGACACTATTACAATCACACCAATTTCGGCAGAGGTACAACTACAATCTCTACTTGATTACACAGCCGAACGCTTGCTACAATCAATAAAAGGAACGAGTTAAAGAAATATGGAAACACAAAGTTAACTCTTTTTTGTAAATAGGGATGTGATAGTTCTTCCGGACAAAAAACAATACAAACAAGTAGTATGTGAAAATATTTCGGACTCAGATATGTTCATGGTATCATTTGTACCATTGCGATTAAAAAAGATTTTGGAAGATTCAGAGCCTTCGACTAGTAAAACGCGTTGCAACGCAAACAAAGGATATTTGAAAAAATCCGACACCATCTTCTACGAAATACTGCAGGCCTATCAAATTTAAATTCAAAAAAAGAAACTCATGATGCCGTTAACAAAGAAGTTAGTGATATCAAGGCCCAAATTGCAACACTACAGCCATTACAATTAGATTTAGATGGGCAGCAAATTGAAGTTAGCTACCAATTAGTGCTAACAATGATAGATGGAAAAGTAGGCCAGGCTTTGACTAACACGAAGGCTGCATCCAGCTGCATCATATGCCATGAAACATCAAGCCAATTAAGCCAAGTCCCGACAAAATCATTAGATAATACTGATACATATGAATTTGGATTATCACCACTATATGCAAGAATACGACTTATGAAACACATACTAAAAATCAGTTATGATTTGGATTTCGGAACTTCAGGATCAATACGAAACCAACAAGGAGTTAAGAAGTTCAAAAAGTAAACATGTTGAAGATAAATATCGCAAATTTGGGTTGAGTATAGATCAGCTAAAACAAAGGTCAGGCAATACAAATGATGGCAATACCGCAAGAAGATTCTTTTCAGATCCAGAAACAGCATCTGAAATAACAGGTGTTGGTTTTAATATCGTTTTAGATTTAAAATAATCCTTGAAGTACTTGCGTGCAATGAAGAAATTGACTCTAGAAAATTTGGAGATTTTGCTAAGAAAACTGCAAAAATATATACAACCAAGTACCCATGGAGAAATATGTCTGCTACAGTTCACAAAATCCTTTATCATGGAAAAGATGTCATTAAATATCAGAGGAAGCTCAGGAAGAAAGCGAAAAGGATTACAGATTTTATAGAGATCACTATATAAGACAAGTTTCTCGAAATTCAGATCCGTTCATTTCCAGTATTCGAAATCAGGGGAAAGTGGAACATCGGGATTTAGATGAAGAAGCCAAAAAACTACTAAAGAACAGAAATAACACAGAACAGAATATGGAATATTTGCAATCAATCTTTCAATTAAATGAACAATAATTATAATTTATTAGATCTAATACAGACATTGTATTAGTAAAAAATAATAATTAACAGAACCTCACTCACATTGTTACAAAAGCTATTAAAATCTATTGCTACTTTTTTTTTAAAAAGGTTTTTTCATCCACATATGTATGAAATGTTTTAATAAATATTAAATATTCAAAAAATAAATGACTATATTTTCGTATCAAAATCTTAAATAAAATCAGAATTCAGCGGATCTATTTTGCTAGAATAACAAATTTTACAGCAAAAAATAATAGACTCTTCTGTAGTAATAGCAAGATTTTAGATAATATTTCTAAAGTTTTTTTTTAAGTGTAAACAAATTTGACAGCAAAAAATTGTTAATTTTTCAGTAATATTATTAAAATTTCAAAATTTCCAGTTGATTTTACTATTTTTTTTTTAATTATAATTAGTATTGTGGTTATTTTATTGAACTGTTAATGGTTTTTAATCCAAATTTAGATATTTTTAATTAGGCTTAAGTTCATTGAATTTATTTTTCATTAAATTATTTTTTTATGAAGACAGGAATTTTACAACATGAAATTAATTAAAATTTTTATTGATAATTTTTCATTCATCTCAGCGCAGTCAAGAATCCCCTAATAGCGAATCAAGTTGTTTGCCGCTATACCAGTGTTCGAGCCTGGCTGTTACTTGGTGAAATCTCTCGCCATGTTCATCAGGCTCGGCTGTTGATTGTTCATTAAATTTTTCGGCATGGTAATGCAAAAAATTTATTTTCAATGACATTCTAACGTTTAAGTTTTTAATTGCGGTTAGCATATCTCTGATTAAAATTCACCAGTTTTCAGACCGATGATTTTCTAATACATTTTCTATTACTGATTTCACACAATTCCAGGCCAATAGCTCGATATCATTCAATGCAACCTCAAATTGATGGTTCTTCATAAGACGACGAATGTCCGGTCCATTAAGAGTTCCTGTAAAATAAAATCATTATGATATAAAATATAAATCTAATTTAATAAATTAGTTAGAGTTCATACCTTCTTTTACTTTCATGCCACTTAATCGTGGAAAAATTCGGCGCAATTCGGTAAAAGCAACACCATCTGGGCTAAATGCTTTTATAAAATTTTTTAATCTGTAACTGTGGATTTTCCAAAGTGTGGTAATAATGCATGCATATTTCTTCGGAATAGCATAAATTTGTATATTTGTTTTGTATTGTAAATGGCACAAAAACCGCATTTAAAAAATTTTACGTCAAAATGTCATTGAAAATAAATTTTCTGCATTGGCACATTCTTCATATGTGACAGCGCATAGAGAAAGGGACCTAAGGGTAAAAAAAATCAATTTTCACTTTTTTTTTTTGATGTAGACAACATCTGAGCGCGTTTTCTAGGTTGACCAACACGTTCCTGACGTCATGAGATGTGTCGCTTTTAAATGAGACCAATACCAGAACGCTCAGTGATGGTACACCAAAGCTACACGTATATAAATCTTTAAAATGGCTTTAAATGGTTTTTACCCTTAGGTCCCTTTCTATTTTGCGCGTCACATATACATATATGTACATAATGTTGAATAAAGAATTTAATAATTAAAAAAAATCCTATGAAATGCTCCATATAAATTATATTCTTCATATATATTGAAGAAAAAGGCACATAAATTCCCAGAAGTCGCCGCTAGTGGTATATAATGTATGACCGACCTCAATTAATTTTTTTGTCCTTAACATTTTCTCGAGACATACTTGCCCCTTATCTCCACTACTTAGGGGGGCTCCCATACAAATATTGCGTTTTACGAAATTCTTAAATTAATTAAAATTTGTCGACTTTTGTGAATAAAATCAAAAGTTACTAACAGATTTTAATCATTTATGGCTTGTTTTGTTTGCAAAAAATTAGAAGCTTTTTTTTTAATTCTTTATGAATTTTTTAAAAACAAAAATTTCGAAATTTTGATAAAAAAAATTAATTTTTTTTTCAAAAAAAAAATTATGGTTCAATAACGACTACTCATATTAGAAAAAAAGTTTTACTTAAATGATTTTTTTTTGCGGAGTTTCGGTTTTTTTAGTAATTGCAATAAGCTAAATTGTTTTTGAATTACGCAAATATATGTTGTGCAACTTCCTCCATTTTCGAAATAACGGTATATCTCGAAAACCAGAGCCAATCTTAAAAAACCGCGGGCACCACTGGATTCAGCGTACCCGAATTATGTTAAAACGCCATGTGCCCGGCTTGTCTGTTTTTTCAACTAGCATAGTGTTATTGAACAGCAAAAAGTTTTGTTAAATAATTAAGGTTGTGTCCTCCAAAAAATAGTGTGGCAGCATAAGTAAGTTTTTATTTTTCCTACTACTTTTTTGCTTATTTCTTTAGATATTTTCACAAATAATTAAAAATTTAACCCCGTATCCACAAAAAATATTTTTGATTAATAAAAGGTTTATTATACAAATTTTCATAGAAAATTCGTTTCATAAACCTACTGTTAGCGCCACTATCGTTTAGTTACTTATTCAATTTTCATTCGGTTACTTATTTATCGAGACAGTGCGAAAAACATGTAAAAATCCCAAGCCTTAAAAAAGCGCACATTTTTTCTTTTGTAATTGTATAAAAAAGCTGTTTAAATTCGTAAAGAAAACATATTCAAATAGTTAAGCAAAGTGATTGGTAGTCGTGAAATTAGAATTTAACTCACATTGTTAAAACCTTTTTTGTTTAAAAACATAATTTATAACACAGTTACAAACCTACTTGTCGCGCTTTGTTTTCATACTAAAAAAGTATGTATTTTCATTCACCACATAATTTGTATTTATTTATAAAACTATAATTTACCTAGGAATTTCAACATACAAATGCAATAAAAACTGAATTTACCAAAACTTGTATTTGTTGTTTACAATCTCGTGAAAACTGGGCGCTCGGGCGAATTCCCGTAACAAATTTGAAATTCTTTTTTATGGTCCACCCTACCGGATCACGTATTGCCAAACATTGAAAATACGAAGTTCAGCAGCTACGGTTGAACAACCCCAAGGAAAAACAACATCCAACTGGCAGAAACTGTAAGTCCCAAAAAATGAATAAATTTTCTTTTCAGGGTCAACCACCACAACAAAACCAATGTGCAACCAAATCGCCATCTGCAGAAAACTGTTCTGTTTGTAATGAACCACCTACGGGTCAATGTATAATATGTCTTAAGTGCCAAAAAAATTATCACATAAATTGTGTTAACTTGGACAGTAACAAACAAACCTTTACATGCGATAATTGCACCAATAAAATTCAAACTCCGGGCTCAACAAAATCTATTCGCAGTCATCGGAGCAAAGCCTCCCACATTTCGACAGGCTCAACAATGCGAAGAAAAAATTTAGAACTTCAGCGTCTCGAAGAAGAAAGACAGCTTGCTAAAGAACGAGACACCGAATTCTTAAAACAAAAATATCAATTGTTACAACAAGAAGAGGAAGAGATCGATGATTGTAGCTTCGTAGATATCCACTCTGTACATGAATGGCTTAACAATCAACCGAATCCTCCAGATTTATCAGAAACAGTCCTACCTTGCGTGCAACCTCTTAACATTAATGTGCAGAATAGCTCCACAGAATGTAATAACGTAAATTTTACAACCTCAATGTCAAGCCAACGTCATGTAGCAGCACAATATTCACAAAATAATATGCCAACAAACCACACCAGTACAAACATTCAAAATAAAACACCAAATGCCTACGTAAATTCAACGGCATATAAAAATACAACCATATTTATTAATATAGCAGAAGCTGCAACAACACAAACAACAACAGCTGTACCACCCAACGTCACTTTACCGGCACCAGCTAATTACACTTTTCGTCCATCATTCTCGTCTATTCCTCACAACACCATAACGTCAAACCTTACCCATCAGCAAATAAACTCAAGACAAACAGTCCGCAAGGATTTACCGATGTTTACTGGCAGTCCAGAAGAATGGCCACTGTTTAGCTCCACCTTCGATTGGTCCACGGAAGTATGTGGCCTGACAGATGCTGAAAATTTAATTCGCTTACAAAAAGCCCTGCGAGGAGATGCTCTGAAGTCTGTTCGACACATTTTAATACATCCATCCTGTGTTCCAGCCGCAATCTCAACACTGAAATTATTGTATGGACAACCAGAAAAAATTCTGCATTCACTGAAACTAAAAATACGGGCATTACCAACAGTTAATGTTAATAAGTTGGAGACGATTACCTCATTTGCTGTACAAGTAAAAGGTCTTCAAGCAACTATAGAAGCCTGTGGTCTTCTTGATGAACTCAATAATCTGTCGTTGTTACAAGAATTAATTTCTAAATTGCCTTCATATTTTCAGATTAATTGGGGAACGTACAAGTTGAATTTAGCAAAACAAAATAAAAATGTAAATCTGTCAGAATTTGCAGCGTGGATTTTTGACATTGGTGTTTCTGCGAGCAGTGTCAACATCGACAGCAGTCCTAGCTCTGCCGCAGAGGCTCTCTCACGTAGTAGGCAGAAAAATGTTTATACACTGAACAAAGTAGACAAAATTGTATCGTTTGCGGTGGTGACTGCAACAATGTTGCTAATTGTCAGAAATTTAAAAAGGAAGATAGAACAAACAAATGGAATATTGTGAGAGAATTTAATCTGTGTAAACAATGTTTACGTAAACATTTTGGTAAATGCAATAACAACAATGTTTGTGGTGTAGATAATTTCCAATTTAAACATCATTACCTTTTGCATAAGAAACGAGTTGATACAAGGGGGACGCAAAATGTTGCTGATTCAAACCAAAATAAAGTTTCAATGCAAAACATTCAAACACAGAGCTGTAATACAGTGCTACGGGGTGCAACAATTTGTTTAAAATTATTCCTATAACAATCTATGGGAATGGAAACAAATTTATAGAAACGTTTGCGTTTATTGACGATGGTTCTTCAACGAGTTTAATAGATGAACAAATCATCAATGATTTAAATCTTTCTGGCACTGCTGAGCCTTTGTGCCTTAAATGGACTGGTAGCGTTGAACGAAATGAGGACAATTCTCGTCGTCTTTGTATAAATATAGCTGGTCCTAAGACCCCTTTCAGACAGGCAAAGTTTACTTTGACAAAGTCTGTTGAATTCTCTTTTAAACTTTGTTTGGTGCTCAGACACACAAAGTTTAATTTGACAAATTTTTGTTTTCTCTTGTTTGAATATAATATATAAACAGCGTTGCCAGAATGATGATTTTATCATATTTTGGATTATTTTTTTTAACAAAAATATGATTAAAGATTTTTATCTCAAATGATGATTTTTTATTTTTAGAAATTCTGATTTTTACTTTAATTTTGCTTATAGAAAATACACGATTATTTAAACAGTCAATTTTTAAAGAAGTTTTGCATCAGCTTGATGTGTGTTGGTGCTGCACACTTTTGTACCCAGTATCTAGAATACACAAAATTGCATCATAATTTCTGGACATAAAAATATTAAAAAAGGCATATTATAACCTATTTCCAATGTGCGAAAGAATTCCTTCTTTCGAACAACTACATTTAAAACAAAAACAAATTCTAAAAACTTTGTTTTTGTTTTAAATCAGACTGATGAAATATTTGAAAGCAAACATCAAATATTTCATTAACGTAGTCTGAACACAAAATATTTTAGAGTATCAAATAAAATAACAGCTGATTTTGAACAAATAAAAGTATTTGCCGGCAAACAAATATTTGTCCAATGTGAACATAGTGTGAACACAAAAAATCAAATATTTTAGTAATTTTTGAGAAAACATTTATTTGATATTAGAAAAAAATTGTAAGAGCAAACAACGACAAATAATTTTAGCCATGTTCCGGATAGAAGCAATTTTTCCTGTAAGTTTTCGGATTCTTTACAATTTTAAAGATTTTTTATAATTATTAGACTTTGCTTGCTATTGTGCCGCTATTAGCAAATTTTTGCGAATTACCGCTAATTTAGCAATTTTTATAGAATTTTTGCCATTCCTTATAGTTTTAGGCACTTTTACTAAATTTTATGGCTTGTTTGAAATATTAAAATGGTTCGCGAATTTTCGCTATTTTTGCAACATTTTTTTTTTGTTTTTCCCCTACATTTTGTTTTTTAACCGATTTAGCAATTTCTAATATATTTTAGGGTTTGTTTTCAAGTTAGCTATTTTTCGCGAATTTTAGCCATGCTCGCGAAGAAGCGATTTTTCACTGTGAATCTTTAGAGCTTTAACGATTTTTAAGAATTATAAGGCTTTGCTATCGTGCCGCTATTAGCAAATTTTTGCGATTTTTCGCTAATTTAGCCATTTTTACCATTCCTTAAAGTTTTAGGCACCTTTAATAAATTTTATGGCTTGTTTGAAATATCTAAATTTTTCGCTATTTTTGCAACATTTTTTTTTTTTTTTTCTTGACATTTTGTTTTTAACCGATTTAGCGACTTCAAATATATTTTAGGGTTTGTTTCCAACTTTGCAATTTTCGCAAATTTTAGCCATGTTCCCATTACCCAGTGGCTTCCATTTTTTTTTCTTTTACATTCTCCTGTTCTTACACTATAAGAGATGCTGATCCACAGAATAAAATAAAAAAATTAGCTTTTGCGCTCATTTTTACTATTTGAGAAATATATTTTTATTTTTGAACACTTTCATTAAATAATTATTTGATGCAAATATTTCTTTTAGTCTGAACGCATGGCAAACATGATTTAATTTATTTTATTTGAAACTATTTGCCAACTGTTTCAACAAACAAAAATTGTCAAATATTTGAGCTTAGTTTGAACATTAAACAAAATATTTTTTTGGTTCACACAGTTTGAAGCAAATATCAGAACAAATATTTTTGTTAAATATTTCATTAGTCTGAACGTACCTTAAGAAGTAAATAATTCTTTCGTACATCGGAAATAGGCAGTTAGAATATTGATAAAAAAAATATTTGTGAAAAGAAAAAATGTATTTTTATAAAGTTTCATATACTGACGAATTATGTTTATATGTATTTCAATTTAAATAATAAGAAGTATGGTTTTATAAAAAATTAATAATTCTTACTATTTTGCCCTTGTTTTAAAAAATTTAAATTAAGAAAAAAAAATTTAAGATTTTCCTCTTCAAAATATGATTTCTTTCGCCATATGACAATTTTTATTCCAAAGATTCTGGTAACGCTGTATATAAATATAAAGTTGCAGCCAACTTCAGGTATAATCTACGAACGAAAAACAAAACGACTTTGCGAGTACAGCAAAGTATGTACTCCCCCGCTATACTCTTTTCCCTTCTCTTCTATAAACTCAAGACTTTGCAAAGTAAACTTTGCTTGTCTGAAAGGGGTCTAATAACAAAATTCACACAGTAGATGTTCGTACAGTAAAACAGCTTTCATTACCAAAACAAACTTTAGACATTGAAAAGCTTGTACAAGATTTTCCTTATTTAACAAGATTACCTGTGAAAAGTTATATCGGTGCTACGCCGCGATTATTAATTGGTTTAAATAATTCCAGACTATGCGTTTACAACAATATTAGAGAAGGTAAAGCCAGCGAACCTGTAGCAATTCGTACTCGTCTCGGCTGGTTGGTATACGGTGCAATGAGAAATAAGTTTATAGAGCACCATCATTGTCATGTAGACGAATGCAGTAATAAAATACTATCTGATTTAATGAAAAAATTTTACAGTCTAGAAACCGCTTGTATAGACAAGGCAACAACTATGATGAGCAAAGACGATGAAAAGGCTATGTCTATTTTAGAAAAGTATACTAGACACCTGGATAACTATCTTGCCGCGATGTGGTGGCTTAAATGCCGGCGGTAGTTTATGTCTTGGAACATGATTCGGTACAGTCTAACCGGAACAAGTTCGAAGGCATAAGCTTTAAAGCCAGCATGACCAAGGGTTATCCATCCCATATCCCATCCTCTTTACCTATAATCCTACCTACTTCTCCCTTTGATTCCCTACATCCCCCACTTTTAAGGTCAAGGTGGTTGATAGCAGTGCCGAGGACCTGAATGGCTAGTTAGTGGTAAAAGAAACTGGTCGTGAACAGTTTCCCTCTGACGCCGATGGCAAGGGTCAGTTGTAATTCTAGCCTAGTCCGCGTAAGCCGTCACTGCGCGCGATGGTCGCTTTGTTTACGTGCATACTCGTGGGACCAAAAACTTGATAAATTAAACTTTAAAAAACGAAATGAAGAAGTTGGCGCAGGGAATGTCTCTGTCAGCTCAGCAGGTTCGGGGTCAGATTTGGACTCCGACTTGCTGGGTATTCACAGAGATATTCTGCTGCAAGAGAGTCAGTTAATGACAGAACTGACAGTCATGACAGAGACGGAAAGGATAGACTCGCCAATCGGCTCTCCGTCTCGTACAGGGGCATCGGAAAGACTCGGTGACCTAACTCTTGGCTCTGATGATGAGCACGAAATAACACTGATTTCGGCTCATGATGAGGGCCATAGGGTTGGGCCATCGACTTCCGGAGTCACACTCGGGTTGGAGAGAGGATTGGCGAGTGTATCAAAACTCGTTGTTCGGCAAGATGCGACAGAACAGGTCACGTCAGATAGCCGAACGAGCTACGATAAAGCCAAGAGTGGTGTGAGAGCCTCCTTAGCCTTTCTGGAAAAGATAGCTAAGAAAGACTCCTCACTGCACGATGGGCGGGATAGGCATCTGCTGAGGAAGCACCGAAAGAACGTTGCTAGATTCGAAAGAATCCACGGCTCTGTCGGTGCCATCCTAGGGCTTCCCTATCCTGCGGGATAAACACCAAGGGCTGCTGTGGATACAAATGTTGTCAGTAAAGACAGCAAATCCCCAGCACCCCCTGTTGATGAATCCTCGAATAAAGCAGAAGATAAGAAACAGGAGGGTAAAGGTTCAACGACTGGCCCTCTTAATCGTGACAGTATGGTCACAGTTAAGGGAGCTAGGCCTGAGAACGTTTTACCCACTACTAGTCGCGCGATGAGGGCTGGAAATGTCTCGGTAATTTCCGATAGTCACTCCCAAAAAGGAGTCACTAAAGGAAGGGTTGCTGGGACAGACCAGTCAACATCTGCAGGGAAATCGGGTTATCATCGACAGAGCTCTGCTAAGGGTCCCAAAAAGGGGGTAGTTAAGCGAGTGAGGTCTGGTGATGACCAGAAATCCCCTGCGGCTAAGAGGACTGGTCAGACTGTGGTCAGTTCTCTTAAAGATCCCCATAAGGAGATCAATAAGAGGACTGGCTCCAGAAAGGACCAACCATCCACGTCAAAAAAACTAAAGGAGTCGTCGAGTAAGGACGGTATTCTAGCGGCTGTCATTGATCGTAAGGATCCCGATGGAAGGATCAGTGTCGAGAGATGGCAGGTGCTAGAGAACAAGCTACTCGACGAAATCTTTAGTGCCAAAGGAAGGCCGGACGAAGTATCGTTCAAAGGGGCTGACTGGGCAAGCGGTGTCAAAACTGTCAGTTGCGGCAATCAGAAAACCTTTGAGTTTTTAAAGGCTGCAATTGGTAAGTGTGGCAGCTCCTGTCCTGAAGCTAGTCTGGACGTTATACTAGCGTCTGAGTTGCCATTAACGCCGGTAGTCACGGTATGGATACCTCCACCTATAAAACCGGTGGAGGTCATACTGGGGGTACTGGCCAACCAGAACAAGGGACTCAATACAAGCCAGTGGAAGTTGGTAGCTTCACTGGGTTGTAAAGAGAACCAGGGAAGAGACTTCAGGTTCGCAGTGGACCGGGAGTCTCTTAAAATGCTGGAATCGATAGGAGGGGTTGCAATATTCGGGTTGGGGTCTATCAAATTTAGGTTTCCTAAAAATGATAGACCCTAAGAGGTTGAAAGTGGTGCAGATAAACCTGCACCACTGTGAAGCAGCCTCAACCGAATTAGTAACCAACCTCATCGACAACAACGTGGACGTGGCCTTAATCCAAGAGCCCTGGATTAATAAAAACCGGGTAGTTGGATTAAGGGTCACGGGGTATACATTGTTCGTACCCCACACAGATGAGAAGGTACGAACTTGTATTTTGGCGAGAACTGAGTTTAAATTTATGTTTTCTCATTCTTACAGTAATGGAGACCTCACGGTTGTGACAGGAGAAGCCAAGGACAGAACGGTCCTGGCATTAGCATCGGTATACTTGCCGTACGAGGCTACCGATCCACCTGGTGAAAAAGTGCGAGAGTTGGTGGAGTACTCAGGCAGAATTGGCTCGAGGCTGGTACTAGGGTGTGACGCCAATGCACACCATACCCAATGGGGAAGTGCCGACATCAACAAAAGAGGTGAGTCTATGTTTGATTTTATTATTGCCAGCAATCTTTATATCTGTAACAGGGGGAATACACCTACGTTCAGAACTAGGGATAGAGAGGCAGTGATAGACATGACATTGACGAACTGTAGGGAATTAGTGGAGGATTGGAGGGTGGACCTGGGGTTTTCCTTCTCTGACCATAGTCGCCTGTCCTTTAATCTAATGTTTGAGAGGTCGAAAAGGTGTCCGTATAGGAATCCGAGAAGGACGTATTGGGATTACTTTTCGAGATTGGTGCAAAGTAACCTTAGAGTTACACACGACTGGAGGTCGACTTCGACCGGTGTAGAGCAACTGGTGAGCACCTTCACGGGGGTACTGACTAGTAGTTATGAGCGATCCTGTCCTTTGAACTTTCCGGGCAGGCGCACACAACCAAGATGGTGGACAGACAAGTTGAGGACTCAAAGGTCCACTGTCAGAATGTTGTTTAATAGAGCGAAGTATACGCGTAGGGAAGAAGATTGGAGTAACTTCAGATTGAGTTACAATAGATATAAAGGAGACATTAGGAGGGCGAAAAGGGACTCGTGGGTCAAGTTTAGCGAGTCAGTGGAATCAGTAAATGAGATGTCCAGGTTCAGGAGAATTTTATCCAAGGACCCTGTAGTCCCGGGATTTATTCAGAGACCGGACAACTCATGGACAGAATCTAGCTCTGAATCTCTTTGTCTGCTAATGGAGACTCACTTTCCGGGATGTGTGGATCCTGAGATGGGGGAACAGATTGAATGTGGTAACCCCTTCTCTGGGTTAGACTCGGGCGGTGAGGAGAGGGAGACGGTGGGGGACATGATCACCTTGGATAAAGTAACATGGGCGGTTAATACCTTTGGGTCTTACAAATCGGCAGGACCAGACGGTAATTTTCCGGCGATGTTACAGAATATCGGGAGATCATCACTCCTGCTGTTGGTGGAACTGTTTAGGGTCTGTGTGCTGAACGGGTACATTCCTAAAGGGTGGAGGGAGGTCAGGGTGGTTTTCATACCCAAGGCGGGAAGAACCGGTCACTCTAAACCCAAGGATTTTAGACCAATCAGCTTATCGTCTTTTCTTTTGAAGACGTTGGAAAGACTGATTGATCTACATCTGAGGACGAAGATTGACGCCGGCATCATCAGCGGCGCTCAACACGCCTATCTTAAGGGTAGATCTGTTGAGAGTGCGCTTCATGATGTGTTGGGTTATGTAGAGCGGGGATTGCGAAACAAGGAATACACCTTGGCGGCATTCCTGGATATAGAGGGCGCCTTTAACAATTTGAAGATAGAGGCTATCAGGCAGGCATTGGTGGATCTAGGCGTTCCACTGTTCCTGGTCGAATGGATAACTCTGATGCTCAGCAGCAGAGTTATTCACTCGGACTGGGGAAACGAGCGCTTAAAGAAACTGGTGACTAGGGGAACCCCACAGGGGGGAGTTCTCTCTCCCTTATTATGGCTCTTAGCTGTCAACGTCGTTCTGGGACTTTTTGACAGAATGGGTCGGAAAGTTAAAGCCTACGCGGATGATGTAGTGATATTGGTATCGGGCAAGTTTCTGCCGACAATAAGCGAAGTCATGCAAGGGGCGCTGGGCGAACTGTCAGCATGGGCGAGTGATAAGGGATTGGGAGTTAATCCGGAGAAGACCGAGTTGGTTCTTTTTACTAGGAGGTACAGGGTAGAGAATTTTAGGCTGCCGGTACTAGGAGGAGTAGAGCTTAGACTATCTGATAGCGCTAAGTATCTAGGAGTTTTTCTGGACAGCAAGCTGTCGTGGGGAAGGAATACTCAGGAGAGACTTAGGAGAGGCCTCAATGCCTACTATGCTTGCAGATCATCGATAGGTAGGAGCTGGGGACTCCGGCCGTCAGTAGTGGGATGGCTGTACACTTCGGTGGTTAGACCCATTCTTACGTATGGATGCTGTGTTTGGTGGGAGTCATTGAGAGTGGCTTGTCGAAGGAACCTTCTGTCTAAGGCTCAGAGGTGTGCTTCAATCGGCATGACAGGTGCCATGAGAAGTACACCTCAAGCGGCACTGGATGTCATTCTACATCTTCTGCCCATTGAGCAGTATGTTATGGGAATGGCAGCCAGAAGCATTCTTAGACTGAGGGAACTAGGATTGATTAGGAATTTCACGCAGGGTCACTCACGGATCTTGGGTGAAATCGAAGCTGGAGGTTACTGCCTGGGATCACCCGGCTCCACGGATTTCGTGGGCACCAGGGTGGATTTCGGACGGTTGCCGGAGGTGGTAACGCCTTCTAGGGAGAGTTGGAGTTAGGAGCAGATTATTTAGTGGATTTGCTATTTTCACTGACGGCTCGATGATGAGAGGCACGGGTGCGGGGGTCTACATTAAGGATCTGGACATCAGAATGTCATATAGGCTTCCGGACGACTGCAGTGTTTTTCAGGCGGAGGTTCTGGGGGTCTTGAGGGCCGTGGAACTGATGAGGGACAACATTGATAGGGGCTCGGAGAGCACTATATATGTCGACAGCCAGGCGGCCCTTATGGCCGTAAGGGGCTGTTACGTGAACTCCAAGCTAGTTGACGGTTGCAGGAGGGCTCTGGAGGGAGCCTTAGGAGAGTATATGTTGAGATTGTGCTAGGTGCCTGGTCACTGCAACATAAACGGCAACGAGATTGCTGATGAGTTGGCGAGACAGGGCTCAGAGATGGAGGATCCTAATCACATAGAGGCGGTTAGGCCTCCAATAGGATTCTACTTTGGGAAGATTAGGGAATGGATTCTGGACGCGACCAATAGGGCTTGGGGGAACCGAACGGACTGCCGGGTATCACGGACGATGTGGCCGGTGCTTAGGAAGTCCGACTCGGAGTTGTTGCTGGGCAGAAGCAGGGTCTGCGTGAGGACCATAATAGGAATCATCACGGGTCATTGCATGATAGGCAGGATGGCGATGAGGTTGGGATCCGACGTGTCGGATATGTGCGGGTTGTGTGAGGACCCGGAGGAGCTGGAGACGGTTGAACACATTTTGTGCCGCTGTCCCAGGCTACAGTGCAGCAGGCTTAGGTGGCTGGGCAGCAGATTCCTAGGCGAATTAGGGGACGTCCCGGGCTGTGGGCTCGAGAGTCTGATAGGATTCGTAATGGGGATGGCCTGGCTGCGCAGCAGGAGACTGGGAGCTAACCGCACATAGGGCGGATTGGTGTTGTGTTGAGTGAGGCTTTTCTCTCGGGTTTGGTCAGAACTTCCTTTTCCTCATCTATTATTATCTATTCTTATCTTTTCTAATGCTTTTGCTGTTTCTCTTCACCTTCTTTTTCAGCTTCTTAACTATAAACAAGGCATCACAATGGACCGTATTGGTCTCTGGGTGAGGGTGTGAAGGAGACTTCACACCAGCCTTTCTACCTACCTACCTACTAGACAACGTCCAGATGGACATTATGAAACTTCACTATTGTGGCGAAATGAAAACGTAGAAATGCCAAATAGTTACGATATGGCCCTAAAGAGATATAGATGCCTGAGAAACGATAGTAATCTAAACGACATTTTTAACAAAACCATTTCTGAATATGAGTTAAAAGGGTATATAACCAAGATAGAAGAAGACTCTCTAGCGCCAAACAAAGAAGAAAAGGTTTGGTATTTACCGATTTTTCCCGTTTTTAATAAAAATAAACCTGGAAAAACTAGAATCGTGTGGGATGCAGCTGCCAGAGCTCATGGACTATCGTTAAATGATATGCTGATTAAAGGTCCAGATATGCTATGCTCCCTACCGTCTATTCTCATTCGTTTTCGTCAAAAGGCCATAGCCATTTGTGGCGATATAGAGCAGATGTTTCACCAAGTTTTTATAAGAAAAGAAGATCGTAATGCCCAGCGGTTTCTATGGCGTAGTAAAAGCGACAAAGGGATAGATGTGTATGTTATGAACGTGATGATTTTTGGAGCTTCTTGCTCACCATGCATTTCGCAGTACGTAAAAAATACTAATGCGGACAAATTTAGTGGCAAATATCCCATGGCGGCAGCGGCGATAAAAAATAATCATTATGTGGATGACTACTTAGATTCAGTAGACACTATCAAAGAGGCAATTACCTTAGCTCAAGAAGTTAAACATATTCATGGAAAAGCCGGATTTAATATCAGAAACTGGATATGTAATAACAAAGATGTTTTAGCTGCAATAAATGCCAGCGATAGTCGCCAACATAAGAGTCTTAATCTCGGAAGCGAAATGGAAGCAGAGAAGGTGCTTGGTGTTTTCTGGAAATCGCCCGACGATTCTTTTACGTTTAAAATCTCGCCAAACATTGCCAATAATATATTGGCAGAAAACAAGATACCGTCAAAACGCGAACTATTACGATTTTTAATGTCGATATATGATCCTTTAGGTCTTATTGGTAATTATTTAATGTATTTAAAAATAATACTACAAGACGTATGGAGAAGTGGAGTAACATGGGACGAACAAATCCAATCCCATCACATATCTAAATGGACTAAGTGGTTGTCATTTTTGCCAGAAATTAGAAGCATTGCGATACCACGATGTTATCTTCAAACGTTTAGAAGCTACAACGAAGTAGATGTGCAGCTGCATACATTTTCTGACGCCAGCGAAAATGGCTATGCCGCACTCGACACTACTGAGTTAAATGAATGGCGATGGATTTCCGGTAAATTAAATGTTGCCGACGAGACAACAAAGTGGTCTAAAGTCGGCCCCGATCTGTCAAATAACAGTCGTTGGCAAAATGGTCCTGGTTTCTTGAAACAACATCCAAGTTCGTGGCCGTTAGATAATGGCATAAACGCTAACATTGATTGTGAACTTAAGCAACATATACTTCATATAAAAGAAATTCACCATCTCCTTCAAATTAAACGTTTTTCACAGTGGCGAAGAGCACTAAGGTCGGTAGCCTATGTTATACATTATTTAAATAAACTTAAAAATAGTTCAACTTTTTTTTGGCCCAATTCTGGTTACCGTTAATCGACACAAGGAGAAAAGATACGGAGCCTTGTTCACCTGTCTAACTATTCGAGCCGTGCACATTGAAATAGTTTATTCGTTAACCACCAGCTCATGTATCTTAGCCATCCGAAATTTTATGGCTAGACGGGGTACGCCAAGGGAGTTTTTCAGCGATAACGCGACTAATTTTGTGGGAGCAGAAAGAGAGTTACGCGACGCTATAAGAGGTTGATTCTAATGAATTCGTTCGTACTTTCACAACTGCTACTACCAAGTGGAATTTCAATCCACCCGCTGCCCCACATATGGGCGGAGCATGGGAACGTATGGTACGTTCTATCAAAACCGTTTTGTACAAAATAATGCCGACGAGATCGCCTAACGATGAAACAATTCGCAGTATGATGGCTGAAGTGGAAAATATTATAAATTCACGCCCACTAACGTATGTACCAATATGCGATGAAAATCAGGAGGCGCTAACTCCTAACCATTTACTGTTAGGAAGTTCAAATGGCATGAAACCACTAGCAGATTACGATGACTCCGGCGTGGTTGTCAAAAATATTTGGTTACAATCGCAGGTGTATGCCCAGCATTTTTGGAAACGCTGGCTGACAGAATATTTACCGACGCTTACATGCAGAACAAAATGGTTTGAAAAGTCTAAGCCCCTAAGTAAAGGCGATTTAGTTGTTGTGGTTGACCCGTCGTTCCCGCGTAATGTATGGCCCAGAGGAAAGGTATTGGAGACTACAGTTGCAGCTGATGGCCAGGTTCGTAGGGCAAGGATTATGACGTCCCGTGGTGTGTTAGAAAGACCAGTTACAAAGTTGGCCTTACTCGACGTGGCTTCAAATAGGGAGTAGGGCGGCGAATGCCCTTCTTGCCATACTGCGGCGGGGTGTTAGCGCCACTACCGTTTAGTTACTTATTCAATTTTCATTCGGTTACTTATTTATCGAGACAGTGCGATCTCAATCTGTCAAAAACTAAAAACATGTAAAAATCCCAAGCCTTAAAAAAGCGAACATTTTTTTCTTTTGTAATTGTATAAAAAAGCTGTTTAAAGTCGTAAAGAAAACATATTCAAATAGTTAAGCAAAGTGATTGGTAGTCGTGAAATTAGAATTAAACTCACATTGTTAAAAACTTTTTTGTTTAAAAACATAATTTATAACACAGTTACAAACCTACTTGTCGCGCTTTGTTTTCATACTAAAAAAGTATGTATTTTCATTCACCACATAATTTGTATTTATTTATAAAACTATAATTTACCTAGGAATTTCAACATACAAATGCAATAAAAACTGAATTTACCAAAACTTGTATTTGCTGTTTACAATCTCGTGAAAACTGGGCGCTCGGGCGAATTCCCGTAACACCTGCTATAAGCCAAAAATATTTTTTATGAATATCGGGGAACTTTGTGGAAGAGTATGCGGGCAGTGTGACGAGATCCAAAAAAAATTTTACAGCGTAATCTGGCATTAGACATGCTAAAAATGATTTTAAAAAATGCGGAAAATAATGTTAAATTTTTTTTTTAAGATTTTTGTTAAAAATTTATTACCAGTATGAAATTTTATTCGAAACTAAATATATTTTTGAGACTTATTTTTTAACGAAATTGAAATAAATGGTTATATTTATGCCCCTATTGCGGTTCTCCACTTTTGTAACAGTTTGGTTGTCGTTGGTAAATTTGCATTGCCATTCTCAACTCGACTGGCAGTTGGCTTTTCAGTTGTGTATCTGTTTTTTTCGTGGTATTGACGTTTTCAACTTTGTAAAAGTTTGGTCGACAGAAACGTTATAAATACACAACTGTTTATTAGTAGTTGAGTTGTTTTCAGTTTCAGTTGACTTTCATTTTTAAAAGAAAAAAAAAATAACAATGTAAATTAGAATTTCACAGCATTTAATACATTCGTAGATCTTTGAAAATTACAACTTAGCACAATTAAAGAGGCTTGTTAATCTAATGGAGAGAGTTGGAATCATCAGGATTCTTCTTATACGAAGCACATCTGTACAAGAGTTTTCATTTTCATCATCATAAAATAAATCGACACTAATATCCATTGTAAATACTTTTTATTCAACACAACAATTAAAAATACTTTAAGTTTAAAAAATTATTTCATTTTATAAAATTTTCACTTGTCAAACGTTATATTTAAGGTTGGCAAATCGCTATTTTAAGTTGGCAACTTTATAGCAAACTCAACTAAAAACCGTTGGGTATCACAATACCTAAAATGAGTTTGGTTGTGCATAAGTTGGGTTGACTCTCACACGACCAAACTGAGTTGAGTGGAGAACCGCAATAGGGGCATTAAACAACTCGGTAGATTTTGGTAAATCATCACATAAATAAAAATATGTAGCACAGGTAGTTGAGATTAAATTTTAAGTTAAAGGGGTCTGCAAACCCCTAATACATGCAAAATTTAAAAGATTATTTTTCCATGCTATTTAAATTTTTTTAGATAAGTTTACTTCTTATAGCTTAAGAAATCTTGAAGTCTTGCAGTTATTAGTTTTTATTTTTCATATTTATTTAAAATAAAAAAAAAAATAAAAAAAATCAAACATTTACACTATAGAATTTGCATCTAAATACAAAGTGAAATTTCTTTGCACTTTTATGTCAACGAGATTATAAAGGCCAACAACACCTGGACTCTATGGCAGACCACACCTCATACAGGGCAGCTCTGAATGAAATTCATAGGGAGTCGGTGGACAGTGCCATGAATAACCACCGAGAAAATGTTGTTTTAGGAGATCGTCCCCCCCGGCTGCAAACGAAGAACGGGACTTACCATGTCGCACCAGTGATACTGACACAATTGAGGTCGGGATGGTGCACACGTCTAAACTCGTACTGGTCCATAATAAATAGTACCATCCCACCACAAGACGTACAACACCTATTCAACTGCAGTGCAGTTTTATTTTATACATGCTTGTTTTTCAGGTCGAGCTGTTACAACAACTCGAGCCTGGGGGTCATATTATTAGGAGGAAGGTTAGCAGGGGGACACCACAGGGGGCGTTCGAACGGCTCCACTGTGTCTGATTGCGGTCAGCGCGAGCCTCAGGTCATTTGATTCCATGGGTAGGAAAGTCGTTGTCTATGCGGATGACATAGTTTTACTCGTTAGGGGAAATTTCTGTCCACGATCGGTGAAATTATGCAGGTGATGTTTGGCGAACTTTCCGCAGGACAGGGGTCTGGGTGTAAACCCTGCGAAAACTGAACTGGTGCTTATACCAGAAGGTATAAGATAGAGGGATTTGGGGGGCCAGTGTTGGATGGCGTCGACTCTATCTGACAGTGCTAAGTATTTGGGAAACTCCTCGACTGTAAACTGTCTTGGAAGAGGAATCCTCAGGATAGGATGATAATGCTTCCTACACACGCAGAAACTCAATCGGTTAGAATTGGGGACTAAACCGGATATGGTAAACTGTATTCATACATCGGTTGTAAGGCCTATTCTTATTTATGGATGCACTGTTTGGTGGGATGCGTTGAGAAATAAGATGCTCAACAAGGCTACAAGTAGTACATCTCTTGGCATCACATGTGCAAGGAGAAGCACGCCACAGGCAACGTTGGATGTCCTACTATATATGTTCCCTATTGAAATTTATGTAAAGAGAGTCGCTGCTAGAAAATTATTTAGACTTAACTAGTCTTCTCTGGTTAGACCTAGGTAGCGTGATCACACGAGAATTTTGTACGAAGTGGGTCCGCTTGATCAGGGTAGTATTCTCGAGGGAATATCGGATCACATGATTATGGCCCTAGACTGAGGTGTAGCACCACCGGTGAAGTTCCCGGATAGGAAAGTTTGGCAAGGATCTAACGGGATGTTTGAGGAGTGGGCAGTATTTACGGACGGGTCCAAGATGGAAACTACCACTGGTGCCGGTGTTTATATTACTGACACTGACATGGAAAGGTCATTCAGACACTCGGATGAGTGCAATGTCTTCCAGGCTGAGATCCTAGCGATATGGATTGCGGCGGAGAAGATTCTGGATCACATCGTAGGGTCGATAGTCAGGCTGCCCTCAGAGCATTGACAAATTACACGGTGGGATCGTGCCTGGTTGCTCGGTGTATGGATGCTCTGAGTGAGCTCAGCTAGGTATTCACAGTAAGGCTTTGTTGGGTACCCGGATACCGCAAGGTGGTTGGTAATGAGGTGGTGGACGAACTCGCGAGAGAGTGTCTGAACTTAGTGGTAAGTGACAGGGGGTTAAACCACCCATATGTCACTTCTATGGGGTGAAACGGGACAAATTCCGTGATGCCGTTACCCGTTCCTGAAGGGATAGAACGGATTGCAGGGTGTCTAGGGCATTATGGCCCGGATTGGACGCAGGGCAAACAGGGCTTTACTGGGATTGGTCTTAGGATACTTATAGGGTTATTGACGGGTCATTGTTCTGTTAGGGCTTTTACGAGCAAATGGGAAAATACCATACCGGACTTGCAGGTTATGCGATGATTCTGAGGAGCTAGACGATTGAGCATGTAATGTGCCACTGTCCTAGAATGCAGAGCCTCCGGCGGAAACGGCTTTGGGATAGATTTCACGACGAACTGGGGTGTATCGCTGGATGTAATCCAGTCGATCTTCTGGGGTTTGTCAGGGAAATAAGACGGTTGTTTCTGATAAAGAGACTGTAGTGGATGTTTTTGTTCTGTTAAGTATCTATCTATCTACTAACTATCTTAAATCTGTCTGTCATCTCCTTTCTTCTTTTCTTACTTCCTTCCTCTATATTGAAGAGATTCACAATTGTCTCCTAGTGGAGGTGTGCTCTTGGGCGCACAACCCTACTTACCTTACCTAACCTAACTTAAAGAACACTCGATACAATTAAATTCAAATGTTTTTGAGTTATGACTATAGTGGCGCAAATGAACGATATAATGTACATAACTACTATATTGTTTACTTGTAAATATTTAATTGATTACTTTAAAACAGATATTTTTATTTAACTATATATACCTTTTTTTCTTTAAATTAAGTTTATATAAACAGTAATCGAAATAATTTAATATCGATTTTGCATTTTTTTCGGAATGAAATGTTAAAAATCACCATTACTTTGCTTTTATTGAAAAAAAGACACAAAAACAAGTTATTAAATAAATGTTTCTATATGTATATATGTTTACATTAGTATTAGAATAAGAGTTAACTTAAAAATAAAAACATAACATTTTTGTTTCAAAAAAGAAATATAGACAGTTTAACAATTTTAGTGCGTAACAATCTACATACTCATAACAAATTAACTAATTAAATTCACTTAAAGCTTTCCCATTTTGTTTATATTTATACATGGGAGAACATTATATACATATATTTCTAGAATTTTAAGAATTACAAATAAAATGTACGAATTTAATCTTATATTAATTATACTTCTTATTAAAATGTACACAATGCATATTATAAGGGTATTCATGTAATCTTTACTATTGCAAAATATAATACTTGTACATAAATGCGACAGAAGCCAAAAAGAAAAATATATTAACTTTCTTACCACACTACCAACACATATAGAAACCAAAAGACCCATATATGAAACTTAAACAAAAACAAACTTATACGAAGAATATAAAAATACAAATAATACCGAAATTCCTATACTGACTCGGTATTGCAAAACCATGTTAATAATAATATAATTAACATAATCGAATTTAAAGACTAACTCTTAAATGACTTAAGAAATATTAGTTTGTTCGCATATGTTTAATTTTTATTCGAAGCTAAATCACATTGTTATTTTGGTTAAACTTCACCAGTTTTAGAAATAAAATAATTTATATGCACAAAATATGGCCAAAAGGCTGTATTGTAAACTTATTATTACGGTGAATGGCGATATTTTCCATGAAGCTAAATCTTCAAACACATAGACAAACAGGTATTTACTAAAGCAATAATTCCGTAAAGGATTTTGACTGGCAATATGTAAACAGCGTTACCGTTAAAGTACCAAAAGATGGGGATATTTATAAAATAAAGTGGCATCAACAAGGCGAATTATGGAAAAAGGCGGCATCTCTTTTGAAATCAGAATAACTACACCAATTCCCAGCGAATGATTTGGAATTAAATTCCCTGTTAGCCATCTAAACAATAGTTTTCTTATATTTTCAACAGTTTCGGACATATTCAGAAAATAATGTCAGAACTTCTTTTTAAGCAAAATGAATGCCATTTTTTTCAAAAATTCATTAAAAAAAGTTATAAGAGCAAAAATTTTACATTTTTATAATTTATCGGAAAGCTTGGTATATAACGAATAAAACAAGCCATAAACAATGAAAATGTTGAATTTATTCAGAATTCATTGAATTTTTTATTTTTAAGTATTTAATTCATCATGGTATACACGAGGGCTTCCAATCGGGACTGATTTTTCTGAATCCCGGGATTCGGGATTAAAGAAAATATTTCGGGATCCCGGGATGTTCGGAATATTTTGAATCCCGGTATTGACGGGATTTTTAAAATTTTTTCGGGATTTGTTTAATTGTTTTTTTTTTATACCCCATTTATAAAACTTTTTAAACTGTTTCAAAAACAACTTAATATTGCAGTAAAAATACATATTTCCTGAACTTTGATTTTTTTTTATTTAAAAAAAAAAGTTATAAAAACAAACTTAAATTATTAATTGATCACAACTCATAATCTTCATTTATTAAAAAATGTTACAAATACCTAAAAATTTTATTTTTATCCATATTTGATTATTGATACGAGTATAAAAAATTACACAATTTCCAATTGTATTTTAAAATTTCTAAATGTAATTTCAAATTTTCCAAATGAATTTAAAAATTGCCGAAATATAATATAAATATATATAAGTTTTCTAAATGTATTTGGAAATTGTCCAAATAATATCTAAAATTTTCAAATACAATTTAAATTTTCCATATGTATTTTTAAATTGTCTATACGTATTTTATATAATTAAATGTGTCAAAATTTTACAAATGTAATTAAAAATGTTTCTATATGTATTTTAAAATTGTCCAAATCTATTTTAAAAATACAATTAGTAGCACCAACGGTAACGCTGTATGTAAATCAAAGTTTATTCATGAGTGAGTATGAACTTTTTTATTTTTTTGCCGCTTATTTTCATTCATGAGTATGAAGAATAAAATCATTTTGCTCTGGTTCATTAATGAGCACAAAACGCAATCTATAAATGTTTTTATTTGACTACAAATTTTTTGTTTGATTTTTATACCTCTGTACAAATTTTGTTTCAACAGTGTTGACACTTAGGCCCTAATCATGTAAAACGCAAAGCAACGGCAAAGAAATTCATTGAAAGCACAAACAATATCATAAATATTTTGTTGTTGCATTCTACAAAGAGTTCACACCTCCTATAAAGCATGCACTTAATAATAATTTAAAAACAAATTCGAGAGCCAAAGATGAAGGTATTCAGGAAAAGACGTATAATTATTATTATTAATTTGTATTATTTAAAACGCTAAAAATTATTTTTATTATTTATCTGAAGAAATTTTGTATGTTTTAATAAATGGAGCCAAAATGGCCTAACCCTCAGTTCCTGTCAATATATCAATGGATTTCAAATTGGCCTAAGCCACTTTAATTTTTGTATTAACTGTTTAAAACAGTCCTTTTCTAAGTTAATTAAGACCTAATAATTAACCTAAAACAAATATTACAACTAATATTTATTTACGATTAATAAAAAAAAAATATTTTAAAAACTTATTTTCTTTTAACTTCGTTTTTCTCAGGACCATTTTTTTGGGCTTAGGCCGTTTTGGCGCTGAGCGCCTCATATCGAAAATGTAAAGTATCCAACTTTTACCATTTTAAATGCAATTTATACTTTATTTAAAACATTTTTTGTATTTAATCTATGATATCCCGAAGAATCGGAAGTATTATATTGTTTGGTAGAAAGTTTTTTATGTGATTTGTCTTTTTCAAAAAAATATGCAAAAGTTGCAACCATTAAAAATTATATTATAAATTTAAATATATAAAACACTTGTGAATATTGAACACATCGTCAAATAAATTTAAAAAATACTCTTACTACTTTTTCTTTAAAATATTTTTGAGATCCAAATAATTAAATTTTCCAAAATTTTGATATTTTAATCAGGCTTAAGTTCATTGAATTTAAATGTCATTAAATTATTTTTATGAAGAAAGGAATTTTACAACATGAAATGAATTAAAATTTATTGATAATTTTTCATTCTTGACTGAGCTGGTAATCGATCCCAGGTTTTCACGGACAGGTTGCCCATACTAGTTTCGATTGTAACCACAAACATCAATCTTTAAACCAACTAGTATTTTAACTTGGTAGATCGAAATTTACTTTGAATAAATGATAACCTATTTTAATTGAAATACATGTTCTTCCTTACTTCTTGTTTTTCGTACTTTTTGTCAAGAATTCTTCTTGAAATCCAAAGTAAATTTTTTTTGTTTTTCATTAAATATTTATTCGTTTGGAAAAGAATCAAACACCAAAATTAAATATTCTATTTTTTTGAATCAATAAAATTTTTATTTGAACATGAAAAAAAATTCAAACATTCAATTGTTTAAAACAAACAATGAAATATTAAAATATTAAAAAAAATAAAAATTTGACAATTTACTCAGAGTCAAACTACTGATTTACTGTTTTTAACAAAAACATTGTTTGTAAAATATATATTTATTTTTTTAATAAAACAATTAAAAGTTTGGTGTTTGATTTTACGAATTTTGTGATAAGTCCGATTTTAATAAAAAATTTGTTTAATGTTATGAATTGTGTTTAAATACGAACTTTAATTATTTTCCGTGAATAATTTTTCATTTTTGAATTGTTCATATGGGAGCAATTACGATTTATTAATTGTTTAATATTTCATTTGTGATGAAGTTATTCGGCAATTTACACGACAATAGCACGAACTGCCTGTGTACGTTGTGCACATATTTTCTTTTTGTCTTTACAAACAAGTGTGACTTACTTTTTCGTTAGAAAAACATTTAGGTAAAATAATTAAAAAAATAAAAGTATAGTCGGTCAAGCCCGACCTTATGATATCCTACACCACAGAACTTAGAGACACATTTTTGATAATGTATCCTATTTGGGACCCGTATAATGGATCCGCCAGAACAAAATTATGTTATGAGGTTGAGATTCATGTAAAAATTCTTTGTGCCGAATATTACTTAAATATCTTCATCTATGTGGTTTTTTTTTGTCATTAAGGCCCAAATTTACAGCCATAAATTAATTAATTTTTTATTTATTTATTTGTCTATGGAATTATAATCCTTACAGACTTCTTAATTAAATAAAAATAAATTTTAAAAAGTAACAAAAATTATGGATTTAAATAGATTAATATACTAGTTTTAATATCAGTGGAGCTATAAGAATAGACAATAAATTAATAAAACTTGTTGAACTCTTTACACATCCTTCTTAACGGGTCACCATTAGCATAATTAGCTCTAAAAAATTTAATTGATAACGGAACCAAGTGACGTGATGGGCGTTGAGGAACATTAAATGTTTTATTGTTGATTAAGTATCCAGAGCAAACGTCGCACACTGGTTCATATTTTGAGAAGGCGGCCAAAACTATTTTTTTTTGTTCTCCGATTTTGAAATTTTTTTATTCATGTGAAAGTAAATACTAGTGAACCTCGGGAACCAAAAAATTTCAACCCTATTTCAACTATTTCATTGAGAACAGGGTGGTCCAAAATGGACTTTCTCAGTATTTGGTTATAGTTTTGAATTTCTGAGTAAACTTTAAAAGTTGAAATGCTCATAACTTTTTTGTTTTTCAAGATTTTTTGACAGAATAAATTTTGTGTATTAGGTTATCTTATTAGCTATACGTGGTTTAAAGCATTAAACTCTGCGACCTGTAGAACTATTTAATTTTCTTTTTTTTTTTATGTCAAAATTTCCCGGAAATTTCCTATTTTATAGAACATTAGTCCTGCCCGTCAAAACGCGTCAAAAAAAAATCTATACTCTCTTGTAGTCCAGAATCTAACCTACATTTCTATACCCCATTGTACACACATCTGGATGCGATCTTGCGAACTACAGCAATTTCTGTGACCCAAGGTAAGATATTCGGTTCAAAAAATAAGTCCTGCAAAGAAACATTACTGAAATTAAAGAAGGTGAATCTTAAAGAATTTTCGACAAATAAAGCAGTTCAGGCCACATAAATTATCTAGCACGTCAGGTTATCAATTAATTTGGAGAAGGTAAAGGTATTGCCATTGTTATGAACTTATTGTGGGTGAACGGATGCTGTAAAACGAATAGGCGACATAAATAGACTAACACGTTAGATTTCTGAGTAAGTTAAAAGGTTAAACATTAGTAAATAGCCGCAACATAAACTACATAGTTTAATAAAAAATTGCAGCATCACTTTATTTTCTAAATGGGGATGTGATGGAAGCTCTGGTCAGAAACAATACAAGCAATGTAATTCAGAAAACTCATCTGATGCTAACTTATTCATGGTATCTTTCGTACCATTACGTTTAAGAAAAATTTATATTGGCTTAGAGCCGTCAACCAGTAGAGTTACAGAAATGGATATATGGAAAAATGAAATTCCCTCTTCAACAAAGTATTGCAGACCAATAAAGTTTGTTTACAAAAAGGAAACTAAAGATGTAATAACTGAAGAAGTTCGAAAAATAAAAGATCAAATTAAAGAACTTCAACCGGCAATATTTAAATTTGATGACCAATGCATTGAAATTAATTTTCAAATGTTCCTTACAATGATCGATGGAAAAATTGCACAAGCATTAACCGAAACAAAGTCTTCGTCAAGCTGTACCATATGCCAAAAGACATCAAGTCAATTAAGCCAACCCCCATCACAGGACAATAGTTGCAATGAAGCATACGAATTTGGAATGTCCCCTCTTCATACCAGAATTCGTTTCATGGAGCATATTCTTAAATTGGGTTATGATTTGGAATTTGGCCCGTTAGGTGAAACAGTGAGAAAAAACAAAGAAAATGTGGAAAAAAGGAAGCAAAGAAAAAAACAAATTCAAGAAAAATACCTTTACCTAGGCCTTATAATTGATCAGCCAAAACAAGGAGAAGGAAATTCAAATGATGGAAACACTGCAAGGAGATTCTTTTCCGATCCAGAAACTGCAGCATCTATCACAAGAGTACATTTTGAATTAATAAAACGATTCCAGATCATTTTACAAGTTATATCATGTAACAAAAAATATTCTTGGAGACATATGCCAACCACAGTTCATAAAATGTTATACCATGGGGAACAAATAGTTCAACACAATATCCTACCAATTGGAGATCTATCTGAAGAAGCGCAAGAAAAAAGGAACAAAGACTACAGATTCTTCCGCGAGCATAATACAAGAAAAATGTCCAGATGTTGTACTATAAAGATCTTATTACTATTTTTACTATATTGTTTAATTTAAAATTGTTTATAGATTATAATTTGTTTTTTATTTAAGTATATATTTGTATTAATATATAAAAATAAAATACACATACATCTCAAACCAAAAACAAAAGTTGAATTACCTAAAATGTTATCGATAGCCAAGAATGCTATTTGGGCATTTTTTAAAATATTCCTTTTCAGTTTTATCCTTATAACAACTCGTCTCGTCCCAAAAAAGCCAACCTTTGGCCCCTGTGAATATTGGGACTAAAAAATTTACAGGGGCCAAATATTGGCATTTTCTGACAGGATCTAAGTTCGACAATAAAAAATAAGTATCAGTTGTAAAATACAAGAGAAATAATGATAAATTATAAAAAAATTCATATTTGAAATATTCATCTTTTACACCGAAACTCAACAAAAAAATGAAAATGCATTTTGAACTCCCCATAACTTTTGCTCCTATCAGTCGAATTTTACGTTTTATAGCGCAAAAAAATCGCATAAAAAAATACCGATCCAGTCAAAAGTTATGGAATTTTGGCCGCCTTCTCGTAAAATTTCCCACTGTGCGTCGCCAATAATTATGTTGAAAATAAACGAGGTGTTAAGCACAGTTCTACGGCTCTTCAGAGTTGGCAGCTTGATGAGGGCTAGTCTAGCAGAATAAGGCGGCAGATTCCATTGGTTTAAGTTCAACCCACGTAGACAAAAGGTCAGAAACGGTTTTTGGACTGATTCAATTTGGTCGGAATGTTTTTTATATATAGGATCCCATATTACGGATCCATACTCCAATACAATTCTTACCAGGGAAGTATACAGACTTTTCGTAACATATGGATCCTTGAACTCTTTAGCCCATCGTTTTACAAAACCGATCATACCTCTGCCTTTATTATCTGTCATTGTTATATGTGCAATGAAATTTAGTTTGGAGTCAAGCAGAATTCCAAGATCTACGAAGCTATCCACCGACTCCAACTGATGACTTTCAAAAGAGGTATGCAGGTATTGGACTCTTTCTAACAAAAAGCATGTATTTACATTTTTTGAGATTAAGTTGCAATCACGTCAGTTTGTTGTTGTTGTATAAATCCTCGATATATGGCAGTTGTAAGATGATGGAGATTCGTTGTAGAAGAGCATCTTTTTTGAAACCCATGCTGGTAAGGTGTTAAAAATCAAATTTGATACTTGGTAACAAAGGAATTCGGTAATAATTTTTTCGAATAGTTTAGGTATAATACTCAATTTTGCAATACCACGGTAGTTTTCAACATCCGATTTATTTCCCGATTTAAACAAAGGAATAATAACCGAGTTCTTCCATAGATTCGGAAAGTGACCATGCTCGATTGATACATTAAATAAAATTTCTAGAGGGATAGCAATACTGTCAGCACAGTTAATTAAAATGTTACTTGGAATGTTATCAGGACCAGAATTGAATGAAAATTTTAGACTTTTTAATTCCTTAGCGATTGTTGCGATGCCAATAAATGGAATGTGGGTTGTTTGGTTCGCATTTATCTTGAATGGATAATTAACTGATTCGTCATAAAAAGCATTCGAAAAAGTTGTGGAGAAGAAATCGGCAAACCAATTACTTATTGTGTCATTATCGCTGGATTCCATATGTTGGAACTTCATGGATGAAGGGAAGCCAGTTGTTTTCTTCTTAGAGTTAACAAATTTAAAAAACGATTTCGGATTACGCTTGAAATTATATTTCATTAAATTTAAATAATTTTCGTAACACGCTTTATTAAGAAAAGTGTACTCAGAGCGGCAAGTCGAGTATCTTAGCTAATCCACGGATGATCCGGATTTTTTGAATTTTCTGTAGCATTTGTTCTTTTTGTTTTTAGCATGAGCCAATTGTTTATTATTCCAAGTTGGACCAGTTATTTTCCTATATACTGTTTTTGGAATAGCCAAATCCATAAAACGGTAAACTTTATTGTAAAATGCACATCTGATCAACGTAAGTAAAGCACGATAAAGTATTGTGCCAATTTGTATTAGAAAATAGCTCAATTAACATATTATAATTATTACCTTTTCATTCCTAATATACGAGGACACATGCTTACGTGGAATTGAGAAGAGCAGCTCAATTGTAGGATGGTAAATATCTTCAGGAGTTGAAATAGGTGATGAGCGCCTAATGAAGCAATCAGCTATATCATTGACGAACACTAAGTCTAAAATTCGATTACAGTTGTTGGTAATGCCATTAATTTGGTATAGGCTTTGATCATACAGGACATCAAAACATTCGTCATAGGTTTAGCTATTCTTGGTTTGAACAAAGTATTTATCTTCTGGAAGATATTTCCATGTAACGGAACGTATATTAAAGTCACCAAAAACGATAACAGAATCTCCATCTAAAGAGGAACGCGCAATATCAGCAATAGACTCGGCATGTTTAGTGTACACACTTTGCGGGGACGTTGGAGGAACATAAGAACAAGTTAGATATACTCTTTTATAATCAAGTTTTATCACTACTGATATACATTCTACATCACACGTTGAATCGCCAGTAACCAATTCTGCGGAAAAGTTGCTAGAAACTGCAATAAGAACGCCACCACCAGTAGTTTTATTACCACGATCTCGGCGAAAAATATTGAAATTGTTGCAAAGTATTTCGGTATTTCAAAAGCTGTCATTTAACCATGTTTAGTCCGCTGTGTCTGTGTCAATTTGTGAAAATACGAAAGTGTCCGTGTGTGTCCGTGATTAAATAAAAGAAAAGAACTTACTTAAAAATTAAAAAAATAAAAAAAAAACCGCAACCAAATATAAATAAATAAAATCGAAAAAAGAATCTAAATAACAATAAGAAGAAATAATTTATCAAACAAACAAGAATCAAATAAAATAACAAACATACAACACAAATTAAATATAAAAATAAATATATAAAAGAAAAAAGAAAAAAAATCAAACAACCGTTGTAACATTCAGAAAAGAAAACCAATAACAATATAAATAAAAAACAACAAACGAAATAACAAAATAAACAAACAACAATAATAACAATCTGCCAGTGATGGTCTTTTTCGGCGTTGACCAGATCAGGGCTTTTATGGTCCTTTTATGGCATTGTTCATTGTGTACCCCCTACAACCGTCCACCATATTCGTGTTAGTACGGATGTATTTGTGTTAATCGTTGTTGATCTGTTTTGGTGATGAAGGTATAACACTGATCACCAAACAGTTTCTAAACGGCAATTAGCATAGAGATATCCGTACTTTGCGTTTTATTTGAATTTTTTTGTGTTGTGATGAGAGGTCGGTTTCGAATCGACTTCTGTAACATACGTGGGCTGAGAACGAATTTTTTTTCTGTATACGCTCACGTTTGTCTCCATCGGCCGGATGTTTTCGCCTTATGTGAAACACAGGTATCTGAAAATTCTGATCCACTGGATTTTCAGATTCCTGGGTATCACCTTCTATCCCTATTTGATCTTCATCCGGGTCTTGCTATATATATACGCAATGAAGTTGTGTATCAATGCCAGCAACCAGTGGGCATGTTTGATGCGGAATTTAACTGTCTTTGGGTTAAAATCAAAATCAATACGCACTTTTTGCATTTCGGGTTTCTTTACAGAAGTCCAAACGCGGGAAGGGATATCACTTTATCGCGCTTCGACTCCCTTTCCGACTCAATATCGAAGATTCTTGAGAATTGGCACCAACACAATACCCTTGACCTCTTTCTCTCTTCGCACCCTCAAAAGTACGAAGTTGAAGTTCTAGCACCTCTCGGTAACTCGGATCATTGCACCATTTCTGCCTCTTTTCCGTTCTCCGAACTTCGGAACGTTTCACGACAGGCTATGAAACGATCAAAATTTGTTTACGGAAAAGCACGTTGGGTTGAACTCAACGACTTTTTTCGGCATTTTAATTGGAAACTTTGTTTCCTTGACAATGACGTCAATGCCATGGCGAAAATGGTTGAAAATGTTATTATGCTAGGAATGAAAATGTTCATTCCAGTTTAAAATGCTTCGAATAAACCTAGGTCCAAGTCTTGGTTTAATCAGACGTGCAAATCAGCAGTCAGATCCAGAGAGGAAGCATTCAGAAATTGGCGTGTCAATAAAACCGCTGACACTGAATTGCTACGCAAAATGGCAAGGTCGTCGTGTGCCAAAGTGCTAAGACGGGAAAAAACTCTTCACGAGCAACGTCTTCGTGCTGAATTCTTACTGCTCCCCGGGGCAGTAAAAGCTTCTGGTCATTCGTTAAAAGAATAAGGGTTAATGCTAGTTCTTCAATACCAACTCTTTTAAAGGATGGCCAAACATTCACGAACCTGGTTGATAAGGCTAATTGTTTTGCCGAATTATTCGCAAATAATTCTAACTTACCAGATAGCAATCAACCACTACCCGAACTCGAAAAAGTATCCGTAACTATGCCTAAAATATTTTTTCGGGCTCGAGCTGTTAAAAAGGTTCTTGCGGATCTCAACATAAACAAGTCTCCTGGCCCGGATGGTATACATGCACTGGTCTTGAAGCAGTGCTCTTCGACGCTAGCTCGTCCCTTAGCAAATCTTTTCAGCACTCTATACCATGCTGGTGAATTTCCCGTCTGCTGGAAAGTTGCTAATGTAACACCAATTCCTAAAAAAGGAGTGGCTAATAACTCTGAAAATTACCGCCCAATTGCAATTTGTTCGGCACTTTCCAAAGTTATGGAGAGTATGGTAAATCACCATCTTGTAAAATTTTTAGAGTCTAATTACCTACTAAGCGACCGCCAGTATGGCTTTCGTAGAGGTCGTTCTACTGGAGACCTACTGGCCCTGTTATCAGAAAAATGGTGTCGTTCCATTCACCATTTTGGCGAAAGTAAGGTAATTGCTTTAGATATTTCCAAGGCGTTTGACAGAGTCTGGCATGGTGCACTCTTGTCTAAACTTGTTGCATTTGGTGTCGGTGATAATTTCTCTCGATTTATATCGAGCTTTCTCAGAGATCGCACTATACGGGTTATTATAGATGGGGTTTCATCAAACGAGTTCAAGATTTATTCAGGGGTACCGCAAGGCTCCGTTCTTTCTCCTACTCTATTTCTTATTTTTCTAAATGACCTCTTATGTCAAACTTCCAACCCTATCTATTCTTTTGCAGATGACAGCAACCTTTGCCATTCGTATTCATTTGGTTACAGACCAGGCGTGTCCGATGTTTGTGCTATGAGACAGAACATGAATGATACGCTTGGCCGTGACCTAGACATAATCTCAGAATGGGGTCGTGCGAATAGGGTCGAATTTAATGCCCAAAAGACCCAATGTTGCGTACTAACGCATAAACGCGCGACGGATCAAGGTGCCTCATCTGTATGTATGGGTGGTATAAATATTGAGGAAACAGAATCTCTTGATGTTCTGGGCATGAGGATACAATGTGATGTCCGATGGACAGAACATATATTCAAGGTGTCGAAAGAAGCATTCAAGTGCCTCGGTTTTTTGAAACGGTGTAAGATATACTTCACTCCATCTGATCTCCTTACTATTTATACCACCTATATCCGACCGCGAATGGAATACAACTCTCATGTGTGGGCCGGTGCTTCAAAGTCTATTTTGGAGCTTCTCGACCGCGTGCAGGAGAGGGCGAAGGTTCTCATTGGCGACAGTAGGGTATCCAATTCTATTGACTCCCTTGAGCACTGTCGCAATGTGGGTTGTACTTGCCTATTTTATCGTTACTACAACGGGATGTGTTCTGATGAAATTAGGGATTTGGTTCCCGAAACCCATAGCTTTGTTCGTAATACACGTTTTTCCTCAAGAGCACATCCTTTTGTGGTCGATTGGCCGGTGAATCGTACAACGCATTACAGGGAAAATTCGTTTTTTGGCCGGACTGTTCGTATGTGGAATAACCTTCCTACTGAAGTCTTCCCTCTCACTTACAACATAAAAAAGTTCAAGTCGAATGTTCACAAACACTACTCCCTCTTTCCTCCTTCCCATAACCTATTTTCCTAGTTCCAACACAATGCATTGCATTAGTAGGGGTCATCCCCTGAGTGCTGGTCCCAACAAAAAAAAAAAAAAAAAAAAAATAAACACTAGGATGGTCGATATTAAAGCTTTCCATATATAACGCTGAAAGTTTTGTTCTCAGGCCACGGACATTTTGGTAAACAATTGAAATGTAATCAGTAGTTTTAATTAGTTTTTTTGACACATTAGGTTCACGTTGTGGGAGGATGCCAACATTTTGTGAACTATTTCTATATACATATTCACGTACCAGAGTATTTATTGGCCAGAAACTCGGCTTAATTAACATTTCATAAAGATCAGCAGACACTATAATCTTGAAAGAGGATATAGATCTTAACTGTTGAAAATTGAATTTCTTTATTGAGATATCAGATTCCTTTCCAATTTTATTATTGACATAATATTTAACTGAATCAACAGAAGTATCACTTGCTAGACGAGAAACAAAAATAGTTTTCCTTGGGGCAACAGCTCTTAACGGGTTATATACAACAGCATCAGTATTTAATATTAATGGAACATTATTATCGAGAACATTTTCATTGACGAATTTCTTCAGTGTTTACACCAGGATATGTATTGAAAACATTTGTTCCAGATGATGTCGGATCGCATTGAACAGCAGGTGGTACATCAAGCTTATCTTTAGCTCCATGTTTATTATTATTGTTATTATTATTGTTTATTGGTGATTTACGACGTTTTGGGGAAGGTTGAATAGGAGATTTTAAATCATCTAATGATTTATAATCATTAAACACTTTCCCGTAAGCAGCTATACGCTCGTTCAACTGAGCAACTTCATTTTGAATTTCATTAAATTTTAATTTTTGACTTTGAAAAAAGCGGTTAAAGTCAACTCCCAATTTTCTACAGTTTTCACAACACCAGTGCAGTCCATTATTCTTGGTTGTGGCTTCTGCAACTAACCCAGATAATCCACTGCATTTAAAGTGACAACATTCATGACACAGCCAACAGACGATCATTCGGTCATCAACACCTTTGATGCTACAGTTTTTTTACTAAACAGGTCATAATAGTAGATCATAATTGTTCGCTGGGATATGATAAAAAGCTACTATACAACAGATGGCACCACTATAATTTTTTTATCAAATACACAAACCAATAATGTTGTAATAAAACGTATTGATATGACATGCAATCAGCTGTTATCACAGAAGTATTAAATGTTACTTATTATCAATTGTATGTAATAAAGCTTGTACAGAATCACATTTACAAAAGTAAATAAAAAGAAATAAACAAATAAACACAGTTTTATAAGCGTGTACAATTCTAGAAATTTTAAAACGATTATAAAATTTTATGATGACGAAAACACTATAAATCTTTAAACTTTCACGGAGCGACAAACAAAAACGACCGACACAGCACACTTGTCCCTCGAATCATAACTATTGGTTAACTAACATTCATATTTACAATATGTTGGTTAATAAAAAATGGTAACTTTAGCAAAATAATAAATTTCAATGTCGGGTATATAACCCGAAATATTATAGGAAACAAAAAAAAAAACAAGTTAGAGTGCTATTTTCGGCCGTGCCGAGTCTTTGATACACTCCACCGACAGGAGTGGGTTCTATATGATAAATACATATCTATTGTTACGAAAGTAACTTTAGTTAAGAATAAGTTTAATTTATTAGTTATCTTGTATTTATTAGTAATTTTGTATTTGCTGCTAGTTTTATTAGCTAAAATTGTTATTGTATTAGTTATGCATATTTCTAACATGGAAATCAATGTACAGAATTTTCTAGTACAAATGTTATGTTATAATTGTTATACATAATTGTAAAACATAATAGTGTTAAGATTATTGTTAACCCATAAAGTATGCTTTAGTTTATTGGTGTATAATAGCTCAATTTAAATTCAGCCATAGTGTTAATGCAGAATGATATTAGCTGTTAAGATAATAAAAGCTCGAATGGTCCAGAAATTTCGAAAATATTACAGACATTTCGAAAACGTCGAAAGTTCTAGAGCCACCTAGATGTCAGCGAACAGAGTATAAATACTCGTGAAGGTGGGCATCGATAATGAGTATTAGTACGAACATTTAAGTGTGTAGATCGTAAGTGTAAGTGGCATAATTGACTAAGTTCTAAATAAAGTGGTGTGAATAGTTTATAGTGCAGCTATAAATAAAGTGTTTAAAGTGTTTTAACTATTTTATTAATGTGGCAATAAAAGAACTCAAGAGGTTTATTATAAAGGAAATAAACCAAAAACGGTATTGCAAAGGCAGTAACGTTAGAATATTATTAACTAAGCTTCACAAAAACGAACGATAGCATTAAAATTAGTTGCGGTTTAGACCTGATTCTTATTGATCGACATTAAGAAAATTTTATGCGTTTCTTGTTAGAACTTTGAACTGGCTTGAGTAAAATATCGTAAAAGTTTTAGCGGAACTAAAATAATTTTTAGGAGGGTATCCCAAAATTCTGAAGACCGATTTCTGGTATTACAAAAAGTAAATTAGAATAAATTTCAGTACAGCAGTGAAATAGTTTTAGCGTTAACAGTAAATTTAAAAAATTTGCATGATATTTTGTTTGGCCATATGAATTTAAGTAAGAAATTTTACCGCAATATTTATATCTGTGATTGTTTTAGGAAAATTTAATTATTTTCCCAAAGTGGGCTTTATTTAGCTTTAGGCGCAATAAACTGTTTTCCGAAAGTAGGGTTTATATGGAGCCTAGGATAAATTATGGACCAATCTTCACGAAATTTGGCAGTGTGATTTCTCGTCCTATAAAACTGTGACGTACCGAATTTGATAGCATTTTTTATTACGGGTTTAGGCGTTTATTTGGGGCCTAGTGTACATTATGGACCGACCTTCTAAAAATTTTACATTGTGATTTCTGGTAATATAAAACTCTGACGTACCAAATTTTAGTATCATAGCGTTATTTATTACGGTTTTAGGCGAACTAAACTGTTTTCCGGGAGTAGGGTTTATATGCTACCTAGTGTAAATTATGGACCATTCTTCAAAAGTTTTACAGTGTGATTTCTGGTCCTATAAAACTGTGACTTACCAAATTTTAGTATGCTAGCGTTATTTATTGCGGTTTAAGGCGTACTAAGCTGTTTTCCGGGAGAAGGGTTTATATGGGACCTAGTGTAAATTATGGACCGATCTTCAAAAAATTTTACTGTGTTATTTGCAGTCGTATAAAGCGAATTCGTGCAAAATTTAATGTCATTCCGTGCATTATTCCACCATTTATGTTAGTTTTTGTATCAAAATTATCAATTGTTTTTAGCGTGGTGGTTCCACATTTTGATTCATAGTTCTGATCCTACTGAACCGATGTAGCTGGAATTCAATCCCAAACTGCTTAGGATACTTAGAAGCAATTTGAGACCAAGTTTGTTCATTTCTTTTGCGTTTTTCGAAGTTAGCGTGTTTTCAACAGACAGACAAACATGGCTAAATCGACTTAGAATTACTCAAGGAGCCAGAATATATATACTTTATGGAGTCTTTGATGTATTATAAAAAAGTTTCACACTGAATGACAAACTTAGTACACCCTTATTCACCACAGTGATGGTGGAGGGTATAAAAATAACAGTGTTACTGATAAACAAAAAGAAAATGCGTGGCAGCGTCCGTGTATAATTTTTTTTAGTAATTTTCCCCAAAACAAAAAACAAATGTAAATTATAAATATCATCAGAACAGCAGTTGTCCAACTAGTAGTTAACCTAAAACATTTGATGGTTTATCTAATGGTTAAAAAAAAGCTGGAAACAATATTTTGTTATATAAATTATTGTTACTGTAAATTAGGGCTTCAGTGATTGTAGAAAGGGGGTTTATATAAAAAGTATGTTCAGTTCTGGACGTAGCAACGAAATATTTTGACACGATTTAGTAGCTACCATAAAAACTACTGTCAGTACCTACATTTATAGGGAAGTTATGATATTGAAAGCCATTTTCGGGAGTAGTATTTGTAGGGAGCTATGGTCAAATATGGACCGATTGCAATACAATTTGGTAAGATTATTTAGATTTTAAATAAGTCTGGATAAAATTCAATCTAAATACCAAAATAATAAGACCGTTTATGATCACAGACTCTATTCCGGAGAGAAGCTACCATGTACAAAATTTTGTCAAATTATCTAGAAAATTCCGACCTACACTTTGCACACAAGGATTACATGGACAGCCAACCAGGCAAAACGTGATTCTGTGTTAATCGGTATACGAAAAGGTGTGCCGAGGACCAAGATTTTAAAGTGGTACAATATCGGCACAAATTTTCCACTATTGTGGTGTGGGTATTATAACTAGAAGTATTGTTTACATAAAAGTTATGTGCAAATAACCTACACATTGTTTTGCTTGATTTTTTTTCGGGTGAAATATTTTTAGTATAAACATATGTATATGATGATATTTATATAAAAGTTTATTTATATTTATATTTATATTTATATGCATGTATATTTGATTTATTCTTGGTCGAATGGATTACTCTGATGCTTACCAGCAGAGTAGTGATATTGGTGTCCGGAAAGTTTTTACCGACAATTACTGATTAGTGACGCTGGGTCAACATAGGTGACTGATAAAGGTCTGGAAGTCAATCCGGAGAAGACGGAGGTGCTAATTTTTACTAGGAGGTAAATGGTGGAAAATTTAAGACTGTCTGTACTAGGAGTAGAGTTTAGGCTATCTAATAGTGGTAAGTATAATGGAGTTTTTCTGGACAGTAGGCTATCCTGGTAGTAAGCTAGTCTAACACGCCGGTTTCTGACTCTGATAGACTAGTATGGTTCCTTTCCTGCAGACAAGCGTAGAGCTTTGCGGGACTATTATAGGAAGAAACCACCCTACTAGGGTGGCTGTACACATCGGTGGTTATTCCCATCCATACGTATGGATTCTGTTTGGTAGGAGGCATTGAGACTGGCAAGTTGGAGAAACCTTTTTTCTTAAGCTGGGATCACATGATTGCCGCAAATGCACCAATATGACACAATTTTGATTGTGATTTATTGACGCACAATAATGAAATTGCCCCAAATAAATATTCTGAAATCACACGATTGCCCTGTTTTATAAAAATGTAATTGCCGCAAAGCGCAATTGGTACAAAGCGAAATGGTTACAATAATTGCCGCAGCACAGTCACAGGATTGTTCTTACTTGAGTCAACTGCGAAAACAGCTGTCGTGGTAGCTTTTTTATTTGTTTGGAAGTTCTACTTGGTTTGTTCGTTAAAAACAAACAAAATTTTATCATATGTTCAAACAAATTTTTGTTGAATAGATTTATTTTAAATTTTTTAAGTAATATATATGACATACCTAAAACTAAACAAAGTTAAATTCTATTTTAAGAATGCAAATAAAAAAAAACTTGTTGTATAGCTTAAGTTGATTGAAATTTAGGTTTTAAATATTATTTAAATACCAGTACCTCAAATCTGTAACTTTTTAAATTTTACTATTGATATCGTTAAGTAGCAAGAAATCTCGGTTACCTCAACGAATTTGTTATTCTTGTTTTTATGTTAACAAATATTTTCTTTAAGAAATATGAACGATAAATATCGGTAAAATGTAAAAACTTCAAAGTTTAAATATTTTGAAAAATTGTTAATATAATAAAAATTTAAAAAGAAATAATTATCATATTATACTTGTTAAAAAATATAAAATAAATTCACTTTTAAGAATTTCAATACATTTTTCTCCGTTTTTCTGTATATATTCTTTTAAATTGTTTATTTTATTGTAGTGTGACCTTAATTATTATTGGTACAAATAACGAATAATAATTTATGTTTATTGCTCACCACTTAAGTAACCTAGGGATGGGTAAATTGAAAAAATATATCGATATATATCGTATCGATATTTTTTAAGAGTATCGATATTTATTAATTAAAAATATCGATATATCGATGTATCGAACGTATTAAGCTGAAATTATTACCAAATTTCAATACATATTTACATAGGCACAAACATATTACATGTAATTCCATTCTAGCTTTTTATTGTTTCTTTTAATTTCAAATTTACTGCCTGTCCCTCGATTTCGAACAAAACTTTCTTTCATTCGCTTAACTTTTGTTTAAAATTTAGCTTTTAAGGTAAGTTATGCGAACGAAGTTTTCGTTTGAAATCGAGGTACCGGTAGTTAATTCTACAATAAAAAAAAGTAAAGAATACAAAAAAAATTTTTATTTATTCGCCATATGAAATCTAAAAAAAATTAATTGGGATTATATAATGTCGGATTATATACTGCCGGTAAACGGAACTTGTGAAGCATACTATTCAAGTAAACTGTGCAACATTTTTTTTTTAATATATAAGAACATGCTCAAATAAAAAAAAAAAACAAAATATTTTTTTTTATTATTAACATTCCAACCTTCATGAGTCTCTTTTTGCTAATACGTCATAATTAGGGCGATTCTTTGCATAATTCTAGGAACCCTATCCAGAATATTTTTTCCGCGCTTATTTTTTGTTGTCATCTCTTTTCAAACCGAGTAAAAACTGAACTGTGTAATCTATAAAAATGTACAATGGAAAAGCGCCGTTATTGTCTTAATATTGGTTAAAAAAAAAATGATGCAATTCTTAAAAAACAACAGTATTGTCTCTACTGCTGACGGTTAAAATGATGAATTTTATTATAAAGAGATCTTAAAAATATCGAATTCGATAGTCGTAGATAAATATCGATGTATCGATATATGGGTATTTTGTAATATCGGCGATATATATCGATTATAAATTTTTTAAATATCGATATTTTAATATATTTATATTTATTGCCCATCCCTAAAGTAACCAACCCAAGTGCTTGGTAACATAAACAACAAGATCGTATTGCAATTTAGTCAGTTTGTTTGCGGTTGGTTTGTTTTATGACAATAATAAACAAACTAAAGAACACACACGTTGGCACATGTGTTGAATGTTGTGTTACATTACAAGGGATAGTATTGCGCTTACGTAGACCAGATGTGTAGAACTACATTGTGATAGGTCGAGGTTTTTGTTATTGTGTATTGGGTCAAGATTATTAATAGAATTCTAGATCAAGAATATGAAAAACAAAAATAGTATTTAAGAAGAGAGTTTAAAAGTTAAGTCTAAGATGAGAATTAGAATGCACAAGAACTTGAAATAGTTCCATATGCATTAAAGGAAATTTAAGAATAAATAAAGGAACATTTTCAAATATAAGAAAAATAAACTCTGTTTTAACTGGAGGATAAAGAAAAAAAACTCATTACAATATATATTATTAAAATTATGTTTTGAACAAAGAATTAAGACTTTATAATATAATTCAGAAATAGATATCAAAATCGCTTGAAAGTGATAAATTTTTATCGTTTTGAAATCGATCGATTTTCATCACATACCTAAATGTTCCTTAAAAAGAAATAATACTCCGTTTTATTTTAATTTTATTTAATATCTTGAATTGAAATATTCGTCCTTTACAGCTATTGCACTAGTTAAAAATAATTATATAATTGTAATGAAAACAAATAAATATGTATACTATACATATTCCTACTAAAAGAAACACACAAAAGTAAATTGATTAAAAAAAGGCAAATATTGACGCGTATTGTGTTGTGTAATTGCCGCATAAGAACCCAATAAATATTGGCACATTTTTGTTATTTTTATTGACGCGCGGTTGCATATCAAGTAGTCACACGATTGCCGCACCTGGGTTGCATTTTATTGGTAAAAGTAAGTCTCAGTTTACACGTTTCATCTTTTGATGTTCAACTTCTTTTCAATTCCCTTTTGAAGATGCCATTATGTTCACACTCAGCAACCGGTTTCAACTTTTTTTGCTTCAAAACAACAACACTTTTATTCAAAGCGAACCAAAGAGAAAAATAAAAGAAACAAATTTACATGCAGCCATTGTTCTGCATATACCTACGAATGAGAACACAAAACGTACTGCCCAAGTACAGGCATCTCCGTACCAACACCTTTTCTTCTTGCTTCCCTCTCCTAAAAACACAAGAGTTGAGCATCAAAAGATGAAACGTGTGAATGAAGACTAAGCACAATATTGTCCCCGATTGGTGCATGAGCCATTTGGTTGCAGTCACACGATTGGGGTATTAAAAAGTGTAAAAAAATTGGTGCATTGTGGCAATCGTGTGATCCTAGCTTAAGGGTCAGAAATGAGCTTCGATCGGCATGACAGGGGCCATGTGAAGTTCTCCTCAGGCGGCCCTGAATGTTATTCTACATTTACAGCCAGGAGTATTCTTAGACTGGGGGAGTTAGGACAGTTAGGATATTTCACGCAGCATCATTCGCGAATCTTGGGAGAGATTGGCGCTGGGGGTTAATAAGTTCATAACAGGGACTGTAACAGTTAATCCTTTTTTCATAAAAGTCAGATGATAACAGTTATTTTTAGATTTTTATTTTTTTGAATATAACAGTTGGGAGTATTTTGAAAGAAATTGTGTCCCCCGTTCACAACATAATAAATTCAATTGAATTAAAAAACCAATTAAAGAACATAAAACTTGATGCTGGAGAAGTTTTAGTTTCTTTTGATGTCGTCGCATTATTTACTAATATACCTGTCCAATTGGCAATAAAGAACATAATGAAAAACTGGAACAAAATCGAACAGCTTACAAAAATCCCTCGTGCAAAATTTCTACATATCCTGAGATTTTGCCTGAATGACAATAATTATTTTATATACGGCAATAGATTTTATAAGCAAGTGTTTGGTATGCCTATGGGTAAATTGGTGCATTGCGGCAATCGTGTGATCCCAGCTTAAGGGTCAGAAATGTGCTTCGATCGGCATGACAGGGGCCATGTGAAGTTCTCCTCAGGCGGCCCAGAATGTTATTCTACATTTACAGCCAGGAGTATTCTTAGACTGGGGGAGTTAGGACAGTTAGGATATTTCACGCAGCATCATTCGCGAATCTTGGGAGAGATTGGCGCTGGGGGTTATTGCCTGGGTTTGCCACGCTCCACGGATTATGTGAGAACTAGGGTTGAATTGGCCGTTTGCCATGGGTGATATTACCGTCTAGGTGGAGCTGGTCAGGTCAGAGCAGACTGAATGAGGGATTAGCTATTTTCGCTAATGCCGCGAAGAAGGGCACGGGTGCGGGGGTCTTCGTTGAGGATCAGACATTAGGTCATATAGGCTTCGCGACGACTGCAGGGTATTTCAGACGGAGGTTCTGGGGATATTGAGTGTCATGGAATTGATAAGAGGCAACATTGTTGGAGACTAGCAGGTCACTATATGTGGAGCCAGGCGGCTCTTAAAGGCTTGATGGCAGTTATGTGAACTCAAGGCTAGTGGTTGATTGTTTGAGGGCTTAAGGGAAGTATGTGGTGAGGATGTACTGGGTACCGGGTTACTGCAACATCGTCGGCAACGAAATGGCTGATGAGTTGGTGACAATGGGCTCGGAAATGGAAAAGATTAGGGAATGGATTCTGAGCGGGACAAACCGGGTCTAGGGAAACAGAACGGACTGCATGGTATAGCGCGAGTTACATATACAAACACAAACACTCCCATTCACACAGACATTATTGATAATTTCATAAATAGTATTATAGGCAATAAATAAAAAATAGATAGAATGTAATCCAAATCCATTTCCGATTTAATAAAATGAATTAATAAGAAATTAAAAAATCAAAATTATTTTATGTTTGCAATTCCAAGAATTGCAACAGTTAAAATAATACAATTTATAAATTTGAAATTTTTAATATAAATCACGGTCGCAATTCCAAGAATTACAACGGTTGAAATAGAACAATAAATAAGTTCATAACAGGGACTGTAACAGTTAATCCTTTTTTCATAAAAGTCAGATGATAACAGTTATTTTTAGATTTTTATTTTTTTGAATATAACAGTTGGGAGTATTTTGAAAGAAATTGTGTCCCCCGTTCACAACATAATAAATTCAATTGAATTAAAAAACCAATTAAAGAACATAAAACTTGATGCTGGAGAAGTTTTAGTTTCATTTGATGTCGTCGCATTATTTACTAATATACCTGTCCAATTGGCAATAAAGAACATAATCAAAAACTGGAACAAAATCGAACAGCTTACAAAAATCCCTCGTGCAAAATTTCTACATATCCTGAGATTTTGCCTGAATGACAATAATTATTTTATATACGGCAATAGATTTTATAAGCAAGTGTTTGGTATGCCTTTGGGTGACCCTCTATCACCGACAATAGCAGATATACTTCTTGATAGCTTACTTGACGACGCACTGGCAAAACTTAACGAGATCAACATTAGTATCTAATACATCACAAAATATGCAGACGATTTCTTGGCAATAATTTCATCCCAAGACAAGGACATTATTCTAAAAACATTGAATGATTATCATTCTAAAATTAAATTTACAATGGAGATGGAAAATGAAGGGAGAATAGCGTTTCTGGACACAAAATTATATAGAGCAGAAGATGCAATAATATTTGACTGGTTTACAAAAGAGACATCATCAGGCAGGATAATGAATTATTACACTACTCAACCAATGAATCAAATAATAAATACAGCAAAAAGTTTTATTAAGAGAGTTCTAAATATAAGCGATGAAGTATTTCACGATAAAAATATTCAAATTATCTGTAAAATTTTAAAAAATAACTGTTTTCCCAATAACTTAACCAAATGTCTGATTAAAGGTGCAATAACACAGTTACAACAAAATAACGGAACTAACTTAATTACGGTAGAACCACCAAAAGTTTTTTACAGTGTACCATATGTTCCACACCTTATTGATAATGCGAACTAAGAAACACAATAAAGACAAAAAACACTTGTTTTACTTACAAACCAAATAGAACGATCAACACAATTTTTACAAGAACAAAAATACCCATCGACAAACAACAAATAAGTAACGTTGTATACGAAATACAATGTAAAGGTAATAATGACGAACCATGCGACCTCATATACATTGGTACAACAAAACGAAGTTTACAGACGAGAATGGGAGAACACAAAACAGACATAACAAAAAACAAAGAAACAACAGCACTAGCACAACATATTTTACACCATGGTCATACTGCAGATTTTGAAAACGTCAAAATATTGGATAGAGAGAATGTGGAAAAAAGAGATATACGATTGAAAGTTAACGAATCCAACAGAAAATAAATAAGACGATGAATCTGAAAGAAGACACAGACAACATCAACATTAATTACAGGGTTGTTTTAAATTGACAAACAAATTTAAAAAGTTTTTTCACTGTGATACTAGAATAAGATGTGGTTGAATATTATTATTGTTAATTGTTTTTTGTTTTTACAAAAAAATTCCATAATTAAATAAAATATTTAAAAATGTAATATAATCAAAAAATTTGTAAGTTACCTATTCATGGATTAAAAAATATTGTATTAAAATGTACGTTTTTACACATATTTAAATAGAGACCCCCTGAAGAAGTAGAAAAATACTCTACGAAACGTTGGGAAAAACTGTAATAAAATTGATGTTTTATTTACATTGAAGTTCCGGGCCTAACAAGCTTAAAAATAGGAAAATGATTTAAAAAATTTTAAAATTGGCCAACTTAAGTAATAACATATAACAGTTATTTTTTGATTTTTATTTTTTTGAACAAAAACAACTGTTATTTTTTTATTTATATTTTTTCGATCAAATATAACAGTTATATAATGATTTTTTTTAACAATAATAACAGTTATTTTTTTATTTTTATTTTTTTGTACAAAAATAACAATTATTTTTTTATTTTTATTTTTTCGAGCAAACATAAAAGTTATTCTTTAAATATTTATTTTATACGCATAAGAAATCACAATGATGATCACACAATTAAATAAATATTTAAAGTCAACTTTATAATGATAACACGTACTTTTCGTTAGAGTATAACTTTCATTTTTGATCGAAAAAATAAAAATCAAAAAAAAGTTATTTTTGTTCAAAAAAATAAAAATCATAAAATAACTGTTATTTTTGATCAAAAAAAAAATAAAAATCAAAAAATAACTGTTATTTTTGTTCAAAAAAATTAAAATCAATAAATAACTGTTACTTTTGTCCAAAAAAATATAAATCAAAAAATAACTGTAATTTTTGATCGAAAAAATAAAAATCAAAATTTAAAAGTCATAATATTTTATGATAGAAGCGCTAGTTACCTACGGTCACCAATCAAACCAACAACAGCAGCAACAACTACACCCACAATAATAACTAATCGATCTCGACAACAACAATTAATATATCAACAACAATAACTAAAACCACAGTCATCAACCTACTTTAATAAATTGGGTCAGAAGTAAGCATTTCATTATATTATTTTGTTGCATTTTATTTTATTAATATATTTCCTGAAGTTATTCTTGGAATTGGTAAAACTAAATTAGGTCATTAATAAATAAATATAAGTAATCATTTTATTGTTATAAATTAGTTTATTTCCCTAAATAATTCTTGGATATTAGTAAAATTAAGTAAATTGCAATTAAATGTTATAAATAGTTGAAGTAAATCAAATTGTAATTATTATTTATCAACCAACAAAAGTATTCAAATTCATTCCCACACTATATCTGGCGCAGTCGAAAAGGCGGTAGTAGTGATACATGTACAGTGAAATTATATTTTAAAGTGTAATAGGAAGAATTAACATAAAAGTTTGAATTAAAAAAAAAAGGAATAAAATATATACAAGGAAATATGTATAAGGAAATGAAAAGTTAAAATATTGTTACTGTGTAAAAATACTAAAATAAGAAGTAAATTTTTGTATCGCACAAAAATACTAAAATAAGAAGTAAATTTTTGTATCGCACAAAAATACTAAAATAAGGAGTAAATTTCTGTATCGCACAAAAAAAAAAAAAAAAAAAAAAAAAAAAAAAGAAAAAATATAGTATTGGAAAAATAGTGAAATAACCTTTTGTACATTGATAAGAAAATTAAACCTAATATAATTTCGCAAAGTGTCACCTACTTCCGAGAACCTACTCCGGGAAAGAAAACGATTACAAGATTGCTTAATAATCACCTCCGGATAACTACACCAAAGGACATGATCTTGTTATTAATATTAATGTAAGTTGCATACATATTTATATACATTATATCTTTATCATTTTTTTATATACATAAATTAAGTAGAATTTTTTTCTCTAATTGAGATTTAACTCGAAACCGAGATATAATTAATGCAAAAAAAGAGGTGTTCACCTTATAACCTACCTAAATTGTTTAAAAGCAATAGTTTAACTTCAATTCCTGAAACAGAGGAATTAATTGTAATGAATAACGAATTTCGTGATCAACCTGCGTCTGGAACTGTCCCACCTGCTTCTTCATGTTTGGCGGCAGTACAGATGGACGTTTTCCAATCACTAAGAATACCGGATGCCATCAAACAGTTACCGACATTTGATAACGCATTATTCTGATAAGCGTTTAGAAACTTCTCTGATAAAAGACCTTCACAATTTAAAACAATATGGCAAACCATTCGAAAAATTTTAACTCCAATCGGCTCTTTGTAACAATATATTGTTACACGAATCAGACAATATAATAAGTTGTAAGAAGTCACTTTATGGGGAAATGTGTCTGAACTCTTTTGTTACGTGATTAAAGGATCCATTAGGGGCAACAGTAAGAGCTATGAGACCAAACTCATTGGATGAAGCCTTGGATTTTTGCATCAAGGAGCAAAATATCTACTATCAACAAGGGCCGTCTCGCAATTTTTCTAAAGGATATAATAACCAATATAGGCACAATAATTACCCATAGCAAAGGGATCGTTATTACAATAAACCAAGTTACAGTGGCCATCAATATGGGAACAGAAATACTTTGGTACCCACGGTCACACAAAGAATGGGTATTCGCAACACGAACCCAAATAATAACATGTACAATCAGCAACAAAGACAACCGTCTTTTACTAACAGCCACTGAAATAATTTCAATCATCAAAAACAAACGTTCATAGGTAATAATATACCAAGGCTGCCACAACCGAAAATAATGGACATATAAAGTGGGTTTACTCACCTAAGGAACAGAAATTCTTTTCCAAGCATCAAACAGAGCCCGAGCTCACAAATAAGAAGACAGCCGAATATGGAAAAAAATAATATGCATGAAATAAGGGAAGAATACGAATTGACTAACGTGGAAGAGGAAGTAAATTTTCTGGAATCCGCCTCACAAAACCCCCGGGATACTTAGATATGAATAAACATGGATCTGAATTAATTTACATAAAAATCAATTTTCCTAATAATAAACTTCTCAAATTTCTAATAAATACGGGGGCTTCGACTTCATTTATTACTCCAGAACATGTAGACCAAGCACAACAAATCAAATGTAAACCGACAATTATATAAACCGTTTTAGAGAAGCATAATAGATAAATTAGTAATACTGCCAATATTTAATGAATTTAATCAGGAAGGAAAACTTTCACTATTATTATTCAAATTTCACAATTACTTCGATGGTCTTTTAGGAATTGACTATTTATCTAATAAAGGTGCTAAGATCGATTTACAGAAGAATGTATTAGAAACAAAATATTTATAAGTTCCGCTATACCAAAAGCCAAATGTTTGTTCTGGCAAAATTCCAATTGAACCAAATACAAGAATGTTGATTAGTTTACCCGTCGATGTCAAATCAGGAGATATTTTTCTTACGGAACCCTTTATTAATGAGAACTTAGTCATCTCAGATGGTATTTATACAGCAAAAAACTGGTTTAGCTGGATAGAGGTAACAAACTTAAGTAATTCCACAAAAACTGTATATTTCGATCAACCTTTAAAAACACAAGAGTATTGAAATCAACAATTTTTTGAGGTTAATTCTGTAGAACTTAAAACATTTGATAACAGCGAAGATATTGACATAAAGGACCTATTACGTATTAATCACCTCAACCAAGAAGAAAGACACAGTATACCAACAACAAATGATGTACCGATATATACAAAATCCTATAGATACCCGTACGTTCACAAGGCGGAAGTACAAGAACAAATTGCTAAGTTGCTAAAACAGAACATAATTCGACCAAGCTACTCACCTTGGAGTTCACCCGCCTGGATAGTACCGAAGAAGAAAGATGCTAGCGGAAAACAGAAATGTTGATTATTAATTGACTATAGAAAGGTGAACGAGAAGACTATTACGGATAAATACCCTATCCCGAATATCCACGAACTTCTAGATAAATTAGATAGATGTATGTACGGTTCCACTGTTGGTCTGACCAGTAGTTTCCACCAAATCGATATGGAACCAAAAGACATTCCGAAAACGTTATTTTCAGTGGAAGGGGGCATTACGAATTTATTAAAATGCAATTCGGGCTAAATAATGCACCTTCTACATTCCAAAGGGTCATGGATAATGTTCTTAGAGAATTAGTGGGAAAAATATGTCTAGTTTACTTAGATGACATCATTATCTTTGCGACTTCTTTACAAGAACATATTACCAATTTAGAATTGGTCTTCGAAAATTCAATTGGATAAGTCAGAATTTTTATGAAAGGAAATAGAATTCTTAGGACACATAGTTTTTACTGAAGGTATTAAGCCAAACCCCGGAAAAATAAGTGCTCTAAAATTTCCGACACCGAGAACGCCGAAACAACTTAAATCCTTTTTGGGTTTATTGGGTTATTACAGGAAATTTATCCCTAATTTTGCAAAAATAACGAAGCCACTAACAGTTTGTCTGAAGAAAGGGAATGAGATAAAAATATTTGAAGATTACAGGAAAACTGTTGAAATGTGTAAAAATCTACTTTGTAATGATCCTATATTACAATACCCAGATTTTTCTAAAGATTTCATTTTAACCACAGATGGTAGCAACTATGCACTAGGGGCTATATTGTCTCAGGGACAAATAGGGAGCGATAAACCTATGTGTTATGCTAGCTGAACATTAAGTGGCACAGAAACTAACTATTCCAGAATCGAAAAAGAGCTGTTAGCTATAGGATGGGCTACAAAATACTTTAGACCTTATCTTTTCGGTCACAAATTCAAGATAGCCACAGACCATAGACCGTTTATATGGATAATGGGGCTAAAAGAACCCAATTCAAAACTTCTACGTTGGCGGCTGAAATTAGAGGAATTCGACTATGAGATAATTTATAAAAAAAGGGTACAGAATTCAAACGCTGATGCACTCAGTAGAATAAGACCGAACGTAAACAATCATGAGGCTTTTTCTACTCCCGGCACTAGTGGAAGTACAGTGCACTCTGCAGAAGAGAATTTCGACGATGGTATTTCAATTTCACCGGCCTTTGACGAAGGTTCAATAATAAAAAAATATTTACCAAATTTATTAAACCAAATAGACTTGTAGCAATTTTTACAAACGATGATGTTTTTATATAGTACATTATATTTTATTGCTTATTATTAGCGAAATACCGATTAATACGTTGTACTCTCAGAATAAGGGATATTAGCGATAATGATAAACAAGATGAGATTATAAGGAAATATCATCGTGGAATTGAGGAAACATATTTACACTTAAAAAAGGAATATTTTTTCCCGCTAATGAGGCATTAGATAAGCCAAATAATTAATGATTGTGATACATGCCAAACATTTAAATATGATAGACACCCACAGAAATTAGTTTTCCAGACAAGCCATTAGATATTCTTCACATAGACATCTATCATATCAATAATCAGCAGATATTAACTATTATTGATAAATTTTCCAAATTCGCCACAGGATTCACAATTGATGCTAAAAACTCGTTTGAATATAATTAAATCTTTGACGACCTTCATTAGTGCCTATGGCATCGCGAAAAAAATCGTATGCGATCAGGGAAAATAATTAACGGCCATTATCTTTAAGGTCTTTTGTAAACAATTCGATATTGCTTTACATATTACTTCATTTCAACAATCTTTTAGTAATGCACCTGTCGAAAGATTGCACTCAACTTTTACGGAGTTATATCGAATAATATTGGCCAAAAGGAAAGAAAACAAACTCTTCATAGATCATAAGGAAATTTTCTCAGAAGTTCTTATTACATACAATAACTCAGTGCACTCAGCAACAAAATTAACACCGTATGAATTATTCTTTGGCAGACCACACATATTTAACGGAACAATAAAATTTAATGGGGAACATGAGTATCTATGTAAATTGAATGAATACCAACTAATAATCTACCCGAAAATTTAAGAGAAACTACAATCTAATGTCAAAAAAAGATTGGGAAAATTAAATATGAATTGGAAACAACCTGAAAGCTTACAGCCAAACGATATAATATATCGAAAGGAAAATAGAAGGAATAAGATTAAGCCTCGATTTTCCAAACTAGAGTCCAAGTTGATAGAAAAATAACACATATTTCAGATAAAAATCAGAAAATTCACAAGTCAAAAATTAAGAGCAGAATAAAAAAAAAAGAACTTTGATATAAAGAAAATCTTATATAAAGTACTAATTAATATATCTTTCCTCCTAGGTTTTCTGTGGTTCACTCCCAAAGGCTGAGTACACAATGAATCGGCTATTATAGAACTGAAGTTGGGTAATGGTAAAATAATAGATCACTATCAGAACCTAATTCATATAATATATATTAATGACTATATTAACACTACAGAAAAAATTAAGGAAACACTTAACATATTCGAGCAAGGCTTTGAAACTAAGGATTCATTAGAAATCACAAAACTAAAACTAAATCAATTAAGAGACAAAATTGACAATTTACTACCTTTCAAAACACAAAAACGTGGTCTATTTAATTGATTGGGTTCAGCAATTAAATATATTACGGGTAATATGGATGATAGTGACGCGAAAATAATTAGTTCTCAACTTAGAGAACTAATTGAAAAAGAACATAAAATTAACCAAACACTTACAAAACAAACTACACTAAACACAGAAATGATTCAAAGATTTAATAACATTACCACACAAGAAAATTTTTCTAACAGAATAAATAAAGAAAATGTTTTAATTTCAAAAATTCAATATTTAATTAGAATCAATTTAATATCGACTTATTAACAAATCAAATAAACAATATAGCGGAAAGCATTGTGTAAGCAAAATTAAATATTATATCCTAATTTATATTAAGTCAATTCACAAGGTATCCTAACATGTCATATTGTCAAAATGTCCTAATATTTCACAATGGTTTAAAAATATTGTTGTTGGTTTGTTAACAAAAAGTGTCTTAAATAAATAGAACGTTGCTTGATGTGTTTATTGTGCTGTCGTAATTAATCAGAAAAGTCCAGCGCTGAGCGGCTGAGCCGTACAACAATATTTTTAAACCATTGTGAAATATTAGGACATTTTGACAATATGACATGTTAGGATACCTTGTGAATTGACTAATTGAATCACAAAGAAATAGAAAATATCTATGAAATAATAAATGATCAAATACATAAAATATATTATGTAGAACAATTATATGAAATGCTTGAATTACAAGCATACCACAATAATTCAAATATAATAGTTAACGTAAAAATTCCAAGATTTCAGAAGGAAACTTTTATTATGTCTCATATTATACCTTTAACAATAAATATAACTAGACAAATAGTGTCAACTAAATATATAGCTTATAACAACAACTCAATTAACTATTATCAAGATAAATGTTTAAAATTAGGAAATAATTATGTCTTTCGCAACCCTATAAGAAGTGAGTCGATGGAAAAATCATCATGCATAGGTAATTTAATACGAAAGCTACAACCGAGATGTAAATTAAGGGATGTAGGAAGTTTGGAGACCATCTACCAACCAGAAGACAATTTTATTCTATTTATCAACATACCACAACACTTGTAGAATCAGATTGCAGAAAACCATTCAACGTGAGTAATACAACATTATTATATTACGAAAAATGTACAATAACTATCAACGGATTAACATACGAAGACAAACCACAAACATATAAAGAACACATCAACGTAACAATACCTAAGTTTGTAGATGTAATCCCTGAAACAGTTATAGAAGAACTTAACTTGCAAAAGTTGAAAGCATACCCATTCAGTGATCACGACATGATGTCTTCCTTGAAAATCACAACAACATCTCAACAATATGTTACCAACACATCAATCACGATTATTATTCTAATTATTGTTATAACATCAACATGCCTAGCAAAAAGAATAAAAATCATCTACACACCAAACACTTATACAATTGAAAGTATCGTTCGTCCACCTGCAGATTCTTTGTGGCCCTCACTTTACTCTAAGAGGGAAGGAGTTACCTACGGTCACCAATCAAACCAACAACAGCAGCAACAACTACACCCACAATAATAACTACACGATCTCGACAACAACAATCAATATATCAACAACAACAACAATAACTAAAACCACAGTCATCAACCTACTTTAATAAATTGGGTCAGAAGTAAGCATTTTTATTTTATTTTGTTGCATTTTATTTTATTAATATATTTCCTGAAGTTATTCTTGGAATTGGTAAAACTAAATTAGGTCCTTAATAAATAAATATAAGTAATCATTTTATTGTTATTAATTAGTTTATTTCCCTAAATAATTCTTGGAAATTAGTAAAATTAAGTAAATTGCAATTAAATGTTATAAATAGTTGAAGTAAATAAAATTGTAATTATTATTAATCAACCAACAAAAGTATTCGTTTCATTCCCACACTATATCTCGCTCATAAGGATCAATATGGTATACTTGAATCAGTTTGACAGCATTTACTTCCATATGCTTTTTTTGTTTCAAAATTTCAAAATAACTGTTATTTTTGTTCCCTGGTTTATAATATTCAATACAAATCAGCAATATTTTAAAATGCTGATTTTAGATAATTAAACATTAGCATAAGACTCATTGTAATAGAATAAATAAATAGAATGAATAAAACAGTTGGTAACAATCCCAAGCCAAGAACGGTTCGGTTCTCCTAAAGTCTTTTCTCTTCTTTGGTATTTTATTTTATGTAATAAGTTTTTTTAAAAACTTATTTAAGTAAAGATGTGGTGAGGATGAACTGGGTACCGGGTTACTGCAACATCGCCTGCAACGAAATGGCTGATGAGTTGGCGACACTGAGCTCGGAAATGGAAAAGATTAGGGAATGGGTTCTAAGCGGGACAAACCGGGTCTAGGGGAACAGGGTATCGCGCGAGTTACATATACAAACACAAACACAAACACAAACAGACAGATATTATTGATAATTTCATAAATAGTATTATAAGCAATAAATAAAAAAAAATTAAGAAATTAATAAGAAATTAAAAATCAATGTTAAGAACATACATCCATACACTTATCCATTTGTTTACTTACTTAATGTTAAAAACATACATTCATACATTTACTCATTTGTTTATTTTCTGCTTACTGTTAAGAACACACATTCATACCAATTTATTACCCAATATTTTAATTTCTGTTTAATTTCGTCAACTGCGTACACAGCATTTTAAGTTCATTAACCATTGCACATAATATTTGTTTACTAATAAAGTTCAGTTACACTATTTATAAATTAGGTCATTGATTTTATGTTAAGTTAAGCAATGTTATTTTTTTGTTTGTTTTATTAATCTAAGCATTTTTACCATTAATTATTTGTATATAAAAGAAAGTAAAAAATAAAGTAAGTTAAGTCGTTTTTTGATAATCATAATAACAATTGTGTTTTATTATTGACGGCTGTCTTTAAGTAACAAGTGCTTAAAGATTCTCACAAGAAAAAGATTGGTACAGTTCAAATTCATGTGTTTGAACTGAGTCCTACTAATCGAAATTAATTCAATTCAAAACATTTGATCATAACATTTGGTGACCCCGACGTAAAAAACCAAACATCAATTGCCGATTCAACAGCCAATGTTATAAAACAAAATCAAATTGCAGCAAGTGCAAGGTTTGAATATTTAGAAAGAGAACTAAAACTTTACACTGACAATATAAGTAGTACGCTAACACAACTTCAATTGTCTCAACTGTTTAATTCTGCAGTACTTGAATTGACTCTCATTTCAACAAACTTAGTAAAAAAACAATCATCAATCCTTGATACACTGATCGACAGTCAGCACGGAATCAGCCCACTTCTTCTCGCTCCTCAACAATTAAAAAATGAAATCAGCCAGATAAAAGGTCACCTGCCTTCTGCACTAAGGCTGCCATTCGCAGAAGAAGATGAGCTACTCCAATTACTTAAGCTGATGAAGGTTAAGGGTGGACTCTCGCGTCAACATGCTATTTTTAAAATAACCTTACCATTGATTGAACATGAAGAGTTTAAACTAGTCCATCTTACCCCTGTTCCTAAGATAGTAAACAAAACCATGGTAGCTATTAAACCATGCACCAACGTTTTAGGTATCAACGCTTACCGAAAGCAATTTATTCTTCTCTCAAGCTCACAATTGAAGACTTGCGAAATAGTAAATCAAAACATATTTCTGTGTGCCAACATTCAAATCCGTTATAACTACGGATCAGAGATATGCGCATGTGAAATACAGCTATTCAACAATAAAACTTCGCCAACATGCAACATTAAAAAAACTGATCAAGGATGGATATCATTAAACAGCAAGAATCAATGGATTTATGCAAGTCCATCACCTTCACAGGCCACCGCAGTGTGTGACAGAGAAATTATTCCTATCTTGGTTAAAGGATCAGGACTACTCACCCTGGGTCCAGAATGTATCCTAAAACAAAACTTTGTCACTATAAATGGTCGACAAACGATATCAAGTACAGTAAATTCATCATACACAAGCTTTTGCCCAGGTTCAAACTTATCATTTGTAATTCCTCACACTCATCTTGCAGACAGCAACCAACCAAGGCCTAATAAGTCTGAGAGTTTATATGCAGAAAATTTAAGACATATTGAAACATTACAAAAGGCGCTAAAAGATCACGACATCATGGAACTTTCTAACAAGTTAAGTACTCATCAAAGGCATTCTTATACCATTAGCTACCTAGCCTTTTCCTTGAGTCTCATCACACTAATAATAGCACTAATAATATTCAAGAAATCAAAAACAAATGAACTAATTAACGAGGATATTAAGCTTCCAACAACACCTATATCGATGCCTCGACCACAAGCAACAACACCTATACCGATGCCTCGACCACAAGCTACAATACCTCTACCGATGTCTCGACATCAAACTAAATTTACTATAGATATATAACTTACCTAGAATGTATTTTATACCTTTTATTTTACCATTGTACTTATTTTACCCGCCTTGTTTAATTCAACATTTCATGTGTTTGAACTGAGTCCTACTAATCGAAATTAATTCAATTCAAAACATTTGATCATAACAAACAAAATTATTTTACGTTCGCAATTTCAAGAATTGCAACGGTTTAAATAATACAACTAAAACATTTGTAATTTTTTATATAAATTACAGTCGAAATTCCAAGAATTGCAACGGTTGAAATAGAACAATTAATAAGTTTGTAATATTCAATACAAATCAGCAATATTGTAAAATGCTGATTAGCACATTAGCATAAGACTCATTGTAATCATAAAACGAATTAATAAAACAGTTGATAACAATCCCAAGCCAAGAACGGTTCGGTTCTCCTAGTCTTTTCTTTTCTTTGGTATTTTATTTTATTTAATAAGTTTTTTTATTTTAATTAAATAGGCTTTTTTTAAAAACTTATGTAAGTACAGATAATACAAAATTTATGCAGTCGGTAGGATCCCAAAAGTCAGTCATAAATAAATAACTAAAGCATAGATAGGCAAAAGGCCGCCCATGGGCGCTTTGTTATTCTCTTATTTACACGTACTTAAACACACGCATGGAAGAAAAAAAAAACATATCAATTCAGTCTCGAATGAGCAGTCGTACAAGCAGGTTATTTACGCTTGTTGCTTGATCAGCGTTTCCAAATGTTTATTTTTTTATTATTGAATTATAATTTTTTTTTGAAAATTGTGCAGATATTACATTACAATTTTTCTTACTTTAAATTTTGTTATTTTATTTCTTACGGCATTATATAACATAACAGTGGCAAGCTTTACTGCCCGTTCGCCGATATCGAACGTTAACGTTCGCATAGAAAATTACATTTAAAACAAAAACAATTTTTGAAATTTTGTTTTTGTTTTAAATGTTATTTACTATGCGAACGTTAACGTTCGATATCGGCGAACGGGCAGTTAATGATTAAATTCAGCACTAAACAGTATGAATAATATTCAGCATTGACATTTTTCTACAAACAAGTTTTTATATTTTGTCAAATACTCAAATTAACAACACAAGCGTTTTTTACAAACGTACAGTTTTGACCTAAAATTTTAGCCAACTAATTTCGTTAATATAATAATATTGTATTTGTTTCCGTATTACTCGTATGCTTAAAATATGAAATAAATTATATACTTATTTGGGCTATTTTTATGTACAGTTTTTAAGTTAGAATCAAGTTCTTTTTCTTTATATGCAGCTTTTTGAAAAAAAAAAAAAAAAAAAAATATGGCAACGCTGCAGTACACTGAGAGCGGGAGAGTCAAATGGCACCAACATTACTATAAAATACACAAGTATGTGTTTGCCTTTCTATGAACTAAAGTAAATCCTACGAATCCCAAGGGACCCTCCAGAGTTATAAAATAATAAAAAAAAAATCTTTTAAAATAGTGCAGTGAATAATTGAACAAATTAAACACCATTAAAATAACAAGTGCAGTGAACATCAAAGGCAAGTCGACACCACTTAAAACTAATAGTGCAGTGAACACTTAAGCCACTTGGACACCACTGAATTAATACAAGAAAAATCTTTAATTGGCAAAATTATAAATAAAATTAAGGAAAAAAGGAACGGGAGTTCGACCAAGGAAGAATGGATCTACTCAAGAAATAGACGCGTCAGTGCTAGAACAATTAGCCAGAGGGGAACAGCAACTAAAACAGTTGCGTAATGCATACTTATGGTGTTTTCTTTTCTACAAAAAATGTGACATTTTATTAAAAAAAAATGCAATTTGGCGTTCGTTTCTTAAAAATGCTTCGCTCTCTAAAAAGGTGGGTGTTTTATTTTAAAAAAGGCTCCCTTACTAATGGCATAAGGCATTGCACTTTACGCCCCATATACATCGACAGTGTTGATAATGCCCTGTAAAAAGATGGCTTCTCTTTATATAGGGTTACCAGACGAAGTTGGGAAAAAATCGCCTCTAATAAGGACAGTAAATATGTTAAATTTTAATAGATATTGTTCTATTATTTAATAGTGAAAACATAAGAAAACATTACATTGTTAATGATAGTTTGTCAGTGATATAAAATTAAAGTGGATTCGGTGTTATAAAATTGTTTAAAAAAAACGTCAAATCAAAAAATTTTAAAAACTTGGTGTTAATAAATCAGCAATCTAGCAAAGGTATTTTCTTGTTTACATATTTTATAAAAAACAAACTAAAGAAATTGGAATTTCGTCATTCATTTTGTTTATTTATTTATTTATCTATTATCAATCTGTTAACAAATTTTCGTCAAATAAAAAATTGCATTATTACAGGGTCGGCAAGACATTTCATACATGTACCTTTTAACAAGGGGGTATTTTTTGTAGAAAATAAAACTTCATTAGAATTGCAACAGCAACAACAACAGCCACAACAACATCAGCCACATAATCAGTTGGACAGAATTTTAAAACATGTGTCATATTTACCAGTATTTACGGGTGTTGGAGATACCACCATAAATTCATTTTTGAGCAGTGTGGCATACTTGCTATTCATGATATCAGAGGAAGGTCTAAAGAAGGCAGCTATAAAGACTATCTACTACCGAAATATCTAAGGAGAAGCAAAGAATTTCATAATCAACGTACAGCAACCTGATAATTGGACGATCATAAAGAAAACATTAAAGCTAAGGTACAGACCAGATGTAGAGCCCCACTTAATTTACAGAAGGATGAATGAATGAAGAGTAAATAATGTAAGTGAACTAGCTGTAGAGTTACAAAATTTTAAGTATAAAAGTGATGAATTAAGTATTTATTATCGGGACGATCATTGCATAGACTTGACTAATGTGTACAGTTTATTAACAAACATAGCAAAGGAAATGATGCAGGGAATACTTTTAGATAAGATATACGACAAACGAGATCTAGGGAACATAATAGATATAATGACGAAAAGAAGGTACGGGGACAGCTGCATTAGGCGGGAATTCAAAAAGTTTCAGGGAACTTTTAATCGTACACAAGCAAACAAACATATTTGATTAAAACTTCACAAAGAATTTCTTTCATATGTTCAAAGGTACGTTTGCACAAATCTACAAACATACTTACGTACATATGCCTGCACGAAATTATGTTAACTACCTTAAATTGTTAGCCTCATGTTTTTCTTTTATTTTTTATTTTGCATTATTTTAATTTAAATTATAAGCACAACCTTGAACTTCTAGTTAAATTACAATTTACTGTATTTTAATTTTTTACCAAGTTTGAGGTACTCCAATTTCTGCTAATTATTTTAATTTTACAACCTTGAACTACTGTTTGAGTTTATTTTATTCTTTTTGTATTGCCTCGTGTGAGGTTTCATATTTCAGCTGCAATTTCTTTAGTTTATTATTTTGTAAGCTTTGTTGTTATTTGTATTTAGTAATTATTTAGTATATAAGAATAAATTTTTGTTCAATAAAAGGAGAAATAATAAATCAATTAACTTGAAACGTTGTTTCTCTGCAATAACTCCACAGTAACCAAGTTTCAAGTGCTTTTGTTACGCCTTAGAATGTCCTGGTGATACTGCCTGGACAATATCACAAACATAACCTGGCTAATAGCCTTGTTAATCATATTAATTAAAGGTTGAACAAACTAGTTTAACCTTCTTCAGTATTTACTGAATTAACCATCTGGTGACCCCGACGTGATCCTTTTTGATTTCAAGATTCCCCCACCAATGGTAAGGGTTCTGAAATTCACTAGGAAGATTTGCTTCTGTCAAGGATACCATCCGCAGGACATCTCAAGACGTGCTCCTGTCAAGGAAACCAATCCACAGAACATCTGCAGAATGCCATAGTACGCTACAAACTACATAATGGCTACAGGCGAAACCACCCTGATGGAACATCTAGCTGCAGCCCAGCACACGATAGGCGAAATAATACAAAATATCGTTCAGAATTTTAAAAAGGATTCAGCGTCCAGAAAGGCCGTCCAATACTATGAAGTGCGAATGAGACGACTAGATGCAGCATGGGCGGAGTGTAAAATTATCGACAACAAAATACGATGCCACGAGAAGCCGCCACGAGAACACGAATATTTCACAAAAGGTTACTACGACAAAATATCTGACCTCACGATGAACTACCGCGAAGTATTTGCAGAAGCTATGATGGAAGCTCCGAAGGCGTCGACGATGGACACTGATCAACAGATGACTACCAGGGCTCCTATCTCACCAGCTAAAACAGCTCCGTTTAACAGCGGCGCATCTACGAACCCTTATTCATTAATAAGTAGGCAAAATGTCATGACATCCCTTAAACCTCCCTTAGTCCACACCATGGACCCAGCAGCAACCAACATGCAGCTGAAGGAAAAACTATGGGCACAAATTCAAGAACTACATTTTTCAATGTGGGAATCCAGCACTGACCCACTGAAAGAAGGGTACAATATGGAAACCTACCTTGAGCTGAAAAAGTTAGTTATTGAAAATTTTAAATTGTCTTCACGAGGTGCAGAGCAAGGTACCGATTTCATGCAAACCAACGTTCTTCCACTACCAAAGGTTACGATCCCAAAATTCAATTGAGATTGCTTAAATTGAAGAGCTTTTCCCGACTTGTGTACTCAACTAGTAGACAATCAACATGTTCCAGCGGCACAAAAGATGTGGTACCTAATATCAAACTTAGGGCCGAAGGTGAAAAACTAATAAGCCATCTTTCAGCTACAGCCGAAAACTACACAGCCCCTGGAACCTATTGCAAGAACGATACAATAAGCAACGGGTTCTTGAAACAACGTTAATGCAACAGCTTTTAGATAACACGAATGCTGGCCCGTCAGCTGCTGCTATTAAAACTTTGCATGATACGACACAAGAATGTCTACATGCACTAAGCAACATCGGGATCGATACAACCTCGTGGGACTCCATGCTGTTTCACATACTAGTGAAATAATACATCAGCCAAACAAACCGAGATGACTTGCCCACTCTGCAATAGCGGCTTTCACCCACTGTATCGGTGTCAGAGGTTTCAACAACTCTAAACACCCAACCGTCTGAGTTTCGTGCGAAACCAGAGCCTGTGCGTTCATTGTTTAAAATCAGGACACACAGCAAAAACTTGCAAATCAGGACTGTGCATGACATGCAAAAAAGGCACGACTCGCTACTTCATCTTGAGAACAACACTTAATCAGCAAAACAAGGATCACCTAGTGAAAGGACATTCCATATGACGTCATCAGCTACGACTACTCAACCTGAAATAATTAAACCCAACATCAGTGAAACGCCAACCAGCTCTCCAGAAGCATCGTTACTAGCGGCAGCAAACGGTCAGTTATCCAATTCATACCTTCTTCTCAGCACAGCTGTAGTAAAAATCAAAACTGATACAATGGAGGTTGAATGTCGCGCTTTACTTGACTCTGGGTCACAAGTAAATTTAATCACCGAACGTTTGGTAAAACGACTTTACAAACCTAAACAGACGTCATCAGTCAACATTAATGGAATCGGTGATTCCAACACCGAGTCAATGTTGCCTTGCAGTCTCGAATAAATGGGTTGCCTCGAATCATCGCGCCACAGCCATCACAATTTATCGACATTGTTGGTGGCCACTACGAAGAAACCTGATGTTAGCTGACCCAGCGTTCAATCGATCAAATAAAATCGATATATTGCTAGGTGCAGAGCATTACCACCAACTGCTCACAATTGGGCAAATAAAATTATCTCCACAACTCCCGACTTTACAGAACGCAGTTTTTTGTTGGATTGTAGCAGGAAAAATAAATAGTGATAACTTCCCAGACGCATCTTTTGGAATATCGCTCGACTCTGGGAACTAGATGAAGTTAAAACAACTAAAAGGCCACTGTCAATAGCCGACGGACAATGTGAAGAGCACTTTGCACAAAACACAACAAGGAACAATCACGGTCGCTTCGTAGTCAGAGTCCCATTTCATCAAAATCCCAATACTCACATGCAATTGCTCTTAACCGATTTTTTGCTCTTGAGCCACGTATGCAAGAGTCCGGAATCGAAGGCCAAATACACTGAATTTATGGACGAGTATGAATCGATGGTACACATGATAAAGTGGGAACCAAAACCCATACCCTCCCCAAGCTACTACATCCCACATAATTGCGTATTGCAGCCTGAAAGTTCAACTACTAAGCTCAGGGTAGTATTTAATGCATCGGCTAAAACTTCATCAGGATACTCCTTAAATGATCTGATGTTCACGGGATTAACATTACAAGGCCAACTATTTTCTATACTACTAAGGTTTTGAATGTCAAGGTTCGTTTTCACCACTGACGTTGCAAAAATGTATATACAGGTGTTGATTGCTCCAGAAGATCGTAAATTTCCTACTCAACATCGTCATATATGGCATAACAATTGGCTAAAGAAAATTACATAAGTTATCCCCATTGCTTCCAAATTCCTCAAAGAAAATTTCTACGAAGATGATGCTTTGGGCGGTTCAGATAGCTTAGCAGCAGCAATCCAATTACAAGAGCAACTCGTGCAGATCATGAAGAAAGGCGGCTTCAATGGTGTGCAAATCACCCACAATTACTCCACAATATTCAGAGCGACTTGGACGTAAGTTTAGATTTTGAGAGCATAGAAGCCGACACCATCAAAACGTTAGGACTTCCTTGGCTGCCGAATTCGATCCTTTGGGGATTCTATCTCCCATCATAAAAACGGCAAAAATGTTTATTCAAGAATTGCGAGAGTTAAAATGAGATTGGGATCACTGCACACTAAATGGATCACATTCCGCACAGATTTGAATGTATTAAAAACTCTCTCAGAATCCCAACAATTACACATTTTTACAGACGCATCCGAAAAGTCTTATAGAGATGCGCCTTATATTCGATCAGTTTTCAAAGATGGTTCCATCATGGTACACTTACTCTGTGCTAAATCTCGCATAGCTCCACTTAAACGGCAAACAATACTACGATTGGAACTATGTGCACCTACACTTGGAGCCCAACTAGCCCCCAGAATCAGATCTGATCTGCGAATTATAAGTCCGGTATGGCTTTGGACTGATTCAGAAATCGTGCTCTAATGGATAAAATCATCGTCAGCATCATTTAAAACATTCGTAGCAAATCGAATTGCAGCAATTCAAGAGGAAACCAAGGCAGAACAATGGCGTCACCTAAACTCCAAATGCAACCCAGCAGATCTATTACCTCGTGAAATGTCTCCAACTGCCATTAAGGAATGCACTCTTTGGTTTTATGGCCCGACGTTTCTCCATGGCGTGGAGAAGGTGTGGCCACCAACGTTCAACTTAAGTTCCAGCAGTCCAACAAACCTCGAAAGAAAGGCAAGGCAGCTTGAGTTGAGAGCAATGACCACAATGGAACCTGACTTTGTTTACAAAATTAACCATAAAAGTTCATTCCACCGTCTGCAGCGGATTGTTGGATATGTTCTGCGCTTTATTACCCATACAAGATGCAAAAGGCAGATGCGACAAACATCAAAGATTATTACAACAACGGAACTCAGTTGAGCACTGGTCACAATCGTTGCAAACATGCAAGTCTCAGAATTCAAACAAGAAATTCAACAACCCACCATATACAACGAGTTAAGAGGAACCATCAACCTAAGCAACCTGTCGCCGTTTTTAGACACAGCTGGTGAAATCCGTGTTGGAGGTCGATTAGAAGCTTCACCGCTTCAATACGACTCTAAGCACCAGTTCTTGATTTCATATAATGACTTTGATTGCAAAGCTAATCTTTGAAATCACCCACAGGGACAACACTCCTGGGAAAAGTTAGACAAAGATTTTGGCCAATAAAAGGAAAGGTTATGGCACGAGCCACAGTGCATCGATGCACGACATTGAGCAGAGCCAAGCCGGAACTATTGCACCAAATAATGGGCAACCTACCATCAACACGTGTCACACCAGCCCGGGCCTTTATTAACACTGGAGTCGATTACTGTGGCCCAATCACCGTTCACTATAAACTTCGGGGAAAACGACCACACAAGGCCTACATTGTTGTATTTTGTTGCTTTGCTACAAAAGCAGTACACTTGGAACTTGTAAGCGACCTCACAACCGAAGCATTTATAGGTGCACTCAAACGGTTCACATCCCGGCGTGGACATTGCCAAAAATTATATTGCGACAATGCAACAAACTTCGTCGGCGCGAAAAACAAATTGGCTGAACTTTCCACAATAATTTATTCACCAGAAGCACAAGCAACCATTATGAATGATTGAAGCAACAAGTGCATGCAATTTAATTTCATTCCACCAAGAGCAACACACTTTGGCGGCATATGGGAAGCAGCTGTTAAATCAGCAAAATATCTGTTGGTATGGACATTAGGGAATGCATCTTTAACTTACGAAGAGCTTGAAACCATAGTTGTGGAAATTGAAGCAATACGGAATTCCAGACCGATTTCACCAATGTCAAATGACGCGAACGACATAGGCGCACTAACTCCGGGACATTTTCTGATAGGCGAACCACTAACAGCCCAAATTGATGTTCAAGAGAAGCCCACAAACCTGAAATTGGAAACGCGATGGAAATTAGTTTCTCATCTCAAGCATGAATTTTGGAAGAGATGGTCACGAGACTACCTAAATGAACTACAATACCGAAACAATGGCGCGAACAAAGGAAAAATCTGAAGCCAGGGGCAACCGTCCTCATTAAAGAAGACTATGGTCTAGTAATGAAATGGCCCTTAGGCCGCGTTATAAAAACATATAAAGGACACGACGGTGTTGTAAGGGTTGCAGACGTTCAGACCGCTACAGGCATCCTTAAACGAGCAATTCAATATTTAGCTCCACTCACTAAGCTCATTAATGAAACCGAAGAAGAAGGACAACTACCCCCTCCAAAAATCCAAGAACCCGAATTTGTAGCAGAAAATCAATCACCAAAATCATCAGCGGATGGAAGGCCACTCGCCAAAAAAACAGCGAACCTTGACAAACTCAATAATGACTACACTCCTCGCAATCTTGCTATTACTTCCGCTCGTGTCCACAGACAAAATTGAAATAAAATAATTTGAACCCAATATCGGCTTGTACTTTCAAGGCATTAGCAACATCCGAGTATCGCGATCAGAATGGAACATAAATTCCTACTATAACTAAAATAAAATAAGAAATAAATGGTTTCACGAACGAATCAACGGCATTGCACCGCTAATGCGATCTTCTAATTCAGAGGACAACTTGTTCGAGCGTTCTCCAAGCAGTTGACTTCAGCCTAACAAGTCTTATGGACAAAATTCTCTTGCTAAAGAGAAGAGTTAAACGTGGCGCTATAAACGTGGTTGCCAACATTGCTAATTCACTGTTTGGACTCGGATTACGCTGAACAAATGTCAAACACCATCACATCTATCACCATCCCAACTTCAAGCCGAGCTAATGTAAGTGAGAAATCATCTTCCAACCTCGCTAGAACTGCCAGTTGGCGGGGATAATATTCTACAACTGTACAAAATTATAAGCGTAAAGGGAGGCGTAACAAAAGACCACGTCATCTTTCATATATCCATTTCGTTAGCTGATCCTGTACTATTCGAACTTCTGAAACCACACCCAATTCCGGTTCTGATATATGACACAATGCTCGCTATAAGGCCATGCGGCAACTTCCTAGCTATAAACGCTGAAAAATTCCAATGCGAAACTTCACTTCTCAGCTTCAACATTCAAAGAGGTTGTAACATTGTTCCTGTTGCTGACAACCCGTCACTTACACAGTTGGAATATAGCAATCAATGGCTATACAAAATACAGCAGCCTTCCCGGATAAGCGCCGTATGTGGAAGAAAAATCACAGCTAATATTAAAAGGATCTAGCATCCTAAAAATATCACCAGATTGCACACTTACGTTCAACTTAATCATCATCAAAGGTCATCAAACTGTCACCATATCTCTTCAGACATCCTACATAGGTAGGGTTGCCATTCGTACTGTTTTTATCAGTACATGTACTGTTTTTTGTTTAAAGTACTGATTTATGCATTACAAGCAAATCAGTACGCAAATGTACTGATTTTTTATTAATGTACTGTTTTTGTACTATTATTATATATTAATTTTGTTCAGTATATAGTTTGTCATGTTGTCAAATTGTTTGCGATACAAATATTAATATAGATGTTCTTATCGATAACTTATTAACAAGATTTTTGCCGAGTCAGTACGAAACAAGAAGACAGTAGAAGAAAAATGGAAAGTGTTTCTTCGTGGTAGTGCGTTAATGAATTTGAGGAAATGTGGAATTTCATTTCTTCCAATCCACATTCAAGCGCTTTTACAGAACGAGTCTTTAGTTTTCAAAGTGGAGAAAAGAGAGAAACAGGCTTCTAATATAAAACCTAGAAAGTGACTTGCAGTTAAAGACAAACTTTGGTTATAGTTCTAATGAGTTTTACAATTTCTTGAAGACTGAAGACATGAAAGAAATTGTGGACAATGTACAAAAAGGCCATAAATATTTGTAACTATAGTATATTATATACTTAAATATTTATGTCCATACATATGTTAATACATATATTATTTATAAAAATCTATAGTATAAGATCGTCTGAAAAACGATTGTGCCTTTTACAATTATTACAATTATTAATAGTAAATAGCTGTAAATCATTTTTAAATAATTTTTTTAAATTGTTTTGAAGATAATTAAATAACAAGCTTCGTTATTTCAAGTGTTTAATTTGTTTTTTTAACATTGTTGTCCTTATATCTGTAGCTTGGTGATAAAAAGCCAAAGTCAAATTTTTGAAGCTGTTCTCGTTTAAGTTGGACATTGGCTATATCCGCAAGATAAAAGAGATTCAGCATGACCTTTTAATTGCAAAATTAAATTAATTATGCTGGTAGATATAGCACAAAACTACTTTTATTTAATTTTTATTTCATTTTATGCTGACCTATATTCAATACAATGTAATAAAAGTATAATAGAATAAAGGAAATAAAATTTTAGTTCACATGTTGGTCATTTTTTTTTCGTCAAATATTGCTAGGTGTGACCGTAGATTAAGAAAAGACCTAATGCAACAATTAAACAAAACAGCAACATATTGACATTGACCCTTTTAGTTCGAAGCTTTAGACGTAATGAACTCCAATTTTGCTTTTAATATTATTAATGTTTCTTTGAAAAATATTAAACCAAAAAGCTAACAAGAAATTAAGAATCGAATTTTTTGCAACTTGTTGTGTTTTAGATTTTTTGTTGTTCTTTTTGTATTTCCGCAAAATATATATAAGGAATTGCATTATTATTTTGAAAAAATTCAGTTTTATTAATTAAATTTTGTCACTGTTCAAATTATAGAATGCATTCAAGTTTAGTTTTAAAAAAAATTAAAGCTTTTTATTTTATTAATATGCAATTTTCTATTAAAAAAGTATACCTATGTACTGTTTGTATGCAATTGTACTGATTTTTTTTCTCTGATGTACTGATTTCACTGATTTGAAAACTGGCAACCCTATACATAGTAATGATCAATATCAGTGAAATAATTTATCCAAATTAGGTTCAATTTGAAAGAATCCACACCAAAGCCTATGCTGATCAAATTAAAAAACATCTCCGAAATACAGAGCAAATTACACCAAATGGTATCTGCGGAGTTTCCATCACAAATCAAACATATACAATACCACTACGGGACCATTGCCTATATCACCCTAGATCTCGCAATCATAATCAGCATGAAGGTTGCCTGGAAAAAATCACGTTGTAAAGGAAATAAACCAAATCAACAACCCCCAAGACCAGCAATACGCCAACATATGACAACTCCAGAATTTGAAGTGTCAATAACTTAAGTTTCTAATTCTAAGATATATAGATAAAACAATGTAAGGTTGTTGTTTGTTCTTAAAGTGAATACCACTATTATTATTAGTATAATAATTACACGTAGTGAATACCCATATTATTATTAGTTTCATTTTATATATCAAATTACAACAAAACTATTTTTTTTGTTTAAACGTTTTGATTGGTTGATTTAATGAATTTTTTAGCAATAAGAATATTATGTTACCTTAAATTATTTTGTTGATTTAGCATTATTTTAATTATTAAGTAGTATAAATAGTTCAATAAAAAATTAAAAATGTGTTCAGTAATAAAAATATTGTCTTTTATTATTGTGCGACTTTACCTTCAAGTTACAAGTGCTTGAGGGATAAAAAAACAACAAATTAATAAAACAGTTCAAATTTATGTGTTTGAATTGGCAACTTATTAATTAATTATCAAACATTTTTTGGTGAACCTTAGATAAGGACACGCATCCTTCAGCGATCACGCATCCTTGAGCAAAGCACCAAACATTTTTTGGTGACCCCTAGATAAGGACACGCATCCTTCAGCGATCACTCATCCTTGAGCAAAGCACCAAACATTTTTTGGTATAAAACATATTTTGGGTGACACCTTGGAGCAGCACGCGTCATCGCAGTCACCAAAACACCTAATATTCTTTGGCATTCACTGAATAAACTTTGCAGACATTATGGAACAGCTCTTAGATCTTCAAAATCAAACTGGTGAAACAATCCAGACTATTGTGCGAAAGTTCAAAAAGGATACTGCAGACCGGAAAGGAAAGGCTGGCTATTTTGAGGAGCGGCTACGGCGTCTCCAGGAATCGTGGAACAAGTTTCAGGAAACGGATTCCAAGATTCGAGATGTATGCGAAGAACCTATGAAGCTTGAGTACTTTTCTAATGACTATTACGAAAAAATCAAACGCGTAGCCTCCGAATACATAGAATTATTCGAAAAAGAAGCCACTCGTCTAAAACAAAATCCGATAACTGAGAGCTTAATCCATGGAAGGCATAAACCTTTAAGTGAAGTCCCCAGCAACGCATGCGGGATTATCCGAAAGTTGGATGCCAAACTATCAGCATTCATTCGGTTATTACACGGAGTTATAATTACAGAAGACCAACCTCTACAACATTTTGAATTAAAAATAGAAGCAATAAAGAGGTCATGGGAGCAAATCGAGACGCTTCATAGTGAAGCTCATGAAAAACTAACAGATCCAGTAGCCAACGGGCTAGATCAGGATCTATATAACAAAACATTCGATCAAATGCATCAAGTGTTGGTCAATCTTTCTGTTAAGGCTGACCAAATGAGGTGTGTTGCCCCTACACAAAATGGAGTAGCACCTGTTTCAAACATTGGTAGTTCAATACAGCTGCCAAAACTCACGATTCCAAAATTTTATGGCAATTATCTAAATGGCGCCAATTTCACGATTTATTTTCTGAAATGGTAGATAAACAACCGATACCATCAATTCAAAAAATGTGGTACCTAAAGAGCAACTTGTCAGGGGAAGCGGAACATCTAGTCAGTCAATTTTCTCTTTCCGAATCAAATTATACGGCTGCTTGGAACACGTTACAGGAACGTTACAACAATAAAAGGATTCTTGTGGCCAACTTGGTGGACAAAATACTCAATCAACAGAAAACAGAGTAGTGAAATTTCTTTCCCTAGTAATCACATAGAAGACGATGTAACCATGGCAACCATACATTCAGCTGATGAAGAATTCGGAGATTATTTTTAACGAAATTATTAATAAATATAAAATTCAAATAATTTTGACAAATAATAAGGTAGAAGATTTCAAAAAGACACATGGTAAACGAATTATTTTTATTGCTGAAAATTATTTAATCACATGGGAGAAATCTTTAGGAGATTTATCTGAAAAGGGCAAATTGGAATTTATTCAGAACTACAGGAAAGAAAGAAAATATAGTACAGGAAAAGCTAATATAAATATAAGCAAATATCAAATTACCTCGTTAAGGAAAGCATGCATTAAAGTATAATCGAAACTTATAAACAACTTAGAACCAAAATTTACTATCCAAAACTCATGGAATTAATTCAAGTGGTAATTAACAAATGTGAGATTTGACAAGAGATAAAATACGACAGAAGCCCAATTAAACCTTAATTTTTATTCACAGAAACCCCATCAGAACAAAATGAGATTATTCACATAGACACCTATGTAATAAAAAGAAATCATTTTTTAACAGTAATATATATTTTGCAAATTTGGAGCGGCTTACACGTTAAACGATAGAAACCATTTAACTATTATTGAGCAATTAGAAGACTACTTTTTAAAAATAGGAAAACAAAAAAAAAAAAAAAAAAAATAGTAGCGGACTATGAGTTCAAAGCAGTCCGAGTGAAAGAACTTTTACAAAAAGAAAATATCGAATTGAATTTAACTAAGCCCAACAGTCACACGGGTAATGCAGACATAGAACGTTTCCACAATACAATAGCCGAAAAATTCAGGATGTTATATAAAACGGAAAAAAATGTTCCCATAAAACAATTAATTCAAAAGGCAATAAGAAATTATAGTGAACGTTACCATTCAAATGCACACCTAGGAATGTACATTTAGGAAAAATTTAAAATAGCACAGTTAAGCAGAATATAGAAGAAAATAAAAGAACAATAATAGAAAAACTAAACAAAACTAGAACAGACTATAGAGAAACAAGAGAAGTGTACGTGAAAAACTATAAAGCAACTAGACATGTAGTTACCAGAATTCAGAAAGAACTACTAGACCAGTGATGCTCATTCAGGCAAACAATTGTTTAGAAGCCCCACCCCTTTGTTTTTTACGCTCAATATTTTTGTCGTACGTGTGAGAGCAACAAGCGCACATGTACGATAGATGCATTGATATTTGTTCAAATACAGTGTGTAAAATAAATAAATAAAATAAAAATGAAATTAATTTAGTTGTTCGTCAGACAGCGACGAATGCACATGCGCGGAAGCTACGCTAGTTTGTTGTTAAAAAATATTAAAATGCAAAACTATTTTATGATTAAAAATGCCTTTGGTAATGCCCAATGTCTTTTATGTTATCAAACATTTAAAGGACATTGGGAAAATGTTATTAAGAGGCATTATGATTCTTTTCATAGCAATATGACTGGATATACCGATGAAGAAAAAAAAAACCTTTTTATTAGAAATAAAAAGATTTTTTTGGAAACATTTTTTAATATAAAATCTGATTTATTTTCAATATTTTCTTCCCCTGATAGCCATTCCTTAATTTAAAAACAAAAAATGTTATTTCTAATGAAAAGGTTTTTTTTTTCTCATCGGTATACCTAGTCATATAGCTATGAAAATAATCATAATTTTCTTAATTAATCCCTAATTACCAACTCTACAGAAACCTCTAATCAACGGAAGTTTATCACATACACTTAATTCAGAGTGAACTGCATTATTATAAATTTTATATAACCAAAAAAAATTTTGTGATTTAATATTAATAAAAATTGTGCGTTTAGTTTTGCGTGTCACTGTACTTAAACAATTCTCTCAGAATACATATGCAAAACATTTTTGAACACCAGTGTACTAGACACAAGAAATAAGCTATTAACGCTAATACCAAGAAACAACAGACACAAACGCGGACTGATTAATGCAATAGCTAGTATGTCTATCTAGTTATTTGGTACAATGGACGATACTGACCGAAATGACATACAGAATCATTTACTTAAAACTGACGCAAATATTAGTCAACAAATTCAAGTAAATGAATATTATTAGTATTGTGGTTATTTAATTGAACTGTTAATGGTTTTTAATCCAAATTTAGATATTTTAATTAGGCTTAAGTTCATTGAATTTCATTTTCATTAAACTATTTTTATAAAGACAGGAATTTTACAACATGAAATTAATAAAAATTTTATTGATAATTTTTCATTCTTGACTGCGCTGCGATTTGAACCCAGGCTTTCACGGACAGGTTGCCTCGACTAGTTTCGATTGTAACCACACAATCTCGTCGGTGGGGTTTGCCGTTTTACTCACTCGGCTATTGCAGCCGGATGACGTCAATAGTCAAACATCAATCCTTAAACCAAATGGTATTTCATTTTGGTAGGTCGAAATCCTCCTGAATATTTTAATACAGCATTAGAACAACTTAAAAATATTGTTAAAAGCAATAGAAAAAATATAGAAAATACAATAAATAGTGTTCATAAATTTAATGAAAAAGAAAGAGAACAAAATGTATATTTAGAACAATTATCAAAAATACAAATTCTAAAAGATAAACTTAAACACATCCTAATATTTTAACAAGTAAAGAAATAATAAAACATGAAATAGATTATAATAAATTGAAATATTTACAATTAGGGACAGCGATATTTAATGATACATACTTAATATTTGGCATAAAATTACCAAAAACATTTACATATACATATATGTAAACGTAAGATTTCTCATACCTATACCAAATAAAGAAAATAATGAAATAGATTAAAAAATTAAAAAAATATTTAACTATGAAAACAAAACATATGAATTTAAAGCAGTGATGCTCATTCAGGCAAACAATTGTTTAGAAGCCCCACCCCTTTGTTTTTTACGCTCATTAATTCAGTTGCTCGTCACACAGCGACGAGTGCACTTGCACGGACGCTGTGTTGATACTTTTTCGAATACAGTGTGTAAGAAAAATGCCAAAATATTTTAATGCTTTTCCAAAACTGTCATAAAATCATAAATGTAGAATATTTAATTGAAGTTTTCTTAGATATTATTCTTGCTTTTAATTTGCAAACATGCCCGCAGTTCACCCTGAATTTTCTTTACTTGGTAAAATTGAACAATTTTCAATACATTTTGTTTTTTAAATGTAAATTTAAAAAATAGAAAATTTAGTTTGACCCCTATTATTAATTATAAATGTTTTACAACTAAAACCATTTCTTGATATTAAATGTTAATTAAAATCGATGCGTTTAGTTTTGCTTGTCACTGTACTTTAAATTTCTCTCGCAATACATATGCAAAACATTTTTGAACACCAATGATTTAAAGAAAATAAACAGCTAAGAGAATTAAAAACCACTACCCATTGTGTTATACAATCAAATTGTGAGCTTATAACAAACAGAATTTGAAATAATTCCAATCAATGCAAAATCAATTATTGTTAATAATGCTATTAACTCACCAATTAATCAAACCTGTACAAAAAATAAGACAATTGTTAATGGAAACTATCTAATCCAATATAGTAATTGTTCAATTAAAATTAAGAATTATTATTTTTCAAATCTTATGGAAACTGCTGAAGAAAATACAAAATTTTTAAAAATGGAATATGACAATATTCAGAATTGCAACGGTTGAAATAGAACAATTAATAAGTCTATAATATTCAATACAAATCAGCAATATTGTAAAATGCTGATTAGCACATTAGCATAAGACTCATTGTAATCGTAAAACATAATGAATAAAACAGTTGATAACAACACCAAGCCAAGAACGGTTTGGTTCTCCTAAAGTCTTTCCTTTTCTTTGGTATTTTATTTTATTTAATAAGTTTTTTAAAAACATATTTAAGTACAGATAAAACAAAATTCGCGTGAATTATTATCTACCATCCAAGGTCAGCAACCATTATTGCATAAAACACATTCAATTCTTAACCTAAGTAAACTGATTATACCCTAATAAAACGATTGTGAAATCCAAGATCAGCAATCATTGTCGCATAAAACACATTTATTGCTTTAACCTACATATATAAACACACGATACCCTAATAAAGCGATAACCACATCACTAGCTGTTTACCCAAACAAGTAATGGTTTTTATGACAACCAACGGAAACACATGGTAATTATAAGGAAAAATAAATTGTTAAAGTAGACAGAAGTAAATAAAAACTCTAGACAAACATATTTAAAATCTCCAAAATATTTAAGACATATTTCTAATAAATAGTTGTTAGGTGGCATACGCAATTTTAGTCTAAAGAATAAATTAATAAAGTACACACAATTCAATGTGACAAAATAATATATGTATATATTTTTGTCTCAACCCTTACGAAAGGATTTATTTGGGGTTCAACCGGGATACAAACGAAATTGTCTTGTATTTCTTGCCGAACAAGTTCCAAGATCCTGAAGATGGATAAATAAAAAAGTTCAAAAAAGAAAAATTTTAAAATAAAATTGCAGTTATAAAATTTAGTATAAAATTATTAAGTGAATGTCAAAAATGCACTCTGGATTCCCGTGCAAAACGCCAAAACATTTTTAACTCATCCCGAACAATAACAGAAACTATTGAGATGAATGAAGTATCCACACATAAGGCGCACATCGATGACTTCACAGCTTCAAACCTTGAACACAGAACTGGAAACTGTTAAAAACCAAGCACCATTCCAAGTAGCAACAGTACCAAGCATGCCCGCACGCCGGCCAAATATAACACTTGCCAGTCAAATAAACACTGAATTTTCAAATGTGTACCCACATTCAGCGGCCTAGAGAGCGAGTACAATCCATGGGAAAATCAGACATGGTCTCAAATGGAAAACGTTAAGCAATTTATAAATAGTACCGAGTATTATAAATGTGTTTAAACCGAACAAAAATTATTGGAGCCGCATCAAGAGTTTTATCAGTGAATGGGGCAGAGCTCAATTTCTATGCCATAATAAGTCGATTAGATTATACAAGTTAACGCCAAATATTTTTAAAACTCACAAAAACAAACAATTAGTTGCAAACCAACAAAGCTGACGTTGCGTATTCAATTTCAACATTCCAAAATCAACGTTACTTCGTTCCCAAGAAAAATGCTGACGCAATGTCTACCAACTGCACATGCCATTGCGAAAAGGTGGCGTGATCGTTCAACATGCAAGAAACCTGTGGTTAGAATTTAGGGTAGTTAATAAGAACATTTTACTTTTTATTTTTTCATGAACCAAAAAAGACGTTGTATGCTTAAGGCATACAACAAAATAATTTTTTTAATAAAAAATATAATTGAATTTTAATTGGCGCCCGAGCAGGGACCCTTCTTCTTTAAAAGATAAATGAGGTGTCCTTACGAAAAAAACGGAAACAAAGTCAAGCCTTGACAAGGTGCCTTACTAGTCCTTAAAAAGGAAAGGAACAAACGGGAGTGGCGTATACCACAGCCTGTCAAGCCGCTAACCGCGAACGTGTAGTAATAAATTATAGTATTATAGTTAGTAGTAAATTTAAAGAACAATACCGTAAACAATAACTATGTGAACATCTAAAATAAAATTAGAATATTAAAAATTAATGAAATAAAAATTATAGTGAACAAAAATCCTAAAGGAAAATAAAATTAGAATATTAAGAAATAAAAATTAAAGTGAAGGAAATCCTTAAGGAAAATAAAACTAAAATTATCAGTGCAACTAGTGAATTAAAAGGATAATACTGCAAATAATAAATAGTATACTAACATTTAATAGAAAATTAGAACTGAAAACCAAAATAAATAAACTTAACACTCTAAATAAAGTGAATATTAACATATAATAAAAGCTAGTTGCAATCGAAACTAGAGATTCGTTACCGCTGTTTCAAATTTTAAACGTAAAGCTTATGGAAGAGGCAGAGAGAAAAATTCAGAACACAGCAAGAGACAACAACGGAGAATCACACGCATACATGGCAAGAAATCGTATTAACAAAGGAGAACAAAACAATATAAAATAGAATAACGGAAAACACAATTGTAAGTGCTTTAAATGTGGTAAGCGTGGTCACTACGCAGCAGACTGTTAAACAAACAAACCTAAAAAGGCTGAGAGCTATCAAGGCGAGAAGCAATATAAAGTACTTGCGGCAGCAGACATAAACGTTGTATCTGAGACGTCGCACATAGGATTTTTTTTGCCAATCTAGCCGAACATTTGGCAAAAAATTAAATTTAAGAAATGTAAAAATTTAAGTACGGAGCTCGAAAGAACAAAATACTGCATCGTATAGTGAATTTTCAAATCTTTTGCTTGAGATTTGTGGTTTTGGGACACTGTTAAAGTCAGGAAAGTTGAGTAAATTGCATGCGTTTTCATTGACTTTTTACGGTTTTGAGAGGTTTACAATGTATTTTTTTGTGGGTAAACGAATTAAGATTTATAGGTAAAATATTCGTCCGAAACTAAAAAAAAAAACATTTTTTCACTTTTTTGTATAAAATTAAAAGGTTTTTGAAAGTGAAATTGCGTTTTTTAAAATGTTATACATTACGATAAATTTTAATTTTTCTCTACTTTTAAATAAAAAAAAAAAAAAAAAAACACGCGCACCGTTTTTTTGCGCCATTTTTTTTTTTAGTAATTTTTTGAAAATGTCACCTTTTTTCTGTCTGACTAATATTACCTGTGTAAAAAAAGGAATGTACGAAACAGTAAGCAACGGGTTTTAACCATGTGGGCGACATCTAAATGACGTTATTTCGTATTACTCGTAACAACAAAAATAATATTAAAAAAATAAAATCTGGGCTACAGGTACTTAGTTTTTTTTTACTATATATTGTGTTAATTGCATAAAATTGCTATCAGAACCATGGCAAAAGATGGAAAATTATGCCTCTGATTCTCATATTTTTCAGAGCAGTTTCGTCCCACTTCGAAAAATATGTGGTACAAAAAAGGAAAAAATATTATGGCAAAATCCAACTCCTTCATCACCGCGATATTGTCGACCTATTCGCATCAGATTTCTTAAAGAAACTGTGGATGTAATCCAGGAAAAAATTGACTATGTACAAGATGCTAATAGTACAAAACACTAATTTTTTAATGAAGGGAAAGTTATATTCCATAAAACATACAATGGTATTTACAATAATAGATGCCGCAACACAAACCACGTCCACAATGAATGCTATGTTTGTGGGGCTACTTAAAAAGAATTTGAACATTAAGGAATGTAGACGTAGATGCACTTTCTTTCGGATTATGTATCTACATTGCACGCCAGAATTTGTCTATTTGAGAGCATATTATATCGTATAAACTCACAGTGAAAAAGTGGCAATTAAGATAGGATGAGGACAAAACTATTGTTAAAGAGAGGAAAAAAAATATCCAAGAAAAATTTAGGAGTGAATTAGGGCTAAAAGTCGATGTACCGAAGATCTATAGATAACTCGTCTTTGGTTTTTGCAGTAATCTACAATTTCAAATCTTTAATTAGCATGGTCGCCAGCAAGATCCAAAGCCGAACTAGAATTACGCAAAGGAATGTCTGCCACTGTAATTTTTTTTAACGTCTGTGGCAAATCGTTAACATTTTCTTCAAATTCCTGCTTTTCACCGCTGTCTGGTATATATGTTAACGTAAGAAACGTTGAATGCCCTTATTACAAACTGTTTCACAATAATTCAATTGCTGACACAAATGCAGACAGGTAAATAAACTTTCAAGTAAGCAGTATTGCCCAAATAACAACAGCGCGTTGTTTACCATGCAAATTAATATTTATTGTTTACCATGCAAATTAATATTTAGTTTAAGTTATTGTATGATTAAAATAAAATTCTTAAGTTTAGTTTTAATTTGAAAATTAATCAATAGTGTTTTTTTTAAGCAAAATAACTTCCAAAGTTATAATTGGCGCCCAACGTTAAAGGATTTCCATCTTAATAAACACCCCATAGGCTGTAACAGAAGGAGACTCCAACAACAAAAACACCCCCACAGGCTGTTAACTGAAGAAAGCTTTATCTCAAAGACACCCTATAGGCTGCAGAAGAAGTTTTAAAAATCAACACCCCACAGGCTGTAATAAATACAACCATCTGCCAAATAAAAACGTTTGGAGTGAGGAACTCAGTGTAGTACGTGCGGTACCCCCAGTATATTCAAGAAAAGGACAATCTACCTTCTACCAACTTCACAAGGATGATTGTAAGATTAGTCATGTAAGATATTTTTTTTTTTTTTTTTTTTTTTTTAAAGTGAAAAGTTTAGAAAAACAGAATTGGAAAATTTAAAAGTGAATTACTTAAAGCTCTTAATGCAACAAAAATTTATTAATCAAAGTATTTAAATTTTAAAAAACAGTGAATTATTTGAGGCTCTTAAAGCAATAAATATTTATTTCGAGAAATTCTAAACAAGTTAATTAAACACTTTTAACAAAAATTTAATTTCGGAAATTGCGTTACATTACGCAGACAAAAGAGACCTTACAACATTAGAGTACCCAATGAGTACTCTTGTGCAAGGTAATAAGATTCTGGAATTCTATCAACAAGTATACTCTCACCTTTCCTTCATCATGAACAAAATATCCTGCATGGATATAGGAAGAGAGGCACTCGATTTACTGACACAAACGTATCGAGATAAAGCCATTGCACATAATATTTGTTTACTAATAAAGTTCAGTTACACTATTTATAAATTAGGTCATTGATTTTATGTTAAGTTAAGCAATGTTATTTTTTTGTTTGTTTTATTAATCTAAGCATTTTTACCATTAATTATTTGTATATAAAAGAAAGTAAAAAATAAAGTAAGTTAAGTCGTTTTTTGATAATCATAATAACAATTGTGTTTTATTATTGACGGCTGTCTTTAAGTAACAAGTGCTTAAAGATTCTCACAAGAAAAAGATTGGTACAGTTCAAATTCATGTGTTTGAACTGAGTCCTACTAATCGAAATTAATTCAATTCAAAACATTTGATCATAACATTTGGTGACCCCGACGTAAAAAACCAAACATCAATTGCCGATTCAACAGCCAATGTTATAAAACAAAATCAAATTGCAGCAAGTGCAAGGTTTGAATATTTAGAAAGAGAACTAAAACTTTACACTGACAATATAAGTAGTACGCTAACACAACTTCAATTGTCTCAACTGTTTAATTCTGCAGTACTTGAATTGACTCTCATTTCAACAAACTTAGTAAAAAAACAATCATCAATCCTTGATACACTGATCGACAGTCAGCACGGAATCAGCCCACTTCTTCTCGCTCCTCAACAATTAAAAAATGAAATCAGCCAGATAAAAGGTCACCTGCCTTCTGCACTAAGGCTGCCATTCGCAGAAGAAGATGAGCTACTCCAATTACTTAAGCTGATGAAGGTTAAGGGTGGACTCTCGCGTCAACATGCTATTTTTAAAATAACCTTACCATTGATTGAACATGAAGAGTTTAAACTAGTCCATCTTACCCCTGTTCCTAAGATAGTAAACAAAACCATGGTAGCTATTAAACCATGCACCAACGTTTTAGGTATCAACGCTTACCGAAAGCAATTTATTCTTCTCTCAAGCTCACAATTGAAGACTTGCGAAATAGTAAATCAAAACATATTTCTGTGTGCCAACATTCAAATCCGTTATAACTACGGATCAGAGATATGCGCATGTGAAATACAGCTATTCAACAATAAAACTTCGCCAACATGCAACATTAAAAAAACTGATCAAGGATGGATATCATTAAACAGCAAGAATCAATGGATTTATGCAAGTCCATCACCTTCACAGGCCACCGCAGTGTGTGACAGAGAAATTATTCCTATCTTGGTTAAAGGATCAGGACTACTCACCCTGGGTCCAGAATGTATCCTAAAACAAAACTTTGTCACTATAAATGGTCGACAAACGATATCAAGTACAGTAAATTCATCATACACAAGCTTTTGCCCAGGTTCAAACTTATCATTTGTAAATCCTCACACTCATCTTGCAGACAGCAACCAACCAAGGCCTAATAAGTCTGAGAGTTTATATGCAGAAAATTTAAGACATATTGAAACATTACAAAAGGCGCTAAAAGATCACGACATCATGGAACTTTCTAACAAGTTAAGTACTCATCAAAGGCATTCTTATACCATTAGCTACCTAGCCTTTTCCTTGAGTCTCATCACACTAATAATAGCACTAATAATATTCAAGAAATCAAAAACAAATGAACTAATTAACGAGGATATTAAGCTTCCAACAACACCTATATCGATGCCTCGACCACAAGCAACAACACCTATACCGATGCCTCGACCACAAGCTACAATACCTCTACCGATGTCTCGACATCAAACTAAATTTACTATAGATATATAACTTACCTAGAATGTATTTTATACCTTTTATTTTACCATTGTACTTATTTTACCCGCCTTGTTTAATTCAACATTTCATGTGTTTGAACTGAGTCCTACTAATCGAAATTAATTCAATTCAAAACATTTGATCATAACAAACAAAATTATTTTACGTTCGCAATTTCAAGAATTGCAACGGTTTAAATAATACAACTAAAACATTTGTAATTTTTTATATAAATTACAGTCGAAATTCCAAGAATTGCAACGGTTGAAATAGAACAATTAATAAGTTTGTAATATTCAATACAAATCAGCAATATTGTAAAATGCTGATTAGCACATTAGCATAAGACTCATTGTAATCATAAAACGAATTAATAAAACAGTTGATAACAATCCCAAGCCAAGAACGGTTCGGTTCTCCTAGTCTTTTCTTTTCTTTGGTATTTTATTTTATTTAATAAGTTTTTTTATTTTAATTAAATAGGCTTTTTTTAAAAACTTATGTAAGTACAGATAATACAAAATTTATGCAGTCGGTAGGATCCCAAAAGTCAGTCATAAATAAATAACTAAAGCATAGATAGGCAAAAGGCCGCCCATGGGCGCTTTGTTATTCTCTTATTTACACGTACTTAAACACACGCATGGAAGAAAAAAAAAACATATCAATTCAGTCTCGAATGAGCAGTCGTACAAGCAGGTTATTTACGCTTGTTGCTTGATCAGCGTTTCCAAATGTTTATTTTTTTATTATTGAATTATAATTTTTTTTTGAAAATTGTGCAGATATTACATTACAATTTTTCTTACTTTAAATTTTGTTATTTTATTTCTTACGGCATTATATAACATAACAGTGGCAAGCTTTACTGCCCGTTCGCCGATATCGAACGTTAACGTTCGCATAGAAAATTACATTTAAAACAAAAACAATTTTTGAAATTTTGTTTTTGTTTTAAATGTTATTTACTATGCGAACGTTAACGTTCGATATCGGCGAACGGGCAGTTAATGATTAAATTCAGCACTAAACAGTATGAATAATATTCAGCATTGACATTTTTCTACAAACAAGTTTTTATATTTTGTCAAATACTCAAATTAACAACACAAGCGTTTTTTACAAACGTACAGTTTTGACCTAAAATTTTAGCCAACTAATTTCGTTAATATAATAATATTGTATTTGTTTCCGTATTACTCGTATGCTTAAAATATGAAATAAATTATATACTTATTTGGGCTATTTTTATGTACAGTTTTTAAGTTAGAATCAAGTTCTTTTTCTTTATATGCAGCTTTTTGAAAAAAAAAAAAAAAAAAAAATATGGCAACGCTGCAGTACACTGAGAGCGGGAGAGTCAAATGGCACCAACATTACTATAAAATACACAAGTATGTGTTTGCCTTTCTATGAACTAAAGTAAATCCTACGAATCCCAAGGGACCCTCCAGAGTTCTAAAATAATAAAAAAAAAATCTTTTAAAATAGTGCAGTGAATAATTGAACAAATTAAACACCATTAAAATAACAAGTGCAGTGAACATCAAAGGCAAGTCGACACCACTTAAAACTAATAGTGCAGTGAACACTTAAGCCACTTGGACACCACTGAATTAATACAAGAAAAATCTTTAATTGGCAAAATTATAAATAAAATTAAGGAAAAAAGGAACGGGAGTTCGACCAAGGAAGAATGGATCTACTCAAGAAATAGACGCGTCAGTGCTAGAACAATTAGCCAGAGGGGAACAGCAACTAAAACAGTTGCGTAATGCATACTTATGGTGTTTTCTTTTCTACAAAAAATGTGACATTTTATTAAAAAAAAATGCAATTTGGCGTTCGTTTCTTAAAAATGCTTCGCTCTCTAAAAAGGTGGGTGTTTTATTTTAAAAAAGGCTCCCTTACTAATGGCATAAGGCATTGCACTTTACGCCCCATATACATCGACAGTGTTGATAATGCCCTGTAAAAAGATGGCTTCTCTTTATATAGGGTTACCAGACGAAGTTGGGAAAAAATCGCCTCTAATAAGGACAGTAAATATGTTAAATTTTAATAGATATTGTTCTATTATTTAATAGTGAAAACATAAGAAAACATTACATTGTTAATGATAGTTTGTCAGTGATATAAAATTAAAGTGGATTCGGTGTTATAAAATTGTTTAAAAAAAACGTCAAATCAAAAAATTTTAAAAACTTGGTGTTAATAAATCAGCAATCTAGCAAAGGTATTTTCTTGTTTACATATTTTATAAAAAACAAACTAAAGAAATTGGAATTTCGTCATTCATTTTGTTTATTTATTTATTTATCTATTATCAATCTGTTAACAAATTTTCGTCAAATAAAAAATTGCATTATTACAGGGTCGGCAAGACATTTCATACATGTACCTTTTAACAAGGGGGTATTTTTTGTAGAAAATAAAACTTCATTAGAATTGCAACAGCAACAACAACAGCCACAACAACATCAGCCACATAATCAGTTGGACAGAATTTTAAAACATGTGTCATATTTACCAGTATTTACGGGTGTTGGAGATACCACCATAAATTCATTTTTGAGCAGTGTGGCATACTTGCTATTCATGATATCAGAGGAAGGTCTAAAGAAGGCAGCTATAAAGACTATCTACTACCGAAATATCTAAGGAGAAGCAAAGAATTTCATAATCAACGTACAGCAACCTGATAATTGGACGATCATAAAGAAAACATTAAAGCTAAGGTACAGACCAGATGTAGAGCCCCACTTAATTTACAGAAGGATGAATGAATGAAGAGTAAATAATGTAAGTGAACTAGCTGTAGAGTTACAAAATTTTAAGTATAAAAGTGATGAATTAAGTATTTATTATCGGGACGATCATTGCATAGACTTGACTAATGTGTACAGTTTATTAACAAACATAGCAAAGGAAATGATGCAGGGAATACTTTTAGATAAGATATACGACAAACGAGATCTAGGGAACATAATAGATATAATGACGAAAAGAAGGTACGGGGACAGCTGCATTAGGCGGGAATTCAAAAAGTTTCAGGGAACTTTTAATCGTACACAAGCAAACAAACATATTTGATTAAAACTTCACAAAGAATTTCTTTCATATGTTCAAAGGTACGTTTGCACAAATCTACAAACATACTTACGTACATATGCCTGCACGAAATTATGTTAACTACCTTAAATTGTTAGCCTCATGTTTTTCTTTTATTTTTTATTTTGCATTATTTTAATTTAAATTATAAGCACAACCTTGAACTTCTAGTTAAATTACAATTTACTGTATTTTAATTTTTTACCAAGTTTGAGGTACTCCAATTTCTGCTAATTATTTTAATTTTACAACCTTGAACTACTGTTTGAGTTTATTTTATTCTTTTTGTATTGCCTCGTGTGAGGTTTCATATTTCAGCTGCAATTTCTTTAGTTTATTATTTTGTAAGCTTTGTTGTTATTTGTATTTAGTAATTATTTAGTATATAAGAATAAATTTTTGTTCAATAAAAGGAGAAATAATAAATCAATTAACTTGAAACGTTGTTTCTCTGCAATAACTCCACAGTAACCAAGTTTCAAGTGCTTTTGTTACGCCTTAGAATGTCCTGGTGATACTGCCTGGACAATATCACAAACATAACCTGGCTAATAGCCTTGTTAATCATATTAATTAAAGGTTGAACAAACTAGTTTAACCTTCTTCAGTATTTACTGAATTAACCATCTGGTGACCCCGACGTGATCCTTTTTGATTTCAAGATTCCCCCACCAATGGTAAGGGTTCTGAAATTCACTAGGAAGATTTGCTTCTGTCAAGGATACCATCCGCAGGACATCTCAAGACGTGCTCCTGTCAAGGAAACCAATCCACAGAACATCTGCAGAATGCCATAGTACGCTACAAACTACATAATGGCTACAGGCGAAACCACCCTGATGGAACATCTAGCTGCAGCCCAGCACACGATAGGCGAAATAATACAAAATATCGTTCAGAATTTTAAAAAGGATTCAGCGTCCAGAAAGGCCGTCCAATACTATGAAGTGCGAATGAGACGACTAGATGCAGCATGGGCGGAGTGTAAAATTATCGACAACAAAATACGATGCCACGAGAAGCCGCCACGAGAACACGAATATTTCACAAAAGGTTACTACGACAAAATATCTGACCTCACGATGAACTACCGCGAAGTATTTGCAGAAGCTATGATGGAAGCTCCGAAGGCGTCGACGATGGACACTGATCAACAGATGACTACCAGGGCTCCTATCTCACCAGCTAAAACAGCTCCGTTTAACAGCGGCGCATCTACGAACCCTTATTCATTAATAAGTAGGCAAAATGTCATGACATCCCTTAAACCTCCCTTAGTCCACACCATGGACCCAGCAGCAACCAACATGCAGCTGAAGGAAAAACTATGGGCACAAATTCAAGAACTACATTTTTCAATGTGGGAATCCAGCACTGACCCACTGAAAGAAGGGTACAATATGGAAACCTACCTTGAGCTGAAAAAGTTAGTTATTGAAAATTTTAAATTGTCTTCACGAGGTGCAGAGCAAGGTACCGATTTCATGCAAACCAACGTTCTTCCACTACCAAAGGTTACGATCCCAAAATTCAATTGAGATTGCTTAAATTGAAGAGCTTTTCCCGACTTGTGTACTCAACTAGTAGACAATCAACATGTTCCAGCGGCACAAAAGATGTGGTACCTAATATCAAACTTAGGGCCGAAGGTGAAAAACTAATAAGCCATCTTTCAGCTACAGCCGAAAACTACACAGCCCCTGGAACCTATTGCAAGAACGATACAATAAGCAACGGGTTCTTGAAACAACGTTAATGCAACAGCTTTTAGATAACACGAATGCTGGCCCGTCAGCTGCTGCTATTAAAACTTTGCATGATACGACACAAGAATGTCTACATGCACTAAGCAACATCGGGATCGATACAACCTCGTGGGACTCCATGCTGTTTCACATACTAGTCAAATAATACATCATCCAAACAAACCGAGATGACTTGCCCACTCTGCAATAGCGGCTTTCACCCACTGTATCGGTGTCAGAGGTTTCAACAACTCTAAACACCCAACCGTCTGAGTTTCGTGCGAAACCAGAGCCTGTGCGTTCATTGTTTAAAATCAGGACACACAGCAAAAACTTGCAAATCAGGACTGTGCATGACATGCAAAAAAGGCACGACTCGCTACTTCATCTTGAGAACAACACTTAATCAGCAAAACAAGGATCACCTAGTGAAAGGACATTCCATATGACGTCATCAGCTACGACTACTCAACCTGAAATAATTAAACCCAACATCAGTGAAACGCCAACCAGCTCTCCAGAAGCATCGTTACTAGCGGCAGCAAACGGTCAGTTATCCAATTCATTCCTTCTTCTCAGCACAGCTGTAGTAAAAATCAAAACTGATACAATGGAGGTTGAATGTCGCGCTTTACTTGACTCTGGGTCACAAGTAAATTTAATCACCGAACGTTTGGTAAAACGACTTTACAAACCTAAACAGACGTCATCAGTCAACATTAATGGAATCGGTGATTCCAACACCGAGTCAATGTTGCCTTGCAGTCTCGAATAAATGGGTTGCCTCGAATCATCGCGCCACAGCCATCACAATTTATCGACATTGTTGGTGGCCACTACGAAGAAACCTGATGTTAGCTGACCCAGCGTTCAATCGATCAAATAAAATCGATATATTGCTAGGTGCAGAGCATTACCACCAACTGCTCACAATTGGGCAAATAAAATTATCTCCACAACTCCCGACTTTACAGAACGCAGTTTTTTGTTGGATTGTAGCAGGAAAAATAAATAGTGATAACTTCCCAGACGCATCTTTTGGAATATCGCTCGACTCTGGGAACTAGATGAAGTTAAAACAACTAAAAGGCCACTGTCAATAGCCGACGGACAATGTGAAGAGCACTTTGCACAAAACACAACAAGGAACAATCACGGTCGCTTCGTAGTCAGAGTCCCATTTCATCAAAATCCCAATACTCACATGCAATTGCTCTTAACCGATTTTTTGCTCTTGAGCCACGTATGCAAGAGTCCGGAATCGAAGGCCAAATACACTGAATTTATGGACGAGTATGAATCGATGGTACACATGATAAAGTGGGAACCAAAACCCATACCCTCCCCAAGCTACTACATCCCACATAATTGCGTATTGCAGCCTGAAAGTTCAACTACTAAGCTCAGGGTAGTATTTAATGCATCGGCTAAAACTTCATCAGGATACTCCTTAAATGATCTGATGTTCACGGGATTAACATTACAAGGCCAACTATTTTCTATACTACTAAGGTTTTGAATGTCAAGGTTCGTTTTCACCACTGACGTTGCAAAAATGTATATACAGGTGTTGATTGCTCCAGAAGATCGTAAATTTCCTACTCAACATCGTCATATATGGCATAACAATTGGCTAAAGAAAATTACATAAGTTATCCCCATTGCTTCCAAATTCCTCAAAGAAAATTTCTACGAAGATGATGCTTTGGGCGGTTCAGATAGCTTAGCAGCAGCAATCCAATTACAAGAGCAACTCGTGCAGATCATGAAGAAAGGCGGCTTCAATGGTGTGCAAATCACCCACAATTACTCCACAATATTCAGAGCGACTTGGACGTAAGTTTAGATTTTGAGAGCATAGAAGCCGACACCATCAAAACGTTAGGACTTCCTTGGCTGCCGAATTCGATCCTTTGGGGATTCTATCTCCCATCATAAAAACGGCAAAAATGTTTATTCAAGAATTGCGAGAGTTAAAATGAGATTGGGATCACTGCACACTAAATGGATCACATTCCGCACAGATTTGAATGTATTAAAAACTCTCTCAGAATCCCAACAATTACACATTTTTACAGACGCATCCGAAAAGTCTTATAGAGATGCGCCTTATATTCGATCAGTTTTCAAAGATGGTTCCATCATGGTACACTTACTCTGTGCTAAATCTCGCATAGCTCCACTTAAACGGCAAACAATACTACGATTGGAACTATGTGCACCTACACTTGGAGCCCAACTAGCCCCCAGAATCAGATCTGATCTGCGAATTATAAGTCCGGTATGGCTTTGGACTGATTCAGAAATCGTGCTCTAATGGATAAAATCATCGTCAGCATCATTTAAAACATTCGTAGCAAATCGAATTGCAGCAATTCAAGAGGAAACCAAGGCAGAACAATGGCGTCACCTAAACTCCAAATGCAACCCAGCAGATCTATTACCTCGTGAAATGTCTCCAACTGCCATTAAGGAATGCACTCTTTGGTTTTATGGCCCAACGTTTCTCCATGGCGTGGAGAAGGTGTGGCCACCAACGTTCAACTTAAGTTCCAGCAGTCCAACAAACCTCGAAAGAAAGGCAAGGCAGCTTGAGTTGAGAGCAATGACCACAATGGAACCTGACTTTGTTTACAAAATTAACCATAAAAGTTCATTCCACCGTCTGCAGCGGATTGTTGGATATGTTCTGCGCTTTATTACCCATACAAGATGCAAAAGGCAGATGCGACAAACATCAAAGATTATTACAACAACGGAACTCAGTTGAGCACTGGTCACAATCGTTGCAAACATGCAAGTCTCAGAATTCAAACAAGAAATTCAACAACCCACCATATACAACGAGTTAAGAGGAACCATCAACCTAAGCAACCTGTCGCCGTTTTTAGACACAGCTGGTGAAATCCGTGTTGGAGGTCGATTAGAAGCTTCACCGCTTCAATACGACTCTAAGCACCAGTTCTTGATTTCATATAATGACTTTGATTGCAAAGCTAATCTTTGAAATCACCCACAGGGACAACACTCCTGGGAAAAGTTAGACAAAGATTTTGGCCAATAAAAGGAAAGGTTATGGCACGAGCCACAGTGCATCGATGCACGACATTGAGCAGAGCCAAGCCGGAACTATTGCACCAAATAATGGGCAACCTACCATCAACACGTGTCACACCAGCCCGGGCCTTTATTAACACTGGAGTCGATTACTGTGGCCCAATCACCGTTCACTATAAACTTCGGGGAAAACGACCACACAAGGCCTACATTGTTGTATTTTGTTGCTTTGCTACAAAAGCAGTACACTTGGAACTTGTAAGCGACCTCACAACCGAAGCATTTATAGGTGCACTCAAACGGTTCACATCCCGGCGTGGACATTGCCAAAAATTATATTGCGACAATGCAACAAACTTCGTCGGCGCGAAAAACAAATTGGCTGAACTTTCCACAATAATTTATTCACCAGAAGCACAAGCAACCATTATGAATGATTGAAGCAACAAGTGCATGCAATTTAATTTCATTCCACCAAGAGCAACACACTTTGGCGGCATATGGGAAGCAGCTGTTAAATCAGCAAAATATCTGTTGGTATGGACATTAGGGAATGCATCTTTAACTTACGAAGAGCTTGAAACCATAGTTGTGGAAATTGAAGCAATACGGAATTCCAGACCGATTTCACCAATGTCAAATGACGCGAACGACATAGGCGCACTAACTCCGGGACATTTTCTGATAGGCGAACCACTAACAGCCCAAATTGATGTTCAAGAGAAGCCCACAAACCTGAAATTGGAAACGCGATGGAAATTAGTTTCTCATCTCAAGCATGAATTTTGGAAGAGATGGTCACGAGACTACCTAAATGAACTACAATACCGAAACAATGGCGCGAACAAAGGAAAAATCTGAAGCCAGGGGCAACCGTCCTCATTAAAGAAGACTATGGTCTAGTAATGAAATGGCCCTTAGGCCGCGTTATAAAAACATATAAAGGACACGACGGTGTTGTAAGGGTTGCAGACGTTCAGACCGCTACAGGCATCCTTAAACGAGCAATTCAATATTTAGCTCCACTCACTAAGCTCATTAATGAAACCGAAGAAGAAGGACAACTACCCCCTCCAAAAATCCAAGAACCCGAATTTGTAGCAGAAAATCAATCACCAAAATCATCAGCGGATGGAAGGCCACTCGCCAAAAAAACAGCGAACCTTGACAAACTCAATAATGACTACACTCCTCGCAATCTTGCTATTACTTCCGCTCGTGTCCACAGACAAAATTGAAATAAAATAATTTGAACCCAATATCGGCTTGTACTTTCAAGGCATTAGCAACATCCGAGTATCGCGATCAGAATGGAACATAAATTCCTACTATAACTAAAATAAAATAAGAAATAAATGGTTTCACGAACGAATCAACGGCATTGCACCGCTAATGCGATCTTCTAATTCAGAGGACAACTTGTTCGAGCGTTCTCCAAGCAGTTGACTTCAGCCTAACAAGTCTTATGGACAAAATTCTCTTGCTAAAGAGAAGAGTTAAACGTGGCGCTATAAACGTGGTTGCCAACATTGCTAATTCACTGTTTGGACTCGGATTACGCTGAACAAATGTCAAACACCATCACATCTATCACCATCCCAACTTCAAGCCGAGCTAATGTAAGTGAGAAATCATCTTCCAACCTTGCTAGAACTGCCAGTTGGCGGGGATAATATTCTACAACTGTACAAAATTATAAGCGTAAAGGGAGGCGTAACAAAAGACCACGTCATCTTTCATATATCCATTTCGTTAGCTGATCCTGTACTATTCGAACTTCTGAAACCACACCCAATTCCGGTTCTGATATATGACACAATGCTCGCTATAAGGCCATGCGGCAACTTCCTAGCTATAAACGCTGAAAAATTCCAATGCGAAACTTCACTTCTCAGCTTCAACATTCAAAGAGGTTGTAACATTGTTCCTGTTGCTGACAACCCGTCACTTACACAGTTGGAATATAGCAATCAATGGCTATACAAAATACAGCAGCCTTCCCGGATAAGCGCCGTATGTGGAAGAAAAATCACAGCTAATATTAAAAGGATCTAGCATCCTAAAAATATCACCAGATTGCACACTTACGTTCAACTTAATCATCATCAAAGGTCATCAAACTGTCACCATATCTCTTCAGACATCCTACATAGGTAGGGTTGCCATTCGTACTGTTTTTATCAGTACATGTACTGTTTTTTGTTTAAAGTACTGATTTATGCATTACAAGCAAATCAGTACGCAAATGTACTGATTTTTTATTAATGTACTGTTTTTGTACTATTATTATATATTAATTTTGTTCAGTATATAGTTTGTCATGTTGTCAAATTGTTTGCGATACAAATATTAATATAGATGTTCTTATCGATAACTTATTAACAAGATTTTTGCCGAGTCAGTACGAAACAAGAAGACAGTAGAAGAAAAATGGAAAGTGTTTCTTCGTGGTAGTGCGTTAATGAATTTGAGGAAATGTGGAATTTCATTTCTTCCAATCCACATTCAAGCGCTTTTACAGAACGAGTCTTTAGTTTTCAAAGTGGAGAAAAGAGAGAAACAGGCTTCTAATATAAAACCTAGAAAGTGACTTGCAGTTAAAGACAAACTTTGGTTATAGTTCTAATGAGTTTTACAATTTCTTGAAGACTGAAGACATGAAAGAAATTGTGGACAATGTACAAAAAGGCCATAAATATTTGTAACTATAGTATATTATATACTTAAATATTTATGTCCATACATATGTTAATACATATATTATTTATAAAAATCTATAGTATAAGATCGTCTGAAAAACGATTGTGCCTTTTACAATTATTACAATTATTAATAGTAAATAGCTGTAAATCATTTTTAAATAATTTTTTTAAATTGTTTTGAAGATAATTAAATAACAAGCTTCGTTATTTCAAGTGTTTAATTTGTTTTTTTAACATTGTTGTCCTTATATCTGTAGCTTGGTGATAAAAAGCCAATGTCAAATTTTTGAAGCTGTTCTCGTTTAAGTTGGACATTGGCTATATCCGCAAGATAAAAGAGATTCAGCATGACCTTTTAATTGCAAAATTAAATTAATTATGCTGGTAGATATAGCACAAAACTACTTTTATTTAATTTTTATTTCATTTTATGCTGACCTATATTCAATACAATGTAATAAAAGTATAATAGAATAAAGGAAATAAAATTTTAGTTCACATGTTGGTCATTTTTTTTTCGTCAAATATTGCTAGGTGTGACCGTAGATTAAGAAAAGACCTAATGCAACAATTAAACAAAACAGCAACATATTGACATTGACCCTTTTAGTTCGAAGCTTTAGACGTAATGAACTCCAATTTTGCTTTTAATATTATTAATGTTTCTTTGAAAAATATTAAACCAAAAAGCTAACAAGAAATTAAGAATCGAATTTTTTGCAACTTGTTGTGTTTTAGATTTTTTGTTGTTCTTTTTGTATTTCCGCAAAATATATATAAGGAATTGCATTATTATTTTGAAAAAATTCAGTTTTATTAATTAAATTTTGTCACTGTTCAAATTATAGAATGCATTCAAGTTTAGTTTTAAAAAAAATTAAAGCTTTTTATTTTATTAATATGCAATTTTCTATTAAAAAAGTATACCTATGTACTGTTTGTATGCAATTGTACTGATTTTTTTTCTCTGATGTACTGATTTCACTGATTTGAAAACTGGCAACCCTATACATAGTAATGATCAATATCAGTGAAATAATTTATCCAAATTAGGTTCAATTTGAAAGAATCCACACCAAAGCCTATGCTGATCAAATTAAAAAACATCTCCGAAATACAGAGCAAATTACACCAAATGGTATCTGCGGAGTTTCCATCACAAATCAAACATATACAATACCACTACGGGACCATTGCCTATATCACCCTAGATCTCGCAATCATAATCAGCATGAAGGTTGCCTGGAAAAAATCACGTTGTAAAGGAAATAAACCAAATCAACAACCCCCAAGACCAGCAATACGCCAACATATGACAACTCCAGAATTTGAAGTGTCAATAACTTAAGTTTCTAATTCTAAGATATATAGATAAAACAATGTAAGGTTGTTGTTTGTTCTTAAAGTGAATACCACTATTATTATTAGTATAATAATTACACGTAGTGAATACCCATATTATTATTAGTTTCATTTTATATATCAAATTACAACAAAACTATTTTTTTTGTTTAAACGTTTTGATTGGTTGATTTAATGAATTTTTTAGCAATAAGAATATTATGTTACCTTAAATTATTTTGTTGATTTAGCATTATTTTAATTATTAAGTAGTATAAATAGTTCAATAAAAAATTAAAAATGTGTTCAGTAATAAAAATATTGTCTTTTATTATTGTGCGACTTTACCTTCAAGTTACAAGTGCTTGAGGGATAAAAAAACAACAAATTAATAAAACAGTTCAAATTTATGTGTTTGAATTGGCAACTTATTAATTAATTATCAAACATTTTTTGGTGAACCTTAGATAAGGACACGCATCCTTCAGCGATCACGCATCCTTGAGCAAAGCACCAAACATTTTTTGGTGACCCCTAGATAAGGACACGCATCCTTCAGCGATCACTCATCCTTGAGCAAAGCACCAAACATTTTTTGGTATAAAACATATTTTGGGTGACACCTTGGAGCAGCACGCGTCATCGCAGTCACCAAAACACCTAATATTCTTTGGCATTCACTGAATAAACTTTGCAGACATTATGGAACAGCTCTTAGATCTTCAAAATCAAACTGGTGAAACAATCCAGACTATTGTGCGAAAGTTCAAAAAGGATACTGCAGACCGGAAAGGAAAGGCTGGCTATTTTGAGGAGCGGCTACGGCGTCTCCAGGAATCGTGGAACAAGTTTCAGGAAACGGATTCCAAGATTCGAGATGTATGCGAAGAACCTATGAAGCTTGAGTACTTTTCTAATGACTATTACGAAAAAATCAAACGCGTAGCCTCCGAATACATAGAATTATTCGAAAAAGAAGCCACTCGTCTAAAACAAAATCCGATAACTGAGAGCTTAATCCATGGAAGGCATAAACCTTTAAGTGAAGTCCCCAGCAACGCATGCGGGATTATCCGAAAGTTGGATGCCAAACTATCAGCATTCATTCGGTTATTACACGGAGTTATAATTACAGAAGACCAACCTCTACAACATTTTGAATTAAAAATAGAAGCAATAAAGAGGTCATGGGAGCAAATCGAGACGCTTCATAGTGAAGCTCATGAAACACTAACAGATCCAGTAGCCAACGGGCTAGATCAGGATCTATATAACAAAACATTCGATCAAATGCATCAAGTGTTGGTCAATCTTTCTGTTAAGGCTGACCAAATGAGGTGTGTTGCCCCTACACAAAATGGAGTAGCACCTGTTTCAAACATTGGTAGTTCAATACAGCTGCCAAAACTCACGATTCCAAAATTTTATGGCAATTATCTAAATGGCGCCAATTTCACGATTTATTTTCTGAAATGGTAGATAAACAACCGATACCATCAATTCAAAAAATGTGGTACCTAAAGAGCAACTTGTCAGGGGAAGCGGAACATCTAGTCAGTCAATTTTCTCTTTCCGAATCAAATTATACGGCTGCTTGGAACACGTTACAGGAACGTTACAACAATAAAAGGATTCTTGTGGCCAACTTGGTGGACAAAATACTCAATCAACAGAAAACAGAGTAGTGAAATTTCTTTCCCTAGTAATCACATAGAAGACGATGTAACCATGGCAACCATACATTCAGCTGATGAAGAATTCGGAGATTATTTTTAACGAAATTATTAATAAATATAAAATTCAAATAATTTTGACAAATAATAAGGTAGAAGATTTCAAAAAGACACATGGTAAACGAATTATTTTTATTGCTGAAAATTATTTAATCACATGGGAGAAATCTTTAGGAGATTTATCTGAAAAGGGCAAATTGGAATTTATTCAGAACTACAGGAAAGAAAGAAAATATAGTACAGGAAAAGCTAATATAAATATAAGCAAATATCAAATTACCTCGTTAAGGAAAGCATGCATTAAAGTATAATCGAAACTTATAAACAACTTAGAACCAAAATTTACTATCCAAAACTCATGGAATTAATTCAAGTGGTAATTAACAAATGTGAGATTTGACAAGAGATAAAATACGACAGAAGCCCAATTAAACCTTAATTTTTATTCACAGAAACCCCATCAGAACAAAATGAGATTATTCACATAGACACCTATGTAATAAAAAGAAATCATTTTTTAACAGTAATATATATTTTGCAAATTTGGAGCGGCTTACACGTTAAACGATAGAAACCATTTAACTATTATTGAGCAATTAGAAGACTACTTTTTAAAAATAGGAAAACAAAAAAAAAAAAAAAAAAAAAAAGTAGCGGACTATGAGTTCAAAGCAGTCCGAGTGAAAGAACTTTTACAAAAAGAAAATATCGAATTGAATTTAACTAAGCCCAACAGTCACACGGGTAATGCAGACATAGAACGTTTCCACAATACAATAGCCGAAAAATTCAGGATGTTATATAAAACGGAAAAAAATGTTCCCATAAAACAATTAATTCAAAAGGCAATAAGAAATTATAGTGAACGTTACCATTCAAATGCACACCTAGGAATGTACATTTAGGAAAAATTTAAAATAGCACAGTTAAGCAGAATATAGAAGAAAATAAAAGAACAATAATAGAAAAACTAAACAAAACTAGAACAGACTATAGAGAAACAAGAGAAGTGTACGTGAAAAACTATAAAGCAACTAGACATGTAGTTACCAGAATTCAGAAAGAACTACTAGACACAAGAAATAAGCTATTAACGCTAATACCAAGAAACAACAGACACAAACGCGGACTGATTAATGCAATAGCTAGTATGTCTAACTGGTTATTTGGTACAATGGACGATACTGACCGAAATGACATACAGAATCATTTACTTAAAACTGACGCAAATATTAGTCAACAAATTCAAGTAAATGAATATTATTAGTATTGTGGTTATTTAATTGAACTGTTAATGGTTTTTAATCCAAATTTAGATATTTTAATTAGGCTTAAGTTCATTGAATTTCATTTTCATTAAACTATTTTTATAAAGACAGGAATTTTACAACATGAAATTAATAAAAATTTTATTGATAATTTTTCATTCTTGACTGCGCTGCGATTTGAACCCAGGCTTTCACGGACAGGTTGCCTCGACTAGTTTCGATTGTAACCACACAATCTCGTCGGTGGGGTTTGCCGTTTTACTCACTCGGCTATTGCAGCCGGATGACGTCAATAGTCAAACATCAATCCTTAAACCAAATGGTATTTCATTTTGGTAGGTCGAAATCCTCCTGAATATTTTAATACAGCATTAGAACAACTTAAAAATATTGTTAAAAGCAATAGAAAAAATATAGAAAATACAATAAATAGTGTTCATAAATTTAATGAAAAAGAAAGAGAACAAAATGTATATTTAGAACAATTATCAAAAATACAAATTCTAAAAGATAAACTTAAACACATCCTAATATTTTAACAAGTAAAGAAATAATAAAACATGAAATAGATTATAATAAATTGAAATATTTACAATTAGGGACAGCGATATTTAATGATACATACTTAATATTTGGCATAAAATTACCAAAAACATTTACATATACATATATGTAAACGTAAGATTTCTCATACCTATACCAAATAAAGAAAATAATGAAATAGATTAAAAAATTAAAAAAATATTTAACTATGAAAACAAAACATATGAATTTAAAGCAGTGATGCTCATTCAGGCAAACAATTGTTTAGAAGCCCCACCCCTTTGTTTTTTACGCTCATTAATTCAGTTGCTCGTCACACAGCGACGAGTGCACTTGCACGGACGCTGTGTTGATACTTTTTCGAATACAGTGTGTAAGAAAAATGCCAAAATATTTTAATGCTTTTCCAAAACTGTCATAAAATCATAAATGTAGAATATTTAATTGAAGTTTTCTTAGATATTATTCTTGCTTTTAATTTGCAAACATGCCCGCAGTTCACCCTGAATTTTCTTTACTTGGTAAAATTGAACAATTTTCAATACATTTTGTTTTTTAAATGTAAATTTAAAAAATAGAAAATTTAGTTTGACCCCCATTATTAATTATAAATGTTTTACAACTAAAACCATTTCTTGATATTAAATGTTAATTAAAATCGATGCGTTTAGTTTTGCTTGTCACTGTACTTTAAATTTCTCTCGCAATACATATGCAAAACATTTTTGAACACCAATGATTTAAAGAAAATAAACAGCTAAGAGAATTAAAAACCACTACCCATTGTGTTATACAATCAAATTGTGAGCTTATAACAAACAGAATTTGAAATAATTCCAATCAATGCAAAATCAATTATTGTTAATAATGCTATTAACTCACCAATTAATCAAACCTGTACAAAAAATAAGACAATTGTTAATGGAAACTATCTAATCCAATATAGTAATTGTTCAATTAAAATTAAGAATTATTATTTTTCAAATCTTATGGAAACTGCTGAAGAAAATACAAAATTTTTAAAAATGGAATATGACAATATTCAGAATTGCAACGGTTGAAATAGAACAATTAATAAGTCTATAATATTCAATACAAATCAGCAATATTGTAAAATGCTGATTAGCACATTAGCATAATACTCATTGTAATCGTAAAACATAATGAATAAAACAGTTGATAACAACACCAAGCCAAGAACGGTTTGGTTCTCCTAAAGTCTTTCCTTTTCTTTGGTATTTTATTTTATTTAATAAGTTTTTTAAAAACATATTTAAGTACAGATAAAACAAAATTCGCGTGAATTATTATCTACCATCCAAGGTCAGCAACCATTATTGCATAAAACACATTCAATTCTTAACCTAAGTAAACTGATTATACCCTAATAAAACGATTGTGAAATCCAAGATCAGCAATCATTGTCGCATAAAACACATTTATTGCTTTAACCTACATATATAAACACACGATACCCTAATAAAGCGATAACCACATCACTAGCTGTTTACCCAAACAAGTAATGGTTTTTATGACAACCAACGGAAACACATGGTAATTATAAGGAAAAATAAATTGTTAAAGTAGACAGAAGTAAATAAAAACTCTAGACAAACATATTTAAAATCTCCAAAATATTTAAGACATATTTCTAATAAATAGTTGTTAGGTGGCATACGCAATTTTAGTCTAAAGAATAAATTAATAAAGTACACACAATTCAATGTGACAAAATAATATATGTATATATTTTTGTCTCAACCCTTACGAAAGGATTTATTTGGGGTTCAACCGGGATACAAACGAAATTGTCTTGTATTTCTTGCCGAACAAGTTCCAAGATCCTGAAGATGGATAAATAAAAAAGTTCAAAAAAGAAAAATTTTAAAATAAAATTGCAGTTATAAAATTTAGTATAAAATTATTAAGTGAATGTCAAAAATGCACTCTGGATTCCCGTGCAAAACGCCAAAACATTTTTAACTCATCCCGAACAATAACAGAGACTATTGAGATGAATGAAGTATCCACACATAAGGCGCACATCGATGACTTCACAGCTACAAACCTTGAACACAGAACTGGAAACTGTTAAAAACCAAGCACCATTCCAAGTAGCAACAGTACCAAGCATGCCCGCACGCCGGCCAAATATAACACTTGCCAGTCAAATAAACACTGAATTTTCAAATGTGTACCCACATTCAGCGGCCTAGAGAGCGAGTACAATCCATGGGAAAATCAGACAGGGTCTCAAATGGAAAACGTTAAGCAATTTATAAATAGAACCGAGTATTATAAATGTGTTTAAACCGAACAAAAATTATTGGAGCCGCATCAAGAGTTTTATCAGTGAATGGGGCAGAGCTCAATTTCTATGCCATAATAAGTCGATTAGATTATACAAGTTAACGCCAAATATTTTTAAAACTCACAAAAACAAACAATTAGTTGCAAACCAACAAAGCTGACGTTGCGTATTCAATTTCAACATTCCAAAATCAACGTTACTTCGTTCCCAAGAAAAATGCTGACGCAATGTCTACCAACTGCACATGCCATTGCGAAAAGGTGGCGTGATCGTTCAACATGCAAGAAACCTGTGGTTAGAATTTAGGGTAGTTAATAAGAACATTTTACTTTTTATTTTTTCATGAACCAAAAAAGACGTTGTATGCTTAAGGCATACAACAAAATAATTTTTTTAATAAAAAATATAATTGAATTTTAATTGGCGCCCGAGCAGGGACCCTTCTTCTTTAAAAGATAAATGAGGTGTCCTTACGAAAAAAACGGAAACAAAGTCAAGCCTTGACAAGGTGCCTTACTAGTCCTTAAAAAGGAAAGGAACAAACGGGAGTGGCGTATACCACAGCCTGTCAAGCCGCTAACCGCGAACGTGTAGTAATAAATTATAGTATTATAGTTAGTAGTAAATTTAAAGAACAATACCGTAAACAATAACTATGTGAACATCTAAAATAAAATTAGAATATTAAAAATTAATGAAATAAAAATTATAGTGAACAAAAATCCTAAAGGAAAATAAAATTAGAATATTAAGAAATAAAAATTAAAGTGAAGGAAATCCTTAAGGAAAATAAAACTAAAATTATCAGTGCAACTAGTGAATTAAAAGGATAATACTGCAAATAATAAATAGTATACTAACATTTAATAGAAAATTAGAACTGAAAACCAAAATAAATAAACTTAACACTCTAAATAAAGTGAATATTAACATATAATAAAAGCTAGTTGCAATCGAAACTAGAGATTCGTTACCGCTGTTTCAAATTTTAAACGTAAAGCTTATGGAAGAGGCAGAGAGAAAAATTCAGAACACAGCAAGAGACAACAACGGAGAATCACACGCATACATGGCAAGAAATCGTATTAACAAAGGAGAACAAAACAATATAAAATAGAATAACGGAAAACACAATTGTAAGTGCTTTAAATGTGGTAAGCGTGGTCACTACGCAGCAGACTGTTAAACAAACAAACCTAAAAAGGCTGAGAGCTATCAAGGCGAGAAGCAATATAAAGTACTTGCGGCAGCAGACATAAACGTTGTATCTGAGACGTCGCACATAGGATTTTTTTTGCCAATCTAGCCGAACATTTGGCAAAAAATTAAATTTAAGAAATGTAAAAATTTAAGTACGGAGCTCGAAAGAACAAAATACTGCATCGTATAGTGAATTTTCAAATCTTTTGCTTGAGATTTGTGGTTTTGGGACACTGTTAAAGTCAGGAAAGTTGAGTAAATTGCATGCGTTTTCATTGACTTTTTACGGTTTTGAGAGGTTTACAATGTATTTTTTTGTGGGTAAACGAATTAAGATTTATAGGTAAAATATTCGTCCGAAACTAAAAAAAAAAACATTTTTTCACTTTTTTGTATAAAATTAAAAGGTTTTTGAAAGTGAAATTGCGTTTTTTAAAATGTTATACATTACGATAAATTTTAATTTTTCTCTACTTTTAAATAAAAAAAAAAAAAAAAAAACACGCGCACCGTTTTTTTGCGCCATTTTTTTTTTTAGTAATTTTTTGAAAATGTCACCTTTTTTCTGTCTGACTAATATTACCTGTGTAAAAAAAGGAATGTACGAAACAGTAAGCAACGGGTTTTAACCATGTGGGCGACATCTAAATGACGTTATTTCGTATTACTCGTAACAACAAAAATAATATTAAAAAAATAAAATCTGGGCTACAGGTACTTAGTTTTTTTTTACTATATATTGTGTTAATTGCATAAAATTGCTATCAGAACCATGGCAAAAGATGGAAAATTATGCCTCTGATTCTCATATTTTTCAGAGCAGTTTCGTCCCACTTCGAAAAATATGTGGTACAAAAAAGGAAAAAATATTATGGCAAAATCCAACTCCTTCATCACCGCGATATTGTCGACCTATTCGCATCAGATTTCTTAAAGAAACTGTGGATGTAATCCAGGAAAAAATTGACTATGTACAAGATGCTAATAGTACAAAACACTAATTTTTTAATGAAGGGAAAGTTATATTCCATAAAACATACAATGGTATTTACAATAATAGATGCCGCAACACAAACCACGTCCACAATGAATGCTATGTTTGTGGGGCTACTTAAAAAGAATTTGAACATTAAGGAATGTAGACGTAGATGCACTTTCTTTCGGATTATGTATCTACATTGCACGCCAGAATTTGTCTATTTGAGAGCATATTATATCGTATAAACTCACAGTGAAAAAGTGGCAATTAAGATAGGATGAGGACAAAACTATTGTTAAAGAGAGGAAAAAAAATATCCAAGAAAAATTTAGGAGTGAATTAGGGCTAAAAGTCGATGTACCGAAGATCTATAGATAACTCGTCTTTGGTTTTTGCAGTAATCTACAATTTCAAATCTTTAATTAGCATGGTCGCCAGCAAGATCCAAAGCCGAACTAGAATTACGCAAAGGAATGTCTGCCACTGTAATTTTTTTTAACGTCTGTGGCAAATCGTTAACATTTTCTTCAAATTCCTGCTTTTCACCGCTGTCTGGTATATATGTTAACGTAAGAAACGTTGAATGCCCTTATTACAAACTGTTTCACAATAATTCAATTGCTGACACAAATGCAGACAGGTAAATAAACTTTCAAGTAAGCAGTATTGCCCAAATAACAACAGCGCGTTGTTTACCATGCAAATTAATATTTATTGTTTACCATGCAAATTAATATTTAGTTTAAGTTATTGTATGATTAAAATAAAATTCTTAAGTTTAGTTTTAATTTGAAAATTAATCAATAGTGTTTTTTTTAAGCAAAATAACTTCCAAAGTTATAATTGGCGCCCAACGTTAAAGGATTTCCATCTTAATAAACACCCCATAGGCTGTAACAGAAGGAGACTCCAACAACAAAAACACCCCCACAGGCTGTTAACTGAAGAAAGCTTTATCTCAAAGACACCCTATAGGCTGCAGAAGAAGTTTTAAAAATCAACACCCCACAGGCTGTAATAAATACAACCATCTGCCAAATAAAAACGTTTGGAGTGAGGAACTCAGTGTAGTACGTGCGGTACCCCCAGTATATTCAAGAAAAGGACAATCTACCTTCTACCAACTTCACAAGGATGATTGTAAGATTAGTCATGTAAGATATTTTTTTTTTTTTTTTTTTTTTTTTTAAAGTGAAAAGTTTAGAAAAACAGAATTGGAAAATTTAAAAGTGAATTACTTAAAGCTCTTAATGCAACAAAAATTTATTAATCAAAGTATTTAAATTTTAAAAAACAGTGAATTATTTGAGGCTCTTAAAGCAATAAATATTTATTTCGAGAAATTCTAAACAAGTTAATTAAACACTTTTAACAAAAATTTAATTTCGGAAATTGCGTTACATTACGCAGACAAAAGAGACCTTACAACATTAGAGTACCCAATGAGTACTCTTGTGCAAGGTAATAAGATTCTGGAATTCTATCAACAAGTATACTCTCACCTTTCCTTCATCATGAACAAAATATCCTGCATGGATATAGGAAGAGAGGCACTCGATTTACTGACACAAACGTATCGAGATAAAGCCTTAGACACCTTTATTAGAGGCCTTAGAGGAAATATGTTCTTACATCTAAGTATGAAGGAACCAAAAGACCTGCCAAAGGCACTTCATCTGTGCTTAAAGATGGAAAATCAGATTGTGAGAACGCAACTTGCGAACTCACATAACCATCCCAAGCCTTCCAATAATAGGCAAAAAAACCGTAGTAATTACAGTAATTACCAACAAGAATTTATTCCGCAGTTGGTGCACATGCCACAACCTTACTCTCACCAAAGACCCTTTTATGTATCCGCTCCGATCTACCATAAGAACAATTCCAATCAAATGCGCCCTCAAGGCTACATAAATCCAAATGTTCCTCCACCAAGACCAACCAAACCTAAACCTCAACCAAGACCCGAACCAATGGACATACCCCAGTCAGTTAGAACCAGGGCCATTAATTATATGAATAGGCCTGCCCAAAATGATAGATTTTTTCGAAAAAGACCAAAAGTACAACAATCTGAACAAAGAAGACCTCCTCCAAAAATCCAGAGAAATTTCCATATAGAAACTCAGCAAAATGAGGACTTTGACGGACAGTATTACGAACAGCAATTACTCAATTATGAAAATCAGGAAGGCCTACCAACATTAGATGAATATTTACAAAACGAACCATAACCTTCAAATCAATTAGAAGTTAACGATTTTGTTGACATCCATTTTTTAGACTAACTACCTCGTCCTTGCCTTATATTGAATGCAGGACGAAAACCGGACAGATTTAAAATTTTTTTAATTGACACTGGATCAAACAAGAATTATATTCAGCCAAGTCTAGTGCAGAATCCTGTACAAAATCAAGAATCATTCTTCGCCAACTCGGTAGGCGGTCATACTAAAATTACTGAACACACTTTTATAACACTATTCGACGATCATACAAAAAAATTAAAGTTCTTCTTATTACCAACACTTAAGTCTTTTCATGGCATTTTAGGAAACGACAGCCTTAAAGAACTGTTGGCAGTAATTAATTCAGCAGGAAATTATATGATAATTAACGGCATATTAAAAGTAAGAATAAAACAAAAAACATCTCATTCAGTGAACAATATCGACATTAGAACGGAACACTTGACTAAAGAACAGAAAGACAACTTACAAGGAATCATTTTAGGAAACAGATCACTTTTTAGTGAACAAGATAAGAGCTTAACATATACTTCGGCTGTAGGGGCCGAAATTCATTAAAAAAACAGATGAACCAGTATATTCTCGTTATTACCCCTACCCTATGCATTTAAAAGTAGAGGTAGAAAAACAAATACAGGAGCGCTTGCAACAAGGGATTATTCGGCCTTCTAATCGCCCTACAATTCCCATATTTGGATAGTTCCAAAGAAAGCCGACGCATCTGGACAAAAGAAATTTAGGATAGTAATTGACATTTCTTGAAGATTATAATTATAAGCCAGGTAGTACAAATGTTGTCGCCGACGCTTTATCAAGACCTCCACAGGAGGGCTCTCAAATAAATGCATTAACTGCCACTCAGCATAGCGACGAAGGCTCATCTCATCATCTTATACAATTTACAGACGCACCGCTCAATGCTTTTAAAAACCAAATAATAATTTCTAACGAAGAAACACAATCAACCTACAGTTTTGAGATTGTATTCCCCACTTACCATAGGCATACCATTAATGTACCCAACATTACAGGAGATTCTCTAATTCAACTCCTAAAAAAATACTTGAATCCCTCCGTTTGAATAAAAACTTCTGACGACATCTTGGGAAAATTACAAGAGATTTATAGAGATAATTTTACACAATATAGAGCAAAATATACTCGAACCATGGTAACAGATCTAAAAAACGAAGAAGAATAGGAAAGTGAGATAATAAAAGAACACAATAGGGCACATAGAAATAGAATAGAAAATAAAACACAACTTATAACAAAATTCTATTTTCCCCAAATGCATTCTAAAATAAAAAAGATCACTAAATTATGTAAAGTGTATAGGGAAAATAAATACGATGGGCACCCTAATAAAATCACGCTACAAGAGACACCAATACCATCATATCCTGGTCAGATCATACACATAGACATTTTCATCATAGAAAAAAAAAACAATATTAACTGCTATAGATATATTTTCCAAATTTGCGCAAACAAGAATGCTAAGGTCCGAACCATCGAAGATGTTAAACAACCACTAAGAGAACTTATACTTTACTTTGGTATACCAGAAACAATCGTTATGGATAACGAAAAATCCTTCAATTCTACAGCTATCGTTTTTATGTTAGAAAATGAATATAAAATAAAGGTATTTAAAATCCCACCATATAGCAGTAGTGAATGGACAGATAGAAAGGTTTCATTCCACGATCGCGGAATTAATGCGTTGTCTAAAAGCCGAAAACTCACACAAAACATTTGCAGAATTATTGCATAGAGCTTTGAATATGAATATAATTCTATACATTCAACAATAAAAAAAAAAAACCAATAAAAACATTTTTTTTAGGTAGAGTAAGTACCAATCCGCAAGAAATCTGTTAACGTCTCTCGACCAACACATTTCACATCTACCTCTTCCACGCTTCTGGATTTGTTTTTTGCAAGTAAAATACATAGTGTTACATTATGAACAATTGGCTGTGACTGCTTTTTCGAGACATGACGCTGTTTTTATATCTTATAACTTTGCGATTAAGCAACGGGATCAAATATTCAGCTATCGTGATTTCAATAACATTAATTACTTTTCTCTAAAACATGATCTTGAACATATTGAGTGGGAGCAGATGTACTATTTACCATCGGTTGATAGTAAAGTAACATTTTTGAAAGACGCTATTGTTCATATGTATAACAAAAATGTTCCAGTTAGAAGAAACAAACTCAGAAGGGGTGCAAAGCCATGGTTTACGAACGAGGTTAAATTACTTGTAGAGCGACGTGACAATTTTTATAAGATGTGGAAACGATACAGGACACCTGAATGTTTACGTGAATATCGCTTGGCCAGAAAGATTGTTGTTTCGAAAATAAAAAGTAACAAGTCTTCATATTACTTTGACAAATTTAACGCGGCCACAGACAGCAAGAAAACATGGAAGTATATAAGAGAAATTGGTATTGGAAAATCGGCGAATCGGTCATTCGATGTCGACGTTAATTTGTTGAATGAGAATTTTGTCAATACCCCACATCCCAATATTCTCTCACCTCTTGGTGATTCAGTGGTTGAATTTAACTTTCAGTGTGTTGATGTTCTAGAAGTAGTTGAGGCTTTTTATTCTGTGAAATCTAATTCTATTGGCTTAGATAAAATTGACCCCAGGTTTGTAAAAATTATTTTACCTTGGATAGTTCGTTTCGTTACACATATTTTCAATAACATTATTATGACCAATGTATTTCCAACAATTTGGGAGTATTCTAAAATTGTTCCAATACCAAAAACCAATAACGAATATCGTCCAATAGCTATTATAGCATATTTTAGTAAAGTTTTCGAACGTTTATTGCATATACAATTATATAAACATGTGAATGACAACAACCTGTTGACTGATCGCCAATCTGGTTTCAGACCGCAGCGTAGTTGTTGTAGAAGAAATCCGTGGCAATTTGGATGATAGCAGAATTTCTATGTTGGTTCTATAGGACCACTCTAAAGCATTTGATAGCGTTCATCATTCTATTCTTTGCATGAAATTGATGAAATTTTTCAGGTTTTCGGCACGTGCTGCAAGTTTGATTCAGTCTTATCTATCTGATAGAAGTCAATCTGTGGTGAATAATGAATTGACTTCTCGCCCATTAACCGTAAATAGAGGGGTTACACAGGGATCAATTCTTGGGCCCTTGTTATACTCAATGTATGCTAATGATCTTCCGCAGCAACTGCAGTACTCTTGTGTACAAATGTATGCTGATGACGTTCAGTTATACCTTAGTTGCACAAGGGACGTATTACCAACAGGGTTAATTCACATAAATTTCGACTTGAATCAAATATTTTCCTGGGCATCTGCTAACGGTTTGAGAATCAACGTGAGTAGATCAAAATGTTTAATTATAGCAAAAAAAAAGTTTTAGAGTTGAGATAGATGTGAATGTTGTTATTGGTGGCTCAAGAATTGAGATTGTGAACACAGCTAGGAATCTGGAAGTGACGTTTAATAGCACCTTAACTTGGAGCGATCATATAAATCAGGCTTGTGGTAGAATATACGGTATGATGCGTGCTTTATGGCCAACACAGCACTTAACATAAGAGTTCGTCTGGCTAAGGCATATCTACTTTCAGCACTATTATATGCTTCGGAAGTTTTTGGTGCCTGTAATTCCCTCGATGTAAGAAAACTTTACACAACTTACAATAACATACTTATAGCCTAAGGAGGTTTGATAGAGTATCTTCATATTCTCGCCGGTTCTCTAGTATTTCCTTTATCAACATTTTATAGATGAGAAGTTTAATTTTTCTTCACAAAATCATTATAACGAAAGAACCAAAGTATCTGTATGAGCACTTAAGATTTGCAAGATCGAGAAGGGGGAGATATATTATACAATTACGATACCGCACTCATTTTTCGGAATGTCAATTCTTGACTTCGAGCATACGTCTCTGGAATCAACTCCCTATTTATATGCAGAGCACCGACAACGCAATGAGATCTAGGAGATTACTTACAGAGTACCTTAAATAAAATTGTATTATAATATTATTATTGTATTATTATATTATGTATATAAAAAAAAAAAAAAATTATTATTATATTTTTTCCCCTTTTTAAATATATATTTTTATATCTTTTATTAAAGAATTTGTCATCTTTTATATATGTAACTTGTCTAATTTTAATACTGTAATTTATAAGATATGTTTGTCTTGTTGTATTAGAAAATCTAGCAAATAAATAAATAGAGAAGGTTAAATTAGATACTATCAAGAGACTTCAGCAGAACCAGTAGCTCGTTTCTGTATTTCTCGCATCGCAAAATTTCACACATTAAGTGTGAAATAAAAAATTCCATCGTTTCTCGATTTGTGAGAAAAAAGTGTTTCTGTATTTAAATGCGAGAACAGACAACACAGATTCTGTTTTAACTGGAATACTTCTAGTAATTAAGTGTCAAATGCAAGCGAAACGTCAACGAAAGAAATATATATAATAATATAAGGCTGCCAGATTTAAAGATTTATCGACATTTTGACGATTTTTTTGTTCCAAAATTGGCACAGTGACAATTTGCTAATTTTTTTCTAGTGACGATTCAGTGTTCGAAATAAAACAATTTTAAATAGTTTTATATGTTTGTGTATTAGGCACCAAGGAAAAACCGATATCTTTAAAAATAAGGCAGATTAAAAAATGTATCGGCAAAAGCAACATTTCGAACCAAAACTATTTAATTTTTTTTTTCTTGGATTATTTAAAACATTTGTTTATGTGATCAAAAGATTAACCTATTACCCCATTTTTCAGTCAATGCACTTTAGGAAATTTTTGTCTTTTATGTTGTCCAAAGTGCTTATTTTATTTCAATGTGATATTTTGTCACTCCTTTGTGTGATTTCTGCAGGGAAAAATAACAATCTGAAATTTTAAATTGTTATCGGATTAAGGAAAAATAAAATAAATAATTTTATTTAAATAAAACTCAAGCTTTTTATTTATGTATGTATAAAATGTGTATTTTACCCATGAACTTAATGTTTTTTGGATTATGTGTTTATATGATTATAATTTGTGATTATATGATAAAAATCGAACAAAATTCGTCAAAATTAATTTTAAATTGTCCGAACAAAATAGACGATTTTTTTATTTTTTCTTGGGATATTAACGTTTTTTTTCACAAATTTATCTGGCAGCCCCGCATAAACAAACACAATGAAAGGCTAAACAAATTAAAATAACAAAATATAACAATTGTGTTTTATATACTTATTTTCATCATTTAAACTCTTTCTTTTCAAATAAAAAAAAAAATAATACACATTCTTGTGTACATACATACATAATTTGGGCTCCATTTTTTAAATTTTTTTTTTCTCGCATCAATTTCAAATATGACTTATTTTGACAGTTCTTGTGAGAAACTTTTTGCAAAATTTTGTTACAGAAACACTTTTTCTCACATCCTTCCAATAATTGCTGGAAAATTATTTAAATGACAGATAATTCTCGCAAAGTAAAAATACAGAAACACTTATGTGAGATAAACCATTTTTTGTTTCATATTGCACTGTTTTTGTCATAATTCACTTGTTTCATACGGGAAATTTTACGATGCGAGAAATATAGAAACGGGCTACAGGTAGAAGGCATGAATTACCATAACAAGAGAAAAACAATACTCAAAACTTATGAATCTGGAGAAGCCATTTATGTAAATGAAAATAAAAGATTACGAACGAAACTTAGTAAAACGTATAGAAAAGAAATAGTCAAAGAGAATAGGAACACTACAGTCTTAACTAAATCAGGAAAAATAAAGTACACAAAAATAAAACACAAAAAAACTAAAGAAAAAAAACCCCTAATTTTCAGGACATTTCTAACACTGGTTTCGGCCGACGTAAAAATTTTGGACTATTCTAATTCACAAATAGTAGCAAGGAACTCCGGACTAGCAAAATTACAGACTGGTACATTCAAATTAATACACGTCATCGACACAAATATATGTCAGGACTTAATAAATAAACTGCAAGAAACACTAAACCACGATAATATACCATGTTCACACGGACAGCAATATTCGTGTTTCGCTCTCCCATTCCTGTTTCGCGCCCCAAACATGATTGAAACAACATGTTTTGCCATACAAAATTTTGAGAGCGAAACAGGTCGTTTCATTTTGAAACATGTTGCGAAACAGGAAAAATATACTATCATCTCCAATTTTGATAACAATTATCGTTAGTTTATCTGAACTGGCTCTCAAAAAAAAATCAAAACAAAGAAAAAACCAAAATAAAAATTCATGTTAAATAAAATAAAGTGAAAATAATTAAATAATAATATTAATAAAAGTTTTAAATAATATATTTTGAATATTTACTTACATTTTAATCTATTTTAAATAAAATCACACTAACAACACAAAAAAAATGTCAACATTAAACAAGAATGAATCGTATGAACAGCGTGTTTGGCAATCGAGTTTCAGAGAGCGAAACGAGTGGTTTTTATCGTCGTATGAACATAGCATTAGCTCTTCTCACTTTCTGCAACCCTTTTTAAATCATGAAGCTACAGAACTTCAATCATATCTGGACAGATTAAAATGAAGGTCAAAAAGATCTCTAGATTTTATAGGCTCCGCCTGGAAGTGGATTGCAGGAAGCCCCGATCATGAAGATTTCGAAATATTAACAAAAAAAAAACAAACAAAGTACTAAGAAATAACAACAAACAAGCTATTATTAATAAAGTAACAGTAGACAAAATTAATGAACTCACTCATATAACAAACAGTATAATTGAAACATTTAATCATAAGAATAATTATAATAAAAGTGAAAATGTAAAATAACAATTAATAACAATACTAAAATATAAATGAGACAGTGTTAAGGAAGAATTAATTAACATTCAACATGCCATGCATTGGGCAAAAGTGGGTGCAGTTAATTCCTTCTTATTAACAGCTAAAGAAATTGATATATTAAAACAAATAATAAATAAAGATTCCATACCTTTTATAAACTTGGAACAAGTATTTGAGTTTTTTGAAATAAAGATAGCATCTAATCATGATTCTATTATTTATATATTAAGTATACCTACCACGCATCTAAATTCATGTAACAAAATGCTAATAAGACCCATTAAGTGAGGAAAATATGTGAACAAAATAAAATATCAAAACATCCTCATATGCGATAATGTAATGTATGGTATGAAAAATGAATGCAAAGGTTATAATATTACAATATGCAATATAAATAATTTGGATTATATTGAAAGCGATATGTGTCTAGCGAACTTGATTAAAAGTAAAGTGGCAAAATGCAGCTTAATAGATAATCGAGGCATCCCCACCCTAGAAGAAATTGCACTAGGAACAATTCTTCTGAACCAATTCAATGGAACAATTTTCATCGATACTGAACCGCAAAATCTTACCGGAACCTATGTGGTACAGTTCTTCAATACATTTGTGACAATAGCCAATATAACTTACGATTTTTTTGAAACAACAGGATTACAACCATTACCGGCTATCTTACAAACTAAGTATCTGCACCAAAATATAGAAGAAACTCTGTCATTAGAAATGGTGAAAGAATTACGAGCAAATAACACCGAAATAATTGATCTGCTGGATGAAAGAAATAAAAAAGGATTTACAGTCAATCTAAGTCTCTCTCTAATATCGATGATATTCATGGTCATTCTGCTAGCCAAGACAAAGATATTAAAAAAAGCGGTAAAACAGTCATTATTCCAACAACGCTAGAAGCAATCCCATCGATACATACATCCATGCCAGAATTATCGGATACCAGAAAACCTGAAAAACCCAGCATAACAAGAATCTCCAATATTCCATATTTTTGATCGACCGGGACGTTCGAAATTAAAAGGGATGGTGTTAACCAAGAAACGTTGAATGCCCTTATTAAAAACTGTTTCACAATAATTAAATTGCTGACACAAATGCAGACAGGTAAATAAACTTTCAAGTAAGCAGTATTGCCCAAATAACAACAGCGCGTGTCAATAGAATTCCGAGTAATCAATATTGCAAAATAACAACAGCATGTCATTTTGATTACCATGCAAATTGATATTTAGTTTAAGTTATTGTTTACCATGCAAATTAATATTTAGTTTAAGTTATTGTATGATTAAAATAAAATTCTTAAGTTTAGTTCTAATTTGAAAATGAATCAATAAAGTGGTTTTTTTTAAAGTGAATTAAAAAAGATTGTCTTTTTTTTAAACAAAATAACTTCCAAAGTTATAATTTATATGCTTCGCTGTCGAAGGCGCCATATACCGAATACGATGATGCAACAGTTGACAACATTTGAACACCGTCACCTTTTTTTCGACATCGGATCAACCATAATATCAGTCAACAATCTTGGGCCGCCCTGATCGATGAAAAAATCTTTCTCGTCGTCTGCGATTTTATCAGAGGCGGTGCAGTTGCATGGAATATTTGTCACAATGTCGCACTTACAACGCTTAATCAAGAACAATCGATTCCACTCAACTTTCGACTTAGATCGGTATTATGCCACAGATACAAAAAGAAATTAATAACATCGCACTTCGACGGTAATTTACCGTCAGTAGCAGTAAAACCCATTTCAAAGATTTTTTGGTCGTCTTATAATTACAATAATTAATTGTGTTAGTACAAAAGCAATATATAGATGAAATTCCAAGTTCAAATTCAAAAACTGCATAAAAATATATCAATTACTGTAAAAATTATTTAAACAATTTTGTTTATGATGGGGTTTCCCCCGTTTTGTTACCTGTAAGCAACACACACGCTTATTAGACAGTAAAAGGCCATAACATTTAGGAAAAACCTTAAATGCTCAAAAGTCCGATGCACAATAGTTTAACTGCCTGTTTTGAAAATGAAAATAAAAATTTTCGTTTTAGATCTTATGTATATTGAAAATAAAAACAAATTTTAGTTTTTTATTGTCGTGTCAATGTTAATTCCCAAAGGGAAATTTTTATATTACATACTTGGAAAAAACAGGCAAAAAAACATAACATTTGCTTTTGTTTTGTAGCGAACGGGTTAGAGAAGAGAGGTGTGACAAAAAGACACGATTTCGTTACATAATATTTAAAGACTGTAAATTCTGACTGTCCTGCAGGAATTATAGTAATTATTCCTTGGCAAAACTGTAATGATTTTTAGCAAGCTTTAATTTTCCTTGTAAGGTGGTACGCTCTTATGTACATGTGTATATCTATATACATACATAATAATTTTTTCGGATAATTTGGGCTCCATTTTTTGAAATTTTATTTTTCTCGTATCAGTTTCAAATGTGACTTATTTGAACTGTTATTGTGAGAAACTTTTCACAAAATATGGTTACAGAAACACTTTTTTTACATCCTTCAATAATTGTTGGAAAATTATTTAAATGTCAGATAATTCTCGCAAAGTAAAGATACAGAAACATTTATGTGAGAAAAATAATTTTTTGTTTCATATTGCACTGTTTGTGTCATAATTCACTTGTTTCATGCTGGAAATTTTACGATGCGAGACATACAGAAACGGACTACAGATTATGTGAAAACGGTTATAAGGTGACATTTGGTCAGAACAACGCCAACATTAAGACAAAAAATAATCGTGTGATGTTTGAAGCGGCAAGAAACCATAATTTATTTTTAATTGATTGCAAATATGAACAGTTTTTTGGTGCGGTTAATGAAAAGGCAGTAAAGTGGCATAATCGTTTAAAATTACGGTAGCTTAAAAGAACTGAAAAATAAGAACATGGTGAATGGCCTGGAAGACGTTTAATTTACGAAAGATCGTGTGAATGAAAACCAAAACACATGTTCAGCCATTTGCTAAAAGTGAAACGCGATCCACCGAAATTCAGAACAGAATTCACTAAGATGTATGTGGTCCGTTTAAAACAAAACGTTTACCTTTATAGACGATAAATCGCGGCGGATGTTTGTATATTTTCTAAGAAAATGATTGAACGTCAAACGTCAAGAAAGATAAAAATTTTAAGAAACGAAAGGTGATAAATGCTTAAATGGACAATTTAATGAAAATTTGGAACAAAATGGTATAGTTTGAGAATTGACGGTACCGTATACATCTCAACAGAACGGCGTGACCGAACGTGCTTACCGAACGATTGTCGAGATGTCGCGGACGATGTTACTTGAATCTGGTTTAGATGAATCGTTATGGGCTCAAGCTGTTGCAACAGCCAGTTTATATTCGAAACCACTCACCTACCAAATTATTGGGGACGCTACTGCTTATGTAGTATTCACTGGTAAGAGTATAAAATGAGGAGGAGAACGTTGCTCAAATTTGTATAGGGAGACCTAGAGTTATACGCACGGGGAAGCTAGGTCGACCAAAAAAATTGCGAAACGTTTTAAATGCAATGGAGTGATTTTGAAGTATAAATACCTCAGGCTGTGGAAGAAGCGGAAACTGCAGTTTTTCTTCAGAATGGAAGAATATTGCAAATAATACGTGGTCATTGGTCAAACTTCCTGAAGACAAAAAAGCTATCGGTTCGAGATGGGTGCTTACCGTGAAACGCAATAAGAATGGTAATATTGATAAATTCAAATCACGTTTGGTTGCTAAGGGTAAAGGTATGAAACAATACGTATGGTTCGTGGTCTCGCAGCAGAAAAAAAAATGTACCTGCATCAGATGGACGTATGCACAGCATATTTGAATAGCGATCTTTCTGAAGAAGTTTATATGAAACAGCCCCAAAAATTCTTGAGTAAAACACATCCGGATAATGTTTTAAAGTTAAAAAGGCAATATACGACCTGAAACAATCAGGTCGTTAATGGAACTCGAAGTTTGGTGAAGTTCTTCGACAATTTGGCTTAAATCCATGCGAAAACGATCCATACTTGTTCAAGATGACAACTGAGGAAAAGTTATGCCTAGTGGCCGTGTACGTTGACGATCTGATTATTGGTTGTGAGGACAAAACTGTCTTGATGAAGATTAAGGGTTATATTTCTGAAAACTTTGACTGTATCGATAAGGGTCAAATTAATCTATTCCTTGGCACGCAGATAGAAAGAAATGGCGAGCCTGGTGCGATATCGGTGTGTCAGTCAAATTATATAAGATAATTGTTAAAACAATACAATATGGATAACTGTCGTACTGCATCAACGCCGTTAGATGCTGGGTTTAAAAAAAATTGCAGACGAAAAATTCGTGAAGGTGGGCCTAACTCATATCAATCACCTATTGGCGGTCGTATGTATCTAGCTGTGTGCAAGACCTACACTCGGTTGCAAAATTGGCGCAATTTAATATGAACCCCCATAAGGAGCAGGAACCTGGTATTAAACATGTTATTCGCTATTTGGCAAGTAACATATACTTGAAGTTAGCATACAAGCATACTGGAAAAATGGTAGAAGGCTTTGCGGACGCCGAATGGGGCAGTGATGCATTGGATCGCAAGTCTTACTCGGGGTATGCATTTCTGCTTGGCGGTGGCGTTTTCTTCTGGTCTTTAGGGAAGCAAAATTGTTTGGCCGTTTTAGTAGACAATTTTTCATGTAGGTAAGTGTAGTTAATTTTTTTTAAATGACCGCCAAATTTCACAAATCGTTTATTTATTAAATTCCTATATGCATAGATAAATGTTCGATTAATATTATCAGTGATCATAAAAATCCCACTATGTTAAAATTTTATTTGAGTAATATGTTTATAAAAGGGAATAGTATGTTTGGCACGCCTTGCTTCAATTTATGAAATGTTTACAAACATGTTACTTTAAATGCAAGTTAATTTTTTTGCATGGGGTGAGTCTAGCCAGATTTTTTTGTTATTGTTCTTGAATAAGCAACAGCTTAAACCTATTAGTGATAAGGTTGAGTTACACACAATTCAGTTTCCAAATGAATTACATTATATTCATAAGTTTTACAACAAATAGCAGCAATTGTTTTGTGTTAAGTTTTTTTTTATCAACCTGCTTAAGATTTGACATTTTCTTTAAAACTTCATTTGTGTTCATCCAGAATTTATTGGTAAATTTTTATTTTGAGCTGTGATGGGTTTGGAGGGAAAAAATCTGTATGATTAATATTATAATGGGGGAAGTACACAGATATGATTTTGTCGTACTTCTGTACATTATTTCTACTACGAACTTACCTAGTAAAAGAAAAAAACTTTTAATTTCCTTTTTCTGAAAACCATTGAGGGGAATAAACGTGATTATATTCGAACCAAATAACAAACAGAAAATCTTCTAAATTTTTGGTAGCATCCTAAGGTGAAATCTTTGAAAAATAAATAAAATTCGTTTGAAAAGACAAGTAATTAGATAAGCTAAAAAAAAAAAATTGGATTATTTTTTGAAAGAAAGAAAAAACACATCCTTATTCCGCCTACATAAAAGCCTGGTACAATCGTATAAAACCTGGGGCAGCTTGCCTTTTGAGGTAAGTGGTAGAGTTGTTTGCTCAGACTAGAAACCCTCTGATAGACAAACCTTCCAAAAAACCCCGTAATTCGTTTTGTTAAAATTTTCTTAAAATATATAGAACACATAAATCAGAAAAAGTATCCGCTTTCACGGAGGACGTTGGAAAGCGTTTTGTGACGTAGACTCATGACTGTGTGTCATAGTGCCAACAGCTAGGCAGAAGCTCGCAGCGCGCATTTTAGATATTTGTGTGGTTATCCGGTTAACATAATGAAACCTGACTACACCCGTTAACGCTGACTAGACATTTCCCACAGTCTGTGGGTCTACGTCGCTGCTCACGTTCTTGCAATTTTAGCTTTAAGTTAGTTTTAATAAGTTAAATGGGTACTGAAATAAAGAAGACATAAAATGGTGATCCTGACAATAAAACAAAAAAAAAAAAGAGAATTAAAAAATTTGTAATCGAAAAAAAAAATTTTTAATAAAAGCTAATAGTTTTTAAATTTTTAGATAAAATTTACAAAACACCGTAAAAAAAATTCACTACATAAAATCTAAAAAAAAAAATATAAATATTTTTATCTATTTTATAAATTGTTAAACATTTAAAAGTTACAAAACGTCTTACAATTGAGATAAGCATATGTATATGTATAATATAATAATCATTTATAATAATAAGTAAAACAAAAGTGATGAACTGGGAAATTTTATAAATTGTGCCATATATGCAGTTGGTGTACCATTGTACTTTTTAAAACTTGATCGTACCAAAAATGGTATAATTGTACCCTCTTTTGCATCCCTGGGTTTAATTAAGTAAACAAACAAAAGTAGGCAAACAAAAAGCCTACAATTTGTAATAAAAACATTAAAAAGAACAAACAACACTGAATTAAAAGTGCAGCAAAAACTAAAAATAATTATTTTCAACGTGAAACAAATTAAATAACTCATGTAGTACAACAATGGGCTTTTTTGTGATCATCCGTTTTGATTAACCTGCAAGTTTTTGCAATTTTTCCATTCGCTTACTTTTTTGTGCAAGAGACATTTTGGAGAGTAAAATTTTTTAATTTCCCAAAATTTACTCACCTACTGGATTTAACTGGAAAAGTAAACAAACGGACATATAAAACAATAAAATAAGTTATTTTTAAGGTAAAAATAAAAATTTAAAAAAAAAAAAAAAACCAAATTCAAAATTAAAAAAAACACTAAAAAAAAATTTTTAGTTTTAAAATAAATATCGTGAAAGAAGGAATAAAATTAGAAAATAGATGGCAATGAACCCACAATAACAAACCCAAACGCCAACGTCATAAATGAGGTTAAAGTGGAAGTGGTGTTCCAAATAATTTATTTCATAATAAATATAGTGATCCTTGCAATACAATTACTAACGACCTTATATCAATTGCATAAAAGGTCGTTAAGAAAGAATTACGCACGTACAAATGGCTTAGAAAAAATATAATTTCCTTTTCTTTTCACGATGTTTATTTTGAAATTTAAAGAGACAAGAAAAAATATATGTATATCTCTTGAAAAAATTCAGAATAGTGTAGAGAAAACAAAATATAAAATATTTACTCATTTTTAGTGTAGATTACTAATGAATAAACAAAAGAAAAACGTTGTCTAATTAAGGTCTAAATAAACACATACTATTGACTGTAAAAACTTTAAACTCATATGTATGTATTTTTATTTCAATATTTGTACACATATAACAATATATGTATTGACAGACTATACTTGTAAAAGTAAAAATAATAAAGGAAAACTTTAATAAATCCTACAAATGTTTCAATACAGATAGATCTACAACGAACAAAACATTGTTTAAACACATAGATTATTTAGTTAACTCCCTTGAGAAAATTAGAACTCTACTTAATGTAAATTATACGAGACTAACTGCGTCGCATAAAGTATCGGCCGACGTATTTTACTTAGAAGTTAGGGAAAAACTATTAACAGTAGCATCAAGAAAGGGCGTAGAACTTAAAATTCCACTTAGCTTTCATGAAAAAATAAAAACAGACCAAAAGAGTATCAAAACAATTTATTAAAATAAAAACAATAGTAAAACAGAACAAGAAAATATCAATATGCCTCAGACAGCAATAGAATTTTTAAACATAGCTGCTAAATTAATCCCAGAATATGATGGTAAAGCAGACAACTTACAGAGCTTCATTGATGCGTTGTACAGTAGATGTAGTCATTGCAAAAATCATGAATGTTAAGCAACAAAATAAAAATGCCAATACATACGCCGGTGAGATAGAAGATCTTACTAAAGGTGTTATGATACTTGCTATTTTTTGTATTGGATTTTTTTAGGATTGACTGAGTGAAACAACAAATGCAAGAAAGAACAAGAAATACAATACAATATAAAATGTAAACAAAACAAACAATATTGCCCACGTTTTGTTCCTACAAAAACCGTCAAAAAAAGCTATAAATCGCAAAAAAAAAAGTTAAAACCCGCTACTTTCGATCAAAAACTAAAAAAGTTAGCAGCAGTGCTAACATTTAATCTGGAAATGTCAATTTTAAGTTACAAATTTTTATATTTTTTTTGACAGTCTAAGATTATTTATCGATAACACACGTATATTTTTTTAACATTTCAAGATTTTTTATGGTATAATCAAACTCTTTACACTTAGTCAGTTTTCCTATGCAAATATATTTGCACTGTTCTCCAATATAGAAAAAATACAAAAAATAGCAAGTATCATAACACCTTAAGCGATTGGAAGTGCCTACATTTCCGATGGCCTACCAATCGACGTTGCAAGTACATACGCAACAAAGACAGCGGTTAATGCAATAGCAAAAAATGCAACCAATGAAAAGGTAGGACTCATAATGGAGTCAGGTAACTTTTCAAATTTGAATGAAGTGATGGCCAAGTTCGTAAATAGTTGCACATAATCATTCGGCCAACCTAATTCAATACTATTTTATGGCTCAGATCACAAAGGAAACGGCCCAAATCGTAGACAATTTTTTCATAATAGATACAGGAATAACATCAATAGGCGTAATAATAATAATAGCAACAATAGGTTTCGCAATGACAACAATAGTTACCGAGGAAGAGGTCGAAATAACCATGGTACGAATAACACAAACAATTGAAACCAAAATATCAGGCTTGTAACTGAAAATGATTCGGGAAACATACGGGCCCCCCTGCATGTATAAATGCGAGAATCTATTACATAAATATTGGTCTATACACCTATCTTAGCTGCAGATCATCTCTGAATGATGGTAAAACGACATATCTTATTGATACGGGTGCATACATTTCACTTATTAAACAAAAAAAGGTTCTTAACGAACGCATAAACAATAATATTACTACTAATCTCAGTGGAGTAGGTCATGGTTTAACAACTACAGTGGGAAAGATAAGCGCTAATTTAAAAATTTAAAATATCCTTATAGGACATGAATTTCACGTTGTCAACGATATCTTCCCTATACCAGTGGACGGAATTATAGAAATGGATTTTATACGAAACTACAATTGTATTCTAGATTATCAGCGAGATCGAGATTTAATAATTCTTAGGCCAGACGATTTTGTGTCAGACGTAGCAATTCCATTACTGAATGCACCAGATGAAAATTCAATATCGATCCCCCCTCGATCAGAAGTGATAAGATTATTTACCATCCAAACCACAGAGGAAGAATTCTTAGTTCCACATCAGAAGGTTGAAGATGGAGTTTGTATTGCAAATACTATTACATCAAAATTAAAACCAATGGTTCGACTTATAAATACAACGGACAACAACCTCATAATCAAAAACGTTCATATTAGAACGGAAAGTCTTAACGACTACAACATTGTACAATTAAAAAATAATCATAATAATAAGAAAGCAATACTAAGAAGACTTTATAAAAACATACCGGAATTTATCAATAAAGAGTTAAAAACCTTTTGCTCCGAATTTATTGACATTTTTGCATTGGAGACCGAAAAAATAAGCGTAAATAACTTTTATAAACAAAAACTAAGATTAAGTGATAACCAACCCGTTTACATAAAGAATTATAGGATTTCATATTCACATAAAGAGGAAGTTAATATACAAGTGCGTAAATTAATAGACGATGACATAGTGGAACCATCCGCTTCTAACTACAACAGTCCCATATTATTAGTCCTAAAGAAATTTCTAACAGGTTCAAACCAAAGGAGGTGGAGATTAGTGGTTGATTATAGGGCAAAAAATAAAAAATTAATAGCCGATAAATACCCGCTACCTCGTATGGATGACATTTTGGATCAGTTGGGCAGGGCAACATTTTTTTCTTGTTTAGATTTAATATCAGGATTCGATCACGTCGAACTAGAGAAGAATCAAGAGTCATCACTTCTTTTTCTACTGAACAAGGATCCTTTCGTTTCAAATGATTGCCATACGGCATCAAAGTAGCTCCAAACTCATTCCAGAGAATGATGTCCTTTGCTTTCTCAGGCTTGAAAACAAGCCAAGCCTTCCTTTATATGGACGATTTGATCATAATTGGTTGCTCAACTGACCACATGTTACGAAATCTTAGAGACGTTTTTGACATATGTCGGAAATATAACTTAAAACAACACCCAGACAAGTGCTCGTTCTTTTGCCGAGAGGTGACATTCTTGGGACACAAATGCACTGACAAAGGAATTTTACCTGATGACAGCAAATTCTCAATAATAGAAAATTACCCAACACCGAAAAATGGTTATGATGCAAAACGCTTTATCGCATTTTGTAATTATTATAGGAGATTTATTCCTAATTTCGCGGAGTATTCAAGACATTTGAGTAAATTGTCCAGGAAACATTCCTTTTGAATGGTCTCAAGAATGCGAAAAATCTTTCAATTACCTAATGGATCAACTTTTTATACTTCAATATTCCGATTTTGGCAAAGAATTTTTCCTTACAACAGATGCAAGTTAGCACGCCTGTGGCGCCATTTTAAGTCAAGAATATCAGGATATTCAATTGCCCGTAGCCCGTGCATCCAGAGCATTTAAAAAGGGCGAAAGCGCCATTCATTGGGCAGTTCGATGTTTTCGACCCTATGTTTATGGCAAAAAATTTCTGGTCAGAAGTGATCACAGACCAATGGTTTATTTATTTTCAATGAAAAACCCTACATCAAAACTAACTCGCATTAGACTCGAACTTGAAGAATACGACTTCGTAATTGAATACATCAGGGGAAGAGAGAACTATGCGGCTGACGGCTTATCGCGAATAGAATTCTCTGATATTCGGAAGTCTAAATTAAATGACATTTTTAAAGTTACCACTTGACAACAGACCCGAAATAAGCAGGGAATAACACCCGGTATAGCAACGGAAGATAATAGGAAACTATCGGAAAAAGTACATGTATTTGAAGACATCAATGCACAAGAGTACAACAAAAAACCACGACTATATTTTACAAACAACAAGTTTATTATCCAACATGGAAAGTGGAAGAGAACAGAAGCTTTTTTCTGCCCACAAAGCAAAAATGATTTAAACCAACTTTACTTAATTTAATAAATTTTGTTAAAAAATATTATCCAATCTTTATTTAATTCATGAAAATTCACTTAATTCAATATTTAATTGTATGGACTGTATTATTTAAATCAACTACAAACAAATTACTTTGATTGTCGCTAGCCAACTAACTGGCATCTAGCACCAAAAAATTCGCTTTTCTTTTTAATTTACATTAAAGGTGAAGTAACTGTTTGCCAATGTTTGTGTATTCTTTGTTGTTTGTCGCGATCAACGGTGACAATGAACAATAAATATATACATATAAAAAAAGTCGAAACAATTATTATTTACTTTATAACTTTGTTGGTACCACCAAGAATGCGTTTTGACAAACAACTACTTCCCAGTTGGAAATTTACAGCAAATAACATTATCAAATTCTTAACATCCTCCCCCCCTTTGAAAGTTAAGCTTTCAAAATTAGTTAGACACTTTCAACAGGAAGTTTACATAATTTAGTAATTGCTCTTTTAAATATTCCGTCCTTCGATTTAACCGTAGCAACACGAACGCAGCCATCGTCGCCGCTGCTAACTTCTACAACTCTAGCGAGTGGCCATTTTAGGGGTGGAAGGTTTTCGTCCTTTAGCATTACTAAGTCGTTGACTTCTATATTAGGTTTCCTAAGGGTCCACTTTGTTCTTTGCTGCAAGCAGTTTAAATATTCCTTTCGCCAGCGCTCCCAAAAATGTTGTACCCACTGAACCAGTTTGTAGCCTTTAACGGATGCGATGTTTAATTTGGTCACATTAGGCTCAGGAAATGCTGTAATAGGGCGCCCTATTAAGAAATGGGCAGGAGTTAAAGGACGCAGGTCGTTTGGATCACTCGAAAGGGGTGTCAAAGGTCGACTGTTGAGTATGGCTTCAGCTTGGCATATAACGGTATTAAGTTCATCATAGCTTAGAGTGTTATTACCAATAGCACGTCGCAGCAAAAATTTGGCCTGCTTGACTCCGCTTTCCCATAGTCCACCGAAGTGGGGTGATCGGGGTGGTATAAAGTTCCACGTAATGCCATCTTCTTTACAAGCTTCTCGAACGGCTGCTTTGTGGCCTTCAGATAGAAAGTCATTTAACAACGTTCTTAATTCCCTATTGGCTCCAATAAAATTTGTGGCGTTGTCGGAGTATATTGTTGAACATCGACCTCTTCTTGCAATAAATCTTTTTAAAGCAGCTATGAAAGAGGATGTTGTAAGATCTGGCACCAGTTCCATGTGAACCGCTTTTGTCGAAAAACAAATAAATAAAGCAATATATCCCTTTATTGGCGGACGACCACGAACTTTCTGGGTTATTTGGAATGGCCCACAGTAATCTACTCCGCAGATTTGGAAAGGAAAAGTTTCTTGCACTCGATCTGCGGGAAGTGCTGCCATTATTTGTTGTTGGGTTTTTGGACCATACCTGAAGCATAAAACACATGAATGTATAATGCGTTTTATAATATTCTTAGCATTTAAGATCCAAAACTGTTCCCTCAATATGTTGTGGAGTGTAAGTGCTCCGGCATGGAAATTCTTTCTGTGATAAAATGTGATTAACGTTTGTACAAATGGATGATTGTTGGGCAACAAAATTGGGTGTTTTGCAGAAAACGAGAGTGAAGAATTTTTTAATCTTCCTCCTACACGTATCAGACCATCCATTAGAAATGGTGACAATTGCCTTATTTTACAATTTTCCAGTGATCGCCCGTTCTTGAGTTGTTTTATTTCCGCAGGAAAACATGAATTTTGTATGATTTTACAACTTAGTATTAAAGCGTTTGTCATTTCTGCAGTGGTAATTGGGCCAGAACCCTTTTTTGACGTACAGGATGATATAAAACGCTCAACATATGTCATTACACGCAACATTTTTTCAAATGAGTTGATGAACTTATGTTGTTTCAAAATATCTACGTGTGTTGTGGAATTACAGTTTTCGCAATTAAAGTTGTAACATTTTCCTCAAAATTTATAAATGTACATGGTTGTTATGTCCATGTGGATGGCATTTCTCTCAAAAATTTAGGACCACTGAACCAAAAATCGGTTTCTGTTAAGCCCTTAGCTGTTGCGCCTCTAGATAATAGGTCTGCGGGGTTTTGTTCCGAAGGGACATGGTTCCACTTTACATCCCTTGAAAGCTGTTGGATTTTCGTTATTCTATTAGCTACGAATGTTGGGCGACCATGTGATTCTCCTGCTATCCATGCTAATGTTATAGTAGAGTCGGACCAACAGTATGTTTTAATAGGTTGGGTAGGAAATCCCTTCCAAACGGACTGCAATAGTTGCACACATAGCAGCGCTGCACACAGTTCTAATCTAGGAAGAGAAATTTCCTTTGTTGGCGCCACTCTAGACTTAGCGCACATAAGAGCAGAGCTTATCCCCTTTTCGGATTTGTTAACCACATAGATGCAGGCCCCGTAAGCCCTCTTGCTGGCATCTGCAAATGCATGTATGTTAGTAAACGAATTAATAAACACAAACCTGGGAATTTTAATATTGTTAGAATATTGAAGCTGGATCCGAATTTGCTCCCATTCATGAAAAACGTCTAGTGGAACACTTTCGTCCCAGTGAAGTTTGAGTGCCCATAATTTTTGTAGCAAAATCTTCGCTTTTACAATAATTGGATTTATGAGCCCTAAGGGATCGAAAACGGCAGCTGTGTGAGCAAGTATTGTCCTTTTAGTAGTTTTTACGCTCTTAACTTGCGGGGTATATGAGAAACTAAAAAAATCCTCTTTTGGCGACCACTTAAGTCCTAAAGTTTTAATGTAATTCATATCATCAAGCTGTACAATTTCATCCTTATCCTCTTTAGGGATGTCAGCTAATACAATGTCGGAATTCGAGGCAAATTTACGTAAGGGAAAACCTCCACATCGTAAAAGCTCTACAACTTGTCTTTTGATTTCGATTACCTTGTGTTCGGTTTCTCCCCCAGTCATTAAATTATCTACGTAGAAGTCATTCAGGGTTACTGTGGCACCAATTGGATATAATTCCGACATTTCGATCGCCAGATGTTGCAAGCACTTAACCGCCAGATACGGTGCGCAGCTGGTCCCATATGTCAAAGTTTGTAATTTATATGGAACTATTGGCGCTGTAGGCTCTTTTCGCCATAAAATTCCTTGCCACTTTGTATCATCATTATGCAGAAGTACCTGCCTGTACATTTTCGCTATGTCCGCTACAAGAACGTATTTGTGGTATCTAAATCGATTGAGCATTGTGAAAATGTTGCACTGTAATGTTGGCCCAACGCAAAGGACATCATTCAATGATTTTCCACTTGTTGTGCAACAGGACGCATCGAAAACGACTCTTAAACGGGTGGTTGTACTGTCCGGCTTTACAACACAGTGGTGTGGTATATAGTACCTCACATCTTCAATGGAAGCAGCCGACTGCATATGGTTTAAATCCGAGTATTCATCCATGAATTTATTGTACTCTTGATGCATGGTTTCGTCACGTAAAAACTTTGACTCCAAGTAGGAAAACCTTCGCTTAGCTAATTCAAAGGATTGTCCAAGTGTTAGGGGGTCTAATTTAAAGGGTAATCGTACAATAAATTTATTTGTTTGGGGACATCTCTCTGTAGTTTCATTAAAATATTTTTCACACAGCAATTCTTCAGAAGATAGTTTTTCTTTATTACTTACAGGCAGATCATCTATTTTCCAAAATTTTTCGAGCAAACTTTCTAATGATGGTTGATCAGACACCACAACAAACGATTGGTAACTTATCTTCTGCCTACAATTATTTAATTTCTTACGATCAGCTGTAGGGGCCTTTAAATTAATTCTGTTTTGTTCTTCTGACGTCATACTACTAACAGGCAATATGTTGTTATTGATTGATGTTAAAGAAATGCCAAAAGTTGAGCTTTGAAGCGAATTTGATTGTGCTGTTGAATCTTTGTCTGTTGATATTTCTGGTGCTTTACTTGATGTTGACGTGTGAGCTTTTATTTGTGTTGATAAACTAGTAGCTAAATTTATGTTACTAACATTGTCAGCTGAGTACCGTGGTGAATTAGTTGGTGGTAAAGTGGCTTTATGTTTAAGTTTCACAGATGTCATAGTGTTGCAAAGTGATGATTTTTGCGGCGAATTATATGTAACAGCTGATCCACTGACAACCCATCCTAGTTTTGTTTTAATAAAATTTGGTTGATTATCAAATTTAATTCTGCCAACCATTAATACGTCCCAGAAAAAATCTGCACCAATCAATAGATCTATCGGGCCCGGGCAATTAAAGTTTTTGTCGGCAAGACTGATATTGGGCGGAATATGCCAATTGGTGGTATTAATTTGCTGTTGTGGATGATTTGACGTAATAAAAGAGATAACTACGACATCAATTGGGGCACTAAACCCGGTGGTTAGTGACTTCACGACGATGGAGCATTCGTGATTTGCAGATACTGAATTATTTCCTAGTCCAGATATATTAATATTTACCTTTTTTGCAGCTGGTTTTAAAAACTGCGCCATGTGTTTGGTGATAAAATTAAGCTGTGAGCATGAATCTAATAAAGCGCGTGCAACTATGGATACGCCAGTATCATTACACAATTCTACTGTGGCGGTAGCCAAGTAACCGTTTCTGTTGGTTCAATAGAAGAATTTTTACTTTTGGGTTCAGTAGGGATTGAATTCGTGCTATAGGTTGAGGTCGTCGACTTATCGGTTGGAGCCTTTGTGAATTCTGTTCTATGTAAGAGGGAATGGTGTGAAGCATTACAATAACGACAGCGATTTGATGATGGACAGGATGATGCGATGTGGTTGTGGCCAAGACAATTTAAACAAAGTCTGTGATGTTTAACGGCAGCAAAACGGTTTTGAATGCTCATGTCAACAAATTTAGCGCAACGATATGCGTTGTGATTTGGCGATGAATTACAAATATTACAAAATTGCGGTTGGTTGGACACCAGTAGTGCAGACGATGATCGATTTTTTGAAGCGACAAAGTTGTTTGCGGCTTGATGCCTGTTGGATGACGAAATGTTGTTGACGATAGTCAAAGCTTTACAACGTCTTTCTAAAAACTGTGCGAGATTTTCCCACGTTGGGAAGTTGAGTAATGTTGGTGATGATGTTCTTACTAAAGTAGTTGACGATTCCTCCTCCCATTTTGCTTGAGTGTCGGTATCTAATTTCGATACAACCATATATAAGATGATACCGTCGGCAATTTGAGATTTGGTTGCTATAGATTCTAAAGCTCTTAAATCAGCGTTAATACTATCAATGAAATCACGAAGTGCTGCTACACTATGTTGTTTTATTTTTTGAATTTCGAATATACGTTTCATGTGGGACTGGAATATTTCAAATTTGTTCTCATACCTAGATATCAGTAAATCTAACGCCTTTTCGTAGTTTTCCTCAGTGACTTCTAGAGATTGGACAAGTTTTGCCGCAGATTCCACTAAACAGGAACGTAGGTACTGAAACTTTGATACAGCTGATAAATCTGGGTTGTTGTGTACAAGAACACAAAAAGTATTATAGAAATCAAGCCACTCCGTTCGATTTCCATTAAATTTTGTAAGTTGCAGGGTAGGTAAATGTATTTTTGTAGAATGTGTAGTTGTCTGCTGCATCCGAGTGCTTGTAAGAAACGGATCTTGTTGGTGAGAAGTAGCTCGTAAGTTTGCAATACGTTCCAATATGATAGATTTAATAGTAAAATATGATTCTTCAAAAATGTTGCGATGATTATTATCGAACTGCGACTCATCTAAAGCTTCTAGTTGTAACTGAATTTTTTCAAAAGAGTCACATGAACGTTCCAACATGGCTAACTTCACCTCCAGTTGATGGAGGTTCATTAACTCAAATTGGGATAGATTATCCTTGTAGGACAACATTTGCGATATTATTTGATTACGTTGCAGTTCTTTTACACGTATACTATTGCCCGAACTAATTGCTGTTGGAGTTTGCACCCCCAGCAACGAATCGTTTTCCTTTGACATTTGAATTGACTAGCTCTGGACGGTTTAAATGGATCCGGTTCGAAGGACCATGGAAGAGAACAGAAGCTTTTTTCTGCCCACAAAGCAAAAATGATTTAAACCAACTTTACTTAATTTAATAAATTTTGTTAAAAAATATTATCCAATCTTTATTTAATTCATGAAAATTCACTTAATTCAATATTTAATTGTATGGACTGTATTATTTAAATCAACTACAAACAAATTACTTTGATTGTCGCTAGCCAACTAACTGGCATCTAGCACCAAAAAATTCGCTTTTCTTTTTAATTTACATTAAAGGTGAAGTAACTGTTTGCCAAGCTACACAATGTTTGTGTATTCTTTGTTGTTTGTCGCGATCAACGGTGACAATGAACAATAAATATATACATATAAAAAAAGTCGAAACAATTATTATTTACTTTATAACTTTGTTGGTACCACCAAGAATGCGTTTTGACATACAACTACTTCCCAGTTGGAAATTTACAGCAAATAACATTATCAAATTCTTAACAGAAAGAATAAACTCTATGAATCGCAGAACCATATTATTAATGGAAATAATGAATTAGAAAAATAATGTCCACAGTTTAAAAAAAGTAGCTAATAATAATGAACTCGCGTATTTACAATTATTACTTACAGATAATTTGTTTAATAAAGTGCGCATTGACATATTTAAGAATACCGGTAATAGAATATTGAAAAATTTTAAAATAGTACTCGTGCCAGCGCTGACTAAAGTAGAAACAAATTCTGATAAGTCAAAAATAATCAAAAAGTATCATGATGATCCAGTATGGGGTGGACATCCTGGAACAACCCGATTGCTTAAGAAAATTAGGAGAAGATACTACTGGTAAAACATGACTAGGGACATCTCTCGTTATGTCAAAGCTTGTACTTAGTGTCAGAGTGCTAAATCGGGATTAAAACCTAAAGAACCTCTAATAATAACACCTACACCTAATGCCAGCAAAGGCATTCGACATCGTTATAGTCGACACAATAGCCCCCCTACCAAAAACTGAGTAAGACAATGAATATGCTATCACAATAATGTTTGATCTGACTAAGTACCTAATAACGATTCCAACTAAGAATAAATCTGCTCACGAAGTTCCAAAGGCAATCTTTGAAGAATGTGTTTTAATTTACTGTCCGATGAGCAAATTGCTCACTGATATGGGAACGGAGTATATGAATAAAGTTTTGCATGAATTATGCACCCTTATGAAGGTTGAAAAACTGAAATCTAATCCGTACCATCACGAGACTCTCGGTACCATCGAAAGATCTCATAGAACACTAAATGAGTATTTGAGGACGTACATATCTTCTGAAAAATCGGATTGGGATGTATGGGTAAAATTTTTAACAAATTGTTACAATACCACACCATTCACAACCCACAATTATTGCCAATTCGAACTCATATTTAGGAAAATTCCACCTGTCTTTGATTTTACTAGTGCTAAAGCAAATAATGTAGAGTGCGACTTTAATTTTTGTTGTTTAAGAAATAGCTTTGAAAACATTCGTATATTTTTGAAAAATGTTAAAAGCAAAACAATTAAACAATGAAAAAATCCGTCAAAAACAATATACCTATCTCTTCCATTTTTTTATTAACTGCATTTTGCATATTTAATATATTTTTTAGGGGTAATATTTTATATGCGTGAGTTTATTTGACAGTTCAAAGCGGGAACTTTCTCACAAAAATTTTACGACACACTTTTTCTGTAAATTGGCGAGTAGTTTCCTTACGTGCCAGCTATTACTCGCTAAAAATGTTACAGACGCAGTTAAGTGAGAAAAACAGTTGTTTGTTTCAATTTATGGCATTTTGTTTCGTTTCTCGAAGCGAGAGTTACAGAACATGGGCACTGTTTGATGCTAATCGATGCATCGTAAACATCGCTGTTTTGGTTGCGATACATCGTATTAATGTCGATGTATCGTATAATACGATGTTAATCCATACATCGATGTTTTTTATTCGATGTATCGAAAAGCTGAATTTTAAGTTTAACGCATTCGGCAGCTTTTGTATACCCGCCAAGAATGACTTCTAAAACTTTTTTTAAATCGCTTGATGTAACAACACAGTACTAAAAATACGTTTTGCCAATTGTCATAAAGCATCATCGCAGCAACAGCATTATTATAGAGCAAAATCCAAAAATATATTTTTATGGCGGACAAAATTTTCTTGGTATCATATGGTAGTAATCAGCAATGTAAGTTGGTTTTGCATATTTGATGTTTACAGCGATAATATATTTGGCTTAATTTTACTTCTACAGGTTGTAATATGGCACCGTTGACGTATAGCTTGGTTTGGAAATACTTAAAAACAAAAATGGCCATAAATCTTCAAAGTGTAAGCTGTGCGAAAAAAATATAAGGACCGCTGGTAATACCTCTAACTTGATAGGTCATATCAAACACGTTCATAAGGCTAAATTTTTGAAAATTACCAAAGTAAAAAAATCTGAAACGCAAAAATTAATAAATACAAGTTCTGTGAGAGTGTTAAGCGAAAAAACCCCAGTTGTTTCAGATTCTTCTACGAGTAGCTCGTGTAATGTACGTTCTGATACTGAATCATGAGAACACATAAATCAACTATGAAAAAACGGGCACTCCAGGCCGAGCAAGCAAAAAAATTGTAGAAAAGCTAAGAAGCAAAACAACAGCTCACAATAATTTGACTGCAGCATTGGCCGCTATTCCACCAGATGAGGCTACAGATGACATGATTCCGGAAATTATACCTCCTCCACCCATGGAACTATCAGATGAAATTCCGTATTGGAGCGGTAAGGAGGGTGAAGACATAATATCCGATGGGGCTGCCGCACTGTCCCTTGCTGATGGTCCCTCGTGTAGCACTAGGAAAAGAACTCGGTCATTCTCTCAACCGCATTGTGATATTAAATTGCCGGCTGGAGAACAATTAGAAGTAGATGACTTTATCTACGTGTTGAAACAGATCTTACTTTTAACCGAGTCCGAGAGAATGGAAACCAAAATTTCCAAGGATCGAGGTGATTGGTTGATCCGCTTCCCTAACAAGTCTCGATACCCAGAAGGGAAAAAGACTAGAGACCAATTAGTGCAAAACCCTCAACGATCTGAAACCAACAATCCCAACAAGAATACAACCTCGTCATCCTCATCAGACCAGGGCTCTACACTCGGGAAATTAAACTCCGTATATATGAGAAAATTAATAGAGGGGATTTCGTTGAAGTCTAAGACTATTGGAGGTAAGGGAATACTTCTGACCTTGGCTTTTTTTGAGATTACACCATCTGAGGCTGAGCATATGCTCAAGGGTCGAGAAGACTTTCCATCATTCGGACAATTTTTAGGCTATCTAATTAAGGGGAACAACAGAAAACTAGCAGCATTGCGTCCCTACGTCATTCCAAAATCAATATAAATAAATAAAATATAATACTGAATCATGAATAGAGGTAAATCAAGACACTGCTACTGAGTTAGTACCTTTTAAGATTTGACGGTATTACCTCGTATTCCGATGGTGACAAGGCAAGAAAAATTAACAACGCTATTGTGTATATGATTTGCAAAGACAATTTGCAAAGCGCGAGTTACATACCCATTCCCTAATATAATAGTATTGGCTGGGCAAGTGTAGGGAACCATGTCTTCTAATTACATTTAATTTTCCCATACACCTGGCCAGACAGCGACGCACAGTGGCGCCATTTGAGTTTTTTCGTTGCAAAAATCATATCTTTTGAACCGAATAAGATAATTGAACAGTTTAAACAGCATATGATAGATAACTGTTCAGCCTATGAAATGAGCGGAAAGGGTGCTACGCGTTGTAGGGGCCTACTTATGGGTTATCAAAGTTAAAATTAGTAGAAAAATCAATTTTATGGTAACTAAAAAAATTATTTTTACATTTTTAGATTGTTTTTATTTTTTTTCTTCAGGGTTTCATGTTTTAAATTATTACCCAACAAATTAAAAAAAAATAATTTTTTTTTTAAATTCATTTTTTCAATTTTCTGTAAAATATTCATCACAATTCGTAAGAGAAGGTATATCTAAAAGACTAACAATTTCTAAACTATAATTATTTTGTAACTCTATTCGTGACTTCACATGCCGCAGGGAAGAAATAAGTGGATCGGAAGATGCTGCCAACATGTTGAAGAGGTCCTCATTTTGTCTTACCCTTGATGCTTTTGAATGTGTTCTGCAATCTATATTTTTTATAAAATTTGTTAAGAGACTCCTGTGCTTCTTCAGAAAGCTCTCCAATTGGCAAAGACTGGTACTCAATTATATCTTTGCCATGCGCCAATATTTTATGGACGGTCGGGGTCAACTTCTTTGTGGATACATATCTGCTAAAAGAGATGCAGTTTTCGACGCATATTCTCCGTATTTTGTAGAATTTACATTTTCTTTGCAGTTTAAAACATCCAATCTTTTCACGATTTGATTGTCAATTCCAGTGATTCTAGTTACTGCCTCATCATTTTCAAAAAATCTCCTAGAAGTGTTTCCATCGTTTGAGTTACCGTATCCGTGCTTCGGACAGTCTACTTTTAGTCCAACTTGTTTAAAAAAAGCATCCTGTATTTGCTTCTTTCTGATCTTTTCCTTATCCTTTATTGATGTATTTTCATCGAAGTTTTCCTCCTCTTGTGGTAGGGTATACCCCAGTTTTAGCAAGAATTCCATACACCTTATCCTTGCGTGCAATGGTGACATTCCATATTCGTAATTATCCTCATTTGTAGAATCGTTTAAATTACCAAAGTTCTTAAGCTATCAAGTTTTTCTAAAGCAGCTTCCGTGAAAAACTTTGGTGTAGTTGACTTTCTAAACAGTTCAAATAATTTTAAATTGTTCAACGCCATGTTTTCAGTGCTTAAATTGTTTAATGGTTTCAGTAATTGTTGCGCAAACTTTCAGTCGTAGACTAATCCAGGCATTATGCTTATTTTGCAATATATAGGCTTATGCTACCATGCCTAAAAATTTACCTGTTCCCTGCATACATATGGATTTAGGCTGAATAATGCAATTTTGATATTATGCACGTGTCCAAATAAGATTTGTGCCTACCTGTAGGGACCATAAGTCAATATTGTTCTTGACCATTTGTACGCCAAAGTATTGTTTAAGTGAGGTACGTACCTGCTAATTTTAATGAGTAGTTTTTTTCAAACTATTAGATCAAACTACTGTCAGTCAAAACATATAAGGGATGGACGCCATACAATTTCTGCAACCATGTCTTATTAACCTTCTTTACCTCTAGAAGCCAAACGGGCACGTACGAGCAGATAAAACCTTTTGAATTATGTAAAGAAATAATCAAAGAACAGGGTTTGCAAATATGGCAAATATAGAAAAATATAGATTTTTTTTATTTTCCGTCAAAGTTGAAAAATAGTGAAAAAAACGGATAGTTTTTAAATAGTGATTTACCAGGAGAAACACAAAGCAAACAATTAATTTTTTTTTATCATTATACATTTAATAAATACATCAATCAATACAAACAAAAAATAAGGCGATTCGTTACCTATTTTTCGTGATATTACAACTGAAATCGCAACAAATTGACTAAAAATTGTGTGTTTTTTTGAAAACAGAAAGTCGGTCAACTTTGAACGGTTATATCTTCTAAACTAAAAATGTGATATTATTAAGAGTGGCATATTTGAAATCGTTGAAAAGTTTGCTATAACATGGGTTTATTCAAAACTTCGTCGGCGCTCATGAAAATTTTGATTTTTGCAACCTCGTTTGCTCTACGGGCGCCACTGTGCGACGTAAGCATTTTTGTTGCTTACCGTCGATTAGCTTAATTTGATATTGTAAATATCTAAACATAAAATATTTTAAAAAGTTAGTCTTAATATTCATGTCAATAAAAAAGAACGTTCTTAAGAACGTCGTGAACAACTAAAATTTTATTGTTTTATTTATTATTAAAAAAAGGCTATATTCTCCCAAGTAGCTAACTGGCGCAGTCGGTAAAAGGATAAAGGTTATTAATATTGAATTTAATTTTTAAAAACAATTAATAGAAACTGTAAAAATAAAAAAAAGAACTATTAAAATAATTAAATAAATAACAAAACAAAACAATAACAAAATTTTTTTTCTAAAAAGAAAATATTATTAAAAAAGTTCAATTTTAACTTTAAACGCACAATTAATAAAAACTCATAAATAAAAAATAAAAAAATAATAATAAATAATAATTGTACATTTGATTTTGTAATCTAATGTCAAAGATGAATAAATTCGACGCTAACAGAGACTTAAGTGAACCAAAAATTAGTGAGTTGGAAGTTGTTCTGCGGCAACAAGAAGAGAAAATTATGGAGAAGAACGAACAACTTAAAGTACAACAACAGCAACTGCATTTAGAGCAGCAACAACGAGAACTGCGGAAACAACACCAACAGCAATTACATCAGGTACAACAACAACATCAATTACATCAGGTACAACAACATCAGCAATTACATCAGGTACACCAACAACAACAGCAGATTCATGAGCAAAATTACCTCCTAATGGAACCGAAAGACATAATTCAGCAGTTTCGGCAAATTAGACCGTTGAATAACAACCATAGCATCATTGGATTCATAAAATCCATAGAGATGTTAATAGATCTCTGTGGAGGTAGCACTGCATTAATTAAGTTTGGAATACGGATAATAATAAAAGAAAAAATCACTGCAGACTTCGCAACATATATAAGGCAAATTGGAGACATCTCATGGGATTAATTAAAAGCAAAGATGAAGGCCCAAGCCAGACCGAAGACATCGTATGCCGAGATTTTCAACAGGTGCCGATACATTAAAGTGAGTAGTTTAAGAGAACTTTTTGAATGTTTCGAATTAGCAAAAAATGAAATAAGAGAAATTTATGAATTAGATGATAATAAATCTATGTTATATAGGTCAGAAAATGTAGACAGGGACTTAGTGAATATCTTAATTAAAAAAATAGATGGACCACTCAGAATACATCTAGATGAAAGTTTGACATTAAACGATATAGTAAATAAATATACCAAACTTAGATTGCTAGACGATAGTAGGGCTATTGACAGTATGCATAAAGCCAATACAAATTTTGACAATAATTCCTATAGGAACAAGGCTAACGGACATCAAAATTTTTATCGAAACTACAATCAGCAAAAGCCCAAATCAAACAATAATTTCCAATACCCTAATAGCAATTGGAAAACCTCTGAGACAAACAACAACCCACAGTTTAAGCAAAATAGTAGTTATAGAAACGACGATTTTCAAAAACAAAACAGTGGAAGCTTTGGGACGAATCAATACAACCAAAATAGTAAATTTAGAAGAGATCATGTTCAGAAACAAAACAGGGATAACTTTCAAAACAACCAAGGGTCTTCGAATAAAACTAGAAACACTCACATGAGTGTAGATCGACAGACAATCCCAAATTCTAGACAATTTGTCATGGAAGCCGACAATATTCAACGTGATGAAAATTTTATCGTGGAAGCCCAAATTCACACTTGCCCATAGTAAAACTTACTATTGGACGTAAAAAAATAAATTGTCTGGTTGACACAGGGTCTACTGTAAGCATTGTTTGCCCTAGAGCACTACAAAATTTTCAAGTTAACTTTTTAAAAAATAAATTGTATTTTAGAACTCTTAATGGAATTACAGAAATAGATAGGCAGATAGTAACCCCTTTTCCAGACGAATTCTCAAAAATTGGTAACATAACTTAGATGGTTAATGACTTAATAGGGAAAAGATATAACGCTATACTCGGATAAGATGTTTTGCGACAAATGGTTGTAAAACTAAATTTTGAAGTAGGCTTTATGGAAGTTAACAACAGGAAAATATATTTTAACATTTACCCATTTGATATACATAACGTATGTGCTTTACAGACAACACCAAATAAAATGTATGATCTTATGAGGAATTGCAATTTAAATGAAGAAGAAATTGCTAAACAATATAACAAACTATTTTACCAAGAAGGTGATAATTTAACTTTTACTCATGAAATTATGCATTTTATAGTCACGAAAACTGACAGGCCATTATACTCTAGGATTTACAGGTGCCCAAAAGTACATGAATAGGAAATCGAACGACAAATGCATGAAATGTTACAGCAGGGTATAATAATAGAAAGTTCCTCTCCTTATAACAGCCCACTTGGGATAGTTCCAAAAAAGGAAGATAATTCCGGAAACAAAAAGTGGCGCATTGTTACTGATTATAGGAATTTGTATGACAACACCATTGCAGACAAGTACCCAATTCCTAATATTGAATCGATATTAGACAAATTGGGGAATGCTCAATACTTTTCCACAATAGATTTGGCTAAGGGATTCCACCAAATAATGGTAAAACCTAAACATAGACAGAAAACGGCCTTTTCAACACCTTTTGGGCATTACGAATTTGTCTGGATGCCATTTGGTCTCAAAAATGCTCCTGCAACTTTTCAGAGACTTATGAATTCCGTGTTAAGAAATTATATCACTAGAATTTGTGTCGTATATTAAGATGACATATTGGTATTAAGCACATCATTACAGGAACACATAGATAGTTTAAATAAGATTTTCTCCACTCTTGAAAAAGCAGGTCTTAAGATCCAAATTGAAAAGCGTGTTTTTTTGGCAAAAGAAACTCCTTACTTGGGACATATATTGACTCCAGAAGGGCTAAGACCGAATAAGAGCAAAATCGAAGCCATAATTAATTTAAAATTACCTACTAGCCAGAAACAAATTAAATCACCCTATACTGAGGTATAGGGTGTTCGACTTTGACAAACGATTCAAGCTCACAACTGATGCTAGCAATTTTGCCTTGGGTGCAGTTCTCTCTCAAGAGGGTCACCCTGTTTGCTTTGCTTCAAGGACGTTAAATGAGCACGAGAAGATCTATTCGACTATTGAAAAAGAACTTCTTGCTGTCGTTTGGGGCGTTAAATATTTTAGACCGTATTTGTATGGTAAAGAATTCGATCTATACACTGATCATCAGCCACTTAAGTGATTGCAGGTAAGACACTCAAGAGATATTAATCCAAGACTGCAGAGATGGCTTATCCAATTTGGTGAATACGATGGTAAAATCGAGTATGTTAAGGGAAAGGAAAACAAAATAGCTGATTTTTTGAGTCGCATTGATGTAGACCTTAATGAAATTAAAAATATAGAAGATAACAATGATTGCAATGACTCAACAGCTGCGACAAAACATTCGCAACAAGAGGACCTTAATGACCACGTTCCTATATTGCAAACTGTAGTCAACAGATTTAAAACTCAAATAATTTTAGTAGACAGGAAAGACATTGAATCAGAAACTGTATTTAGAAATATAAGAATCTATATACAAAAAGATGACTTGCCAAACAATGTTGGCAGTATATTGACAAAATATCAAATAAAAGGAAAAGTTGGAATTTTTTCTCATTTGAGCGATTTTGCATATATGTTGCAGACGAAGCTGATTGAATTTTATTCATATTATAATAATATATCTTTTGTACGGTGCACATTTTTTGCAAAAAAGTTAGCATCGGAAAATGAAGCTATAAAACAGATATCTTTGTTCCACGTTATTGAATCTGGTCATGCTGGAATTATTCCTAACTATGAAGGAATTAAGCATAAAATATATTTTCCAAATTTGAAACTACTAGTGCAAAAAGTCATAAACAATTGCGAAGTCTGTGCTGCCGGGAAGTACGACAGAAATCCCATTAAAAATAAATTCAAATATACCGATACACCTTCGGACATTAATGAAATAGTTCATGTGGATACATTTGTTAATTCTAAACAAAATTTTATCATGTTCATTGATAAGTTTTCTAAGCATGCTGTAAGTTTTCATTTGGAGGACAAAAATAGCCTGACGCTTGTAGAAAAATTAAGATTATATATTTCTATTAATGGGAAAATTGAAAAACTAATTTGTGACAATGAATTCAATAATGTAAATGTGAAAGAATTTTGTAGAAATGAAAATAAAGATATTCATTTTTCAAAACCTAACAGTCACACTGGCAATTCCGATGTAGAAAGAATCAACAATACGATAACGGAAAAGATTAGGACGCTCAATATCGAAGAAAAGTTACCAATAAGGAAACAAATGTCAAAAGCTATAGAACTATACAACAAAACGTACCATTCAACAATTAAAGATACCGCATTTAAAGCTCATAATGAAAGCATTGACAGAGGTTTGTTAAGAGACCGTATATTAGAAGCTAAATCATTTAAGATAACAAGACTTAATGAAAAGCGAGAAAACTATGAGGAAACGAGACAACAGGGTTTCATTAAAAATTATAAAAATGTGAGACATAAAGAACAGCCAAAATATAGAAAACAAATCTTAGAAAATGTTCATGAGTCAAATATTAAACGACCCTTTAAATTTGCAGATCCTGATAGTAATGGTAATGATGATTCTAGCAACTGAGACACAGGGAACACTACAGATTAATCCAATCACTGAGGAGTCAGGTTATGCACAAATTAAGGTAAGGAAAGTTGAGGTGGTAAACCAAACGTTTACAGTATTGCACTTAGTTGATACCAAGGAATTATATCAGATTTTGAATGAGGTTGAGAGTAATATAAAAAATGTATACCTTGACAATAGTTGAGACAGAAATAAAAATTGTAAAATCTAAATTGAAATCTATCACTCCGTCAGAAATAAGAAGGAAAGGGGGAATGTTTAATTTCGTTGGCCATGCTTATAAGTGGCTAGCTGGAGTTATGGATGATGATGATCGCCAAGAAATCCTTGAGCATCTTGGTGTAATTGATGAAAACAATCATATTATAATAGGCGCAGTTAATAAACAAATTTATATAAACCCACAGTTTAATGATTCGATTCAAACTTTAAAATCAGCAGTAGAAGAGGACAGAATAAACATTGGAAATGCATTCATAAGTTTTAAGAATAGACAGAGCGAAATAATTCAAAGACTTTTGTATACATACCAAATGTTCAAACTTAATTACCTTAAAGGGAAAATTGAACATATTCAGGATAACATTGCTTCTGCTAAGAATCACATTTTTCACCCAAGCATCTTAACATCGGAAGAAATTGATAAATTTGAAATTGATTTATTTAAATTAAAATCCATGAAAGCTGACATTTTAAACTACAAAGACGGAATTCTGATTATTGCAATAAAAATTCCAATTGACTACGTTCAAACTGACCTTAAAATGATTACAGCCTTACCAAATAAACATTATATGGAAATTAATGAGCCAAATAGCTATATTATTGAAATTGAACACCATGTTTTCACTTATGAGGAGAATGTCTATCTCAAAAATTTAAAATATAGTAAACACTGCACTCCGTTGAATAACTGTGTAGTGTACCTCATAAGTTGCCACCGCCTACCCTTAAACTACTCTTAAATCTATACACACCAACCTAAATAGAGTAGGGTAATTATGCAAGATCAAATAACGGCATTTACCAATCGACACACATTGATTGGAATGCAAGTTAATTAGGGCATAAGTATGATAAAACAAACGAACAATTCTACTCAATAAGAATTGTAAATTGAGTGACAAATAGGAATGAGTGTAACCGCAAATATTCCTATTGGTCAAAGCAATTGTAATCAGGGTAATTATGCATATGTCCATAATATCGACAAAGACAGCTAGAACTTTATCGATAAGTAGAATAAGTAAGACAGGCTAAGTTAAAAACTCATGAATAGTATTTAAGTGCATGTAAATTAAAAATAAAGCAGACTTGAAATTATCAATCTATATCGGCAATAACTTGCCTTGCATTTTTAATTACAAGCTCTCCTATCTTTCGGCAGTTCCTTTGAACGCCTATCCAAGCAGCTGAAACCCTGACAGCTAGTTAAACTAACCAAGGGCTATAGGGAATAAAAATCCAATACACAAGGACATACTTTACACTAGAAACACCACTTCCAACACTACATGGCGATCCTGCCCACTCGGACCACAACAAATTAATTATTTCCTTCCAATTAATTAGATCCTTCCAAACTAAAAATTAGTTGAAGATCCTGCTAACCAAAATTTTTAAATTCCAAAAAAAAGTTTGCCTTTGTAATTAGACTAGAGAAAATTTTTTGATGTCCTTAGAGGTGGAAATAGACAAAATTGTTGCACGCTGGGAGTTATATCTGGAAAACAGCAATGAAGAAGAATATGAGCCAGATCCAGTAGAAGAATCGGCACCCTGCTATGTACCTCTACCACTAAACGCAGGTCCAAAGGCTATTACCCTGGAAGAATACAAGAAGCGGCAAATAAAACCAATAAGCGTGAAGACCATTGAAAAGCAATTCCAAAAGAAAAAGAAGAAGAGGGCAGGCAAGCAGTACCAAAAAAGGAAAGAGTTAGCGATCTTATACAGAGAACTACATATGGCAACAGAAAAAATAAAACAGACAGAAATAAGGTCGCAAATCAGGGCATTCCATAAGGAAAAAACAATTAAAAATACATAAATACATATTTTGTAATAACAATAAGAGAAAAAAAAAATATATATATACATTTATTTACTTCATAATTAAATACAATCGTTAAGAGAATATTATCAAGATGGCATGGTGGAAGAACATTCTAAAAGCAATTCCATTAGTTTTTGCAGGATACGAGGTAGGAAAGAATGAAAATCATGAAAGCGAACAGAACAATCAGCAAATTATAGAATACATGAATGCTATAAGAATACAAAGTGAACATAAAGAAGAGAATGTGAGCATTTTTGAAATAATAATGATAATCACATTAGCTTTATTAGTAATTGCCTACATCATAAGGTTAATGTATGCAATACTTAGTAACAGGCGGTAAAGGAAAAATAAATTTAATACAATTTAAAACTAATTGTACCCAATACTATTAATAATTCAAATATACATAAAATAAAAACAAAGTAAAGAAAAATAAATATTTTCGCTGTACAATTATAAATATTTTTAATGTTGTCTAAAATAACAAAAGTCTTAGTAATTATTGCTTTAATCATATTCTTATTACAAAGCATGTATAAGTTTATTAATAGTTGTAAAAACAGAAACAATAGTAGAAATAAGATAACAGAAGTATAGAAAGTGAAGATAGATGGAAGGAAGTTTAATAAAACTTAAAGACATATTAAAGAATTTAAAGAAAAGTCCAGGAAGGACATATTCGGAAAAAACAATAAATCTTAGACTAAAGGATATACAAATTATAACAGAAGAATTTGAGTTAGCACAACTAGAAGAAAAAGACGAAAAGAAAATAGCAGTGCTCAGATTAGAATTTAGCAATATTATTAGGAAAATCAAAGAGTACTTAATCAAAGACATTAAAACCCCATTAGAGGCAGAACCTTCAGAAATAGGAAATACAATGGCAGCATTTATTTTAGAAACAGTGTCTAAAGCACTCCCACTTTTTACTGGAAACTTTGAAGAACTGGAAAGTTTTTTAATAACAGCAGAACTCATTGAGAAAACTCTTGCTGAAACAGCAAAACAAGATTTCCTACAATATGTCTACCACGCCAAATTAACCTCAAGGGTAAGAACAGCAATAGGTAGTTATGCGAAACCCGAAAACTTCGGTACTTTAAAAACACAATTACAACAAAGGTACAAAAGTACAAAGACCATTCCAGAACTACAGTCCATACTAAGCAATATCTACCAAGGGAAAACGTCTGTCAACGCATTCAGGGAAAGAATATTAACAGTAATAGACAACCTGAACAAGTTAGGAATAGAAGAACTTAGTAGTGACGCTACAGAGGCGGAAAAAAATGTCATTATCAGATTAAACTCAAAGCTTGCTCTAGATTCATTTAAGAGTGGAATTAATGATAATTTAAAGACAGCCATTTTTGCAGCTCGTCCAAAAACTTTACAGGACGCGGTAGAACTTGCGCTAGAACTAGAAAATGAAAATAAAATAACTACTAGCTCAGTGCAGTATATACAACAACAACATCGTAATAATAATGATACCAGACACAACAATAGCAAATTTCATAACGCGAGGAATAACATTAATAACAGGAACAACTATAATTTCCCAAACCGTAGTACTAACGACTACAACTCAAACAATAATAGAAACAACAGACATTTTGACAATTACACTAGGAATAACAGTAATTTCCAAAACAGTAGAAGTAACAACTACAATTCAAACAATAACAGAAACAACACAAATTCGTCTGCAAACAACAATTACAACCGTAATACACCTAGAAGCGATAATGGAAACTACAGGAATGACAATAATAATAGAAATAGAACCAACAACAACTACGGAAATAATAACAATAGAAGAAATATACATGTAGTACAAGACTAGGGAAACGGGGAAGGCTCGGAATACAGGGATATTCCGGACAGCCAAAATTAAAGGTATTTAAAATTTCTAATAATAACACAAACTACATAATCGCTAAATACAAAAGTAAAGAATTAACGTTTCTTGTCGACACAGGAGCCGACATATCACTATGTCGCAATAAAACAGTTTTTGATGATAAACCACTAAATGTAGAAAACAGATGCAAATTAACAGGCATCACTAAAGAAGAAATATATTCATTGGGGACAAGTGAACTTGAACTTTCACTAGCAGAACAAACATGCAAATACAAATTCCATCTAGTAGATGACAATTTTCCAATAGAGACGGACGGCATAATAGGAAGAGACTTTTTAAGAGAATACTTATGTAAAATAGATTATGAGACATTCACAATTTCTTTCTTTACCAACAATGAAACCATAATTTTGCCCATGCAATCAAAAGCATTCGACACATTAAAAATTACCATACCCCCCCGAACAGAAATCATACAACCATTGAAATTAAACCTTACTGAAGATTGCGTAATACTTAATAATGAATTAAAAAGCGGTATTTTTTTAAGTAATTCAATAGCACCAAAAAACGGAATGACACATATTAAAATTTTAAACACAACAAATGAGACACAAATTTTACAGGGCATTAAACTGCACACTGACCCACTTAAGAATTATGACGTATTAAGTTACACAAATATAAACAATGACGAACGTTTTCAACAAATTCTAAATGACTTGCAATTAAATGAAACTGATGAATATGCAAAATCAGAATTAATAAACATATTCAAAAGATACCAAAATGTTTTTCATTTAGAGAATGAGAAATTGACTGTAAACAATTTTTATAAACAAAACATTACGACCTCAGATAACACTCCGGTGTACATAAAAAACTACAGACTACCCCACTCACACACGGACATAATAAATGAACAAGTACATAAAATGTTACATGACGATATAATAGAACCATCAATTAGCCCCTACAATGCTCCACTTCTTTTGGTACCCAAGAAGAATACGGAAGACAAACGAAAATGGAGACTTGTAGTAGACTTTAGAAAGTTAAATGACAAAATAGTTAATGACAAATTTCCACTAACTAGATTAGAGGATATTTTGGATAAACTAGGAAGAGCTAAATGGTTTTCGACTCTTGACATGACTAGCTCATTTCACCAAATTCAGTTGGACAAGGACTCAAGACCACTTACAGCTTTTTCTACACAACAGGGACACTACCAATTTAAAAGACTACCATTTGGACTTAAAATTTCATCAAACAGTTTTCAGAGAATGCTTACGATAGCACTTTCGGGACTTGATTCAGAAGCTTTTCTTTATGTCGATGACATAATTGTTTATGGATGTAGTTTGAACCATCACAATGAAAATCTTGTGAAAGTTTTGGATAGACTTCAGCGATACAATTTAAAACTGAATCCAAAGAAATGTTGTTTTTTAAGACCAGAAGTAGTTTACTTAGGACATTTAATAACAAAAGACGGTGTGAAAACAGATCCAGCTAAATATGAAGTTATAAAGAATTACCCAATACCTAAAAACACAGATGAAGTTAGACGTTTCGTTGCATTCTGTAACTATTATAGAAAATTCATACCGAATTTTGCGGACATTGCAAAACATTTAAATATGCTATTGAGAAAATCAGTAAAATTCTTATGGACAAATGAATGCCAAAACGCTTTTGACACTCTAAAAGAAAAATTAATGAACCCACCAATTTTACAGTACCCAAATTTTGACAAACCTTTTATTTTGACGACTGACGCCTCAAACTACGCCTTAGGAGCAGTCTTATCACAAGGTGAAATTGGAAAAGATTTACCTATTTCTTACGCAAGTAAATCACTTCAAAAGCATGATATGAACAAACCCATTATTGAAAAAGAATTGCTCGCAATTCACTGGGGAATAAATTTCTTCAAACCATATTTATACGGTCAAAAATTCATAGTGGTAACAGACCATAGACCATTGATATCACTATTTTCACATAAGAATCCCTCATCAAAAATGACAAGAATTAGACTAGATTTAAGCGATTATGACTTTACGATAGTTTATAAAAAAGGAAAAATTAACACTAATGCGGACGCATTATCAAGGATAGAAATAAACTCAGACGTACTAAAACAAATGATACCGTTAGAAAATGATGAGAAAGAAAAAAGAATACTAATAACTACGAGGGCAATGACAAAGAGAAATGAAAAAGAGGCAAATAAAGTTACAAATAATGAGGCAAATGAAGAAATAGATATGAATAAAGCGCGCGCGTATAGAAATAATCCGGATAGAAGCAACGCGTATAGAAATAATGTGGAAAAATGCATCTCTCAGGAGTCTGATCAACTTCTAATATGGGAATGCACATCCATAAATGACGTCAAGAAAATGAAGAAAGTACAGTTTAATAAATTTGAAAATATAGAGGATATAGATATATATATAAAAGATAACGTTGTGCACATAGGGCGTGATGATAATTCATCGAAACAAGATTCGACTATGAAGAAATCACGTACCCAAGATAATAATCATATGAATAAAGGATGTAATGATAATTCATCGAAACAAGATTCGATTATGAAGAAGTTACATGCCAAAAACATACAAAATGATAATAATATGCATGCAAGATTCAGCGATAACTCAGCGAAACTAGATTCGATTCTGAGGAAACTGATATCTAAAATGAACAAGGAAAATATAAAAGAATTAGCGCTAGCAAAGAATGATAAGATATTTAAAGTATATACAATGAAAGATTTTAAAGAAGCCTCTACAAAGATAAGAATAAACAACAAAAGTCCTCAACTAAAAATATTAATTTACAATGCCCCAACAAGAATAACAGATGACATACTGAAATATAAACTCATCGATGAATTCCACAATGCCACACACGCAGGCCACTTAGGAATAAGAAAAACAATTATTAAATTAAAACAGCGATACATTTGGAAAAACATGAATAAGATGGTAAAGCAATTCGTAAAATACTGTGACAAGTGTACTATAAACAAACAAACCAAACACATTAAAGAACCACTTACAATAACGGACACACCGAGCAACAGTTTTGAAACAATATCAATTGATACTGTAGGACCTCTTCGTATTTCAAACGGTTACCGATACATATTGACAATGCAATGCGAGCTAACAAAATTCATTATTGCTCACCCAATGTCAACAAAAGACGCACTTACAACTGCCAAAACACTTGTAGAACAATTAATTTTAAAATTCGGTAAATTTAAGATGCTCAAATCAGACAACGGGACAGAATTCAAAAACGAACTCATGCATAACATATGTTCACTACTCGATATCAAACAAACATTTTCAACCCCTTACCACCATGAAACAATGGGTGCGGTAGAAAGAAATCACAGGGTTCTCAATGAATTCTTGCTGACAACAGCAAATGATTACGAATGGGATAAGTGGATAAACTATTTTACTTTTGCCTACAACACGGCTCCACACATAGACACTGGTTACACACCATTTGAATTGGTATATGGTAGATTGCCATGCCTACCATCAGAATTTTATGAAACTGATAATAACAAAATATACAATTATGATGACTATGCAAAAGAGCTGAAACAAAGATTAAAATATTCTTTGACTAAAGCTAAAGATTTCACAGATAAAATAAAAGAAAAAAGAAATTTAGAAGATAGATATAATAAAAGTTTAAATCTAAATATAGGAGATTTAGTTTTAATAAAAGTAGAGAATAGGAAAAAGAATCAAAGCCCGTACAAAGGCCCATATAGAATTATTAGAAAAAACGGTGTAAATACTATAATAGACTACCACGGAATTGAAAAAGAATTTCATAATAATCAATTAAAACCATATATAGGCCTAAGAGACAATAATTAAGTACTATAAGAATACTATTTTTAATACTATTTTTAAATAATTAAATAATTATAAATTAAATATTAATTACATTAAGAACTACTTTAAAAACTATAACTCATGTAAATACATATTATAAAACTATTAACATATTAAATACTATATAAGAATTACTTTGTAAAACTATAACATATGTAAATAGAAATTAAGAACTATTTTACAAATATTGTCGGTAATATGAATATATCAAGAAAAATCAATCCCCTAATTTTTCTCTTAGCGGTGAGGGTGTAGTGTACCTCATAAGTTGCCACCGCCTACCCTTAAACTACTCTTAAATCTATACACACCAACCTAAATAGAGTAGGGTAATTATGCAAGATCAAATAACGGCATTTACCAATCGACACACATTGATTGGAATGCAAGTTAATTAGGGCATAAGTATGATAAAACAAACGAACAATTCTACTCAATAAGAATTGTAAATTGAGTGACAAATAGGAATGAGTGTAACCGCAAATATTCCTATTGGTCAAAGCAATTGTAATCAGGGTAATTATGCATATGTCCATAATATCGACAAAGACAGCTAGAACTTTATCGATAAGTAGAATAAGTAAGACAGGCTAAGTTAAAAACTCATGAATAGTATTTAAGTGCATGTAAATTAAAAATAAAGCAGACTTGAAATTATCAATCTATATCGGCAATAACTTGCCTTGCATTTTTAATTACAAGCTCTCCTATCTTTCGGCAGTTCCTTTGAACGCCTATCCAAGCAGCTGAAACCCTGACAGCTAGTTAAACTAACCAAGGGCTATAGGGAATAAAAATCCAATACACAAGGACATACTTTACACTAGAAACACCACTTCCAACACTACAACTGTAATTTTAAGTATAATAATGCAACCGACATTGAAACGTTTGAAGACGATATGATTTTAATAAAAAATGCCAACAACTTAGAAATTATACAGGACTGTGGCGATCGAAAGCTAAAAATTAATAATAATTATTTACTTTTCTTTTTTGATTGCGAACTAAAAATTATTAGCCAAATCTTTAAGAATAATAGAATAGCTTTTCAGGACAGATACTTTTACCCGAATAACAACTTTTCAATTTCTTATATAACACCAATTAATTTTAAGCAAATGGAACTAAGAAACTTTGAGAATGTAAAAGAAATAGAAGAACTGAAAGTCCACAAAAATATTTCCTATGGAGCAAAAATAGTATTTGTGCTTGTAATCGTAATTATATTAATTGTCATAATAAAGAGTAGAAAGAATGTTAAAGTTAATAAAATCAAAATTAAAAACGGAAGATTTGGAACTAAAAAGAATAAAAGAAAAGTATGGCTTATCATAAGATTATAAAAATTTGTCAAATAAAATTAAATTTATACTTGCGTATTCTTATATACTAATAATTTCATTATATTAAAACCCAGGAGTGTTTTAGACAAGGGATGGAGGAGTTACATACCCTTTCCCTTACATAATAGTATTGGCTGAGCAAGTGTAGGGAACCATTGATTCAGTCTTTTATTATAATGAAGTGTTTTATCATTAATTTTGCATTGTATAAATTTTAGTTTAGTTTTATTATTTTTTTATTATTATTATTATTGCGTAAAAAGTTTAATTAGTTATTTATGATTAGCTGTAGAATTTGAATTAATTAACGGCCATTTAGGGCGACCTCTACAGGTAACCATCAGGTACAACCGTGCGCACCCCTAGCGGCCAGTAGCAGCATCAAACTACAATGCTTGTTGGGTAGAACAGCTGGACCGATGCAACCACCTGTAACATGCGACGACTGAAAAGTATAAAAGGCGAGCACACACAGAGATCGAGATCAGTCGGTGTCGAGCGCAGTGGTAGGTAAGTTGAAAACTACGGTGGTTATCCCGCTGTAGTATTTGGTAGGGAAGCTTATTTTCTTTGTGTGTTTGGTGCTTGTGTAGAACAAAGTGAAGTTCCCGTGGTTATCCCGCAGATTCACTGTCGTTTGGTGGCTTCACTGGGCCTCCGTCCGTGTTAGGGGTTGGTGTAGGAGGGATTGGATCTCCCGTGGTAATCCCGCAGGTTTCGCAATCTATCCCTACGCCAGCGCCGAAAGCCGAGCGTAGTAGTGCGCCCGTGGTTATCCCGCAGGTGTACGACTACGAGCAACTCAACGCAGCGTCTCCGTGGTTATCCCGCAGATTCACTGGCGTTTTGGGGCTTCACTGGGCATTAGTTGAGCGCGTGCAATACCTACCTACCACTGTCCAAATAGACGAGCGTACCGATCGTACGGCCAACTCCGTGTTCGTAAAGCGAGCGTGCCGACCGTACGACCAACCCCGTGTTCGTAAAGCGAGCGTGCCGATCGTACGGCCAACCCCGTGTTCGTATAGCCATTATTTTCGTATTTTTCCCTTTCGTGTAAATAAAGCGCTATTTGAAATTAAACGAGTGAGTGTTTTCTTTTGAGAGGTCACAAAAAAAATAAGAAATTTATTGTGACTGGACCGTGGTTAGCCGGCGAGTTATACCCCAGCCGAGAAGGTTCGTTACAACATAAAATATTTTAAAAAGTTAGTCTTAAGATTCATGTCAATAAAAAAGAACGTTCTTAAGAACGTCGTAACAACTAAAATTTTATTGTTTTATTTATTATTAAAAAAGGCTATTTTCTCCCAAGTAGCTAACTCGCGCTCTCACTGGTAAAGAATGAAGGTTTTAGACACCTAGTGAAAGTTTTATCACGGCATTTTAAAGTTCCAAGTAGAGCTACAGTGACACGTTAGGTTGATAAAAAAAATATGACGTTTTATCAGAAACATTGAAAAGTAAATTACCCACAGTGAAAAATATTACTTTGACAACTAACATTTGGTCCGATTTTATTATTGCAACTGAAATTCCGTCGATAACGTTGGGAGTATACCACCTCGATGAAAGACACACTTCTGAATATATGTATATAAACAACTATTACCAAGCTATGCAATGAATGGGGGTTTCCAACTGATAAAATTACCGCAGTAGTAACAGACAACGCAGCCAATATGACAAAAGCTGTAGAATTAGCCTTTGGAAAAAAAGAAGCGTATACGGTGCTTTGCACACACGCTAAATTTAGTTGCGCAAAGTTTTAAATGTCTCAGAGTTGCAGAAATTACTAACAAAATAAGTGACGAATTAAGGAAAACAACAAAAGCTAATGCAAAACTTATTCAAGATGTACCTTCTCGTTGGAACAGTACGTTCTATATGATCGAAAGGTTTCTTGAACTTCAAAATGCTATATGTGAAATCTTACTTTGACATAAAACCACGCCGCCAATGTTGGCTGGTATGGAATTGGCCACATCCTCAAAACAGCTTAACGTATTACGCCCTTTTGAGGCAGCCACAAAAGAAATACCCGGTGATACGTACTGCAATAGCAGCATAGTTATCCATCTAGTTCACTGTATGGTATCGAAACTAAAAGCTGTTGAAATTGAAGAACCATTGTTAAAATAATTACATAAAATTAATCTTATTGAAATAAACAAGCGAATGGGTGCTATCGAACAAGTTTCACTTCTGGCTATTGCCCAGTGATGAAAAATTCAGTACTATGGTACTTTTTTCAGTACTTTTTCATTTAAAAAATACCACGGTACCCATACATCAATTTTAGTACCCTTTTCTTGTTATGCTTCTTTGTTGAGAAATTTAGCGTTTCTATTTTTTTTTAACATTGACAACATTGCCTACACAAAATTTATTGGTCTTATTTTCGTTCATGTAAGCAAAATTAAGAACGAAATGGACGAATTTATGTTTCCTGATAATTCACGTATTGCTATTGGAATTTTGTCAATATCCCATTTATCAGCAGCAGTTGAGCGCACGTTTTCAGTGCAAGATGCTATAAAAACGAAAAAAAAAAAAGAAATCGTTTGCATGTACAACTCAAGATCTAATAAAATCAAATCATTCTTGTAGTTTCAATTATAATATTACTAATAATCTCATTAAGTAAATTAAATAAATTGCCTAACAGTCTTCGACATCTAAACGTGTAAACCTTATATTAAATCATAAGCAAATACATATATATGCAATAAAAAATATCTTTGAAAAAAGTACCAAAATATTGAAAAAAGTACGCTTTTGCTTGGTGGTCAGTACCATCTAAATTTTTAAGTTTTCCATCACTGCTATTGCCACATGTTTGGATCCACGGTTTAAAAAATGAATTTTAAAGATCCACTTGCATGTTCGAAAGCCGTTGTGAAAATCCAAGAAATGTTAATAAAAGATAAGGCAGATGAAAAATCTAGGGATTGCGACTCCGATATTTCAGACTAGACGTTGGACGATTTTAGTCTTTGGAGTAATCACCAAAAATTATTGGAAAAAAATTGGAAAACAAATAAGACTGAAGGAAACATTTCTGATGAACTCTCCGTTTATTTGCAAAGTCGGTTTAATAAAAACACTTAGAAGTGTGGGCCGATTATAAGAATTCAATTCCCTAGGCTGTAAAATATAGCATACAAATATTTAACAATGGTTGCCAGTTCCGTGCCATTTAAAAAGCTTTTCACAAAGGTTTCATAAGTGTTGTCCCAGAAAAGAAGCAGTTTGCAAGCAGAAAGGGTCAACAAGATATTGTTTCTTCAAAGCCTGAATAAAAAGTACTGGGATATATAATAAATAAAATTGTCTTATTTATAAAATATTAAAATCGACTTTTTTTTATTTAATAATATTTTTCAGTTCCAATTAGAATTATTACTATGCATCGCACATATCGATGTTTTTTAAATTGATACATCGAATAACATCCATGTGAATTAATAATTAATCGAATGGGAAAAAAGATCGATGTTTTTATTTACATATATGAACATACATATATCGCAATTAATCAACAAGAGGGTATTAACACAATTTTTTTTTTTAATTTTCGTGCTATGTTGTCTACTTTTTGGTAATGAAACGGTTGGTTTAAAAATTGCGTTGCATATGCCTTTAAATTAAATTAAAAAATTGTTTTGATTATATTGCGAATTTTTAAGCTACGAGTTAATACCCTCTTGTTGATCAAGTGCGATTCGGTTTTTACCGAACACAGTTCTTATAAGATTGACGTGGAGTATGTGCCTAGTAGGCTTGTGTCGACATTGAATGAATTACTTCAACTGAATGATTCTCTTAAGTAAAATAATGAAATATTTTTTTATTTTCTTCTTTTTTTAATCTATTTCTTTCATATATATTGTAGTTTACGTATACTTACGTACCACACTGTAGTTTTTTTTTTTGGTATGTTATTTGTTAAATTATTTTTAATTCTTAATTATACGTCAGTATAATTGAATTTAGTTTAATGACCACTCGTGCAAAGACACTATATGCAAGCGTCAGCACATTCAACGGTTGTTTAACCTTGCGAAATGCAGAACAATAAACAATTCAATTATGCTGATCGTTGATCGAATTTTAGTATATAAGCTAGCATAATTTGTAAATAAAATCAGAACTGATCTAAGAATTCAAGAACACATTAGTTATTGTTTTCATGGTTAATTCTCTAACAAAAGGGGCATTTTGATGCTCGACAGAAACGGCAGGAGTGCTTAGGTAAATACTCAAACATAGGAAAACACTAAAATTTTTTTATTACACCTTTCGTCTTTACAAAAGTTTGCTTTCATTTTCTGTTTTATGTCTAACTTTTTTGTAATGTGTTTTCTCTTCTGTTTGTCTTCTGTTGAAACAAAGTTCTTTATTTACTTTTTTGACGAATGAAAATCTAATTTTTATTTATTATAAAAAAACTTTTTGGTTTTTATAATATCGATTTAAACATTCCTCGAAAGAGATAGCCACTTCATTCTGAATGCTGTGTGTCTATCAGAAAGTTGAAAGAATTAATTCACTTAACCATATTCACATAAATGAAAGATTTTGACCAATACAAGTGTCTAAGTTTTAACAATAGGTCCGTTTGTTTACTTTTGCAGTAAAATCCAGTAAGTGAGTAAATTTTGGGCAATTAGAAAATTTATCTTTCAAAATGTCTCTTGCACAAAAAAGTAAGCTAATGGAGAAATTGCAAAAACTTGAATGTTAATCAAAACAGATGATCAAAAAAAGCTTATAGTTGTATTATATGTGCTATTTAATTTGTTTCACGTTGAAAATAATTTGCTGCACTTTTAATTCAGTGTTGTTCGTTCTTTTTAATGTTTTTATCACAAATTGTATGCTTTTTGTTTACCTAGTTTTGTTTGTTTACTTAATTAAACCCAGGGATTGAAAAGAGGGTACAATTATACCATTTTTGGTACGATCGAGTTTTAAAAAGTACAATGTTACACCAATTGCATATATGTTACAATTTATAAAATTTCCCAGTTTATCACTTTTGTTTTACTTATTATTAGCTCTGTTCCACATGTTTAACGAAACAGTTCGACCTTGCACAAAGTTACCCAAAAGTGTTCCACATAACAATATTTGTCCAATTAAGAGAGTAATTGAGAGAGTATTTTTTTAATTTCCTCTACAAATTTGCCCAAACTTTTTCTTTAGGTAAGAATAAACAATCAGCTGTTTTTGTTTAAATATGAAACTGATAAATTAATCAGAAAACTAGCAAAAGAAATAATAAACGCCGTTACATGCTCGAAATGCTCCACATTATTAACTTACCTACAGACAAGAGGATGAATTTTAAAGTTAATACTCTCAATTGTGCTCTTAGTTACAGACATTTAATAAACAAAGCAAAGAGAAGACCATAACATTAATTGTTAAACATAATCAATGTAATTTTTCATGCTGAAACCAGTGTTGCCAGAACTTTTACGACCATGTGCTGAAAATCGCATGATTTGAAAATCACATGCGATCTGAAAATCGCCAATTTTATTTAAGCATGTGCTAGGGTTCACGCGTTTTGCTTTTTTTTTCGAAGTAGTGGTCGAAAAATAAAACATATGTTTTAGCTGTAAAATTTGAACAAAAAAAAAATAATTATTTGTATGAAAAATGACGGCAGCTTTTATATTACGTGTTATTTCATTAAAAAAAACTGTATTTTAAAAAAGAACGTATCAGAAAACGTCTTCTAATGGATTATTACAACCCAAGAGATATTCCTGAACAATCGTAAGTACGTCTGAATGTCTAGCACCATATATTTTTTCGAAGTTAAATAGAAACAGCTGCTCACAATCAAAACGCAAATTTAAAAGAAATTGTTAAACAACAATCAGTATTAAAACAATGTTGTTTTTTAATTTTATATTTTCTATGAAAATTTTCTCAAAAGATTATGAGTTTTTAAAATAAATGGAAAAGAAAAACATTAAATTTCCTTTTTATATGCTATTTATTGATGTTGAAAATAAATTTTAAAGGAAATTTACAAGTTCACATGTGGATCACATTACTGTAGGCTTGTGATTTAAAATCGCCAAATTTAAGGCGATTACGAACTCCAGCACACCTTCTTTGCGATTTCAAATCGTAATTACAACTTTCTTGCGATTTGCGATTTCTAGCACATAGGCGTTAGAGTTAAAATCTGCGTCAAGATTTCAATAATCTTCAAAACACATTAGTTACATTTTTTATGTATTTTGAAAAAGATATAAAAATTCATTTCAAAACAAGTGAGTGCTATATTCGGCTGTGCCGAATCTTTGATACCCTACGCCGACAGGAGTGGGTTCTATATGATAAATACATATACATATATTATTAACTAAGCTTCACAAAAACGAACGTCAGCATTAAAATTGGTTGCGGTGTAGACCTATATTAAATTATTGACCGACAATAAGAAAGTTTTATGCGTTTTTTGTTAGAACTTTGGATGGTCTGGCTTGAGTAAAATATCATGATTCGTAACTGTTTTAGCCGAACTAAAATGATTTTCAGGAGGGTAATTTGTATTGGACCTTTGGTAAATTATGGGCCAATCATCCCAAAATTCTGAAGACTGATTTCTGGTATTACAAAAAATAAATTAGAATAAATTTCAATATATCAGTGTTATTAGTTTTAGCGTTAACAGTGATTTTCACAAAATTGCATGATGTATTTTCTGGCCATATGAATCTAAGTTGGAAGAAATTTAACCGCAATATCTATATCTTTTATGGTTTTAGGCGAATTTAATTCCCAAAGTGAGCTTTATTTGGTTTTAGGCGCAATAAACTGTTTTCCGAGAGTAGGGCTGATATGGGGCCTAGGGTAAATTATGGACCGATCTTCATGAAATTTGGCAGTGTGATTTCTCGTCCTATAAAACTGACGTACCAAACTTCATTATGACGGTTTTATTTATAACGGTTTTAGGCGTACTAAACTATTTTCCGGGAGTAGGGTTTATATAAGCCTAGTGTAAATTATGGACCGATCTTCAAAAAATTGTAAAGTGTGATTTTAGGTCCTATAAAACTGTGACGTACCAACTTTTAGTATGATAGCGTTATTGATTACGGTTTTAGGCGTTCTAAACTGTTTTCCGGGAGTGGGGTTTATATGGGGTCTAGGGTTAATTATGGGCCGATATTTAGCAGTGTGATTTCTAGTCCTACTAAACTGTACTGTCCCGAATTTAATTATAATAGCATTATTTATAACGGTTTTAGGCGTACTAAACTGTTTTCCGGGAGTAGGGTTAATATGGGACCTAGTGTAAATTATGGACCGATCCTCACGAAATGTAACAGTATGATTTGCAGTCGTACAAGCGAATTCGTGAAAAATTTAAATCATTCCGTTCATTATTCTACCATTTATGTTAGTTCTTGTTTTATTAATCTTTTTAGGGTGGTGGTTCCACATTTTAATTCATAGTTCTAGTCCTACTAAACCGATGTTGCTGGATTTCAATCCCAAACTGCTTAGCATAACGACAAGCAATTTTGGACCAAGTTTGTTCTAAACTTGGCTAAATCGACGTAGAATTACTGAAGAATCCAGAATATATATACTTTATGGGGTCTTAGATGTATAATAAAAAAGTTTCACACGGACTGAGGAACTTAGTATACCCTCATTCAGCACTAGTGGTGCTGGAGGGTATAATAAACGGCAATGTTCTGGAATTTGAAATCGATGGAGATTTTAAATAATTTTTTTTTTAAATGTAACTTTAATGATTTTAAAAGTAGTTCTGGTAAAGATAAGTGGTCTTCGAAGTATGAGGTATAAAAAAGGAAATATTTTTTTGAACTTTCAACACAGAAAATTTTTTAAAATTTATTCGATCTTAGTTTCACTCGAATGCGATTTTGAGAACATGGCTTATAATTTTTGGATATTTTTACATTTATAATATCAATCCAAATTAGTATTAACAAACACGAATTTTTCTGTTTTCTTCCATCAATGGTTGATACTTTTCGTTTTTCAATGCAAAAAGTGGAAATAGTACAAACATAAGTGCCAATGTAAAGAAGTTTCCAAAAAATCTGCATTTTTAAACCAAAAATCGTCAAATCTGCATTTTGTTAATTTTGGGGTACAAAATCTGCAAAATGAAGATAAATTTGAACTTCTGGCATCACTGGTTGAAACGTGAAGAGCTATTACTCCTTTATTGTGGTTTATATAAATTTTAATGTGAGTGTTATGTTTTCGTAGATCTACATTGCATTGTTTTTATGTATATTTTATTCTTAGTATTTTTTACAATATTTTAATCTGTTTTATACTGAGTATTTTTATATTGTTTTGTTATTGTTAAATTTTAGTAAACATTCCCTGATGATGATATTCAAAGAATATCGAAATATTGGAAACAAATAAAGAAATTTTACATACAACAGACCTTGAGCTTGAGTATTTTCATTTAATATTGAATTTTAAAGGTCGAATAAAAATATAAATTAAAAATATTATTATAAATGATTATTATATATGATTACCTCAATTTTAAGACGTTTTGTAACTTTTAAATATTTAAAAACTTTTAAAATAGATAAAAAATATTTATATTTTTTTAGTTTTTTTTTATGTTCTTTTAACGTACAAGTGCATTTTTTTTGTTTTTTTAAATATGTAAAAACTATATGATTTTATTAAAAATATTAATATGTAAATGTATTAGTAAATTGTTATGCACGAAGTTTTTGTTTTTTTAAATATGTAAAAACTATATGATTTTATTAAAAATATTAATAAATGTATTAGTAAATTGTTATGCACGAAGTTTTTGTTGTTAAAATAAAAATTAAAAAAAAAAAAAAAATTCACCAAAAATTTTTTGGTACAATTTGGATCCCAAAAGTACAATTTTATTAACATGTTGGTACAATTGGAAAATTATCATTTTGCATCCCTTATTGAATTATATGTTTAAGTTTTCTACTGGATTTCACTGGCAAAAATTTGTTCAGTAAAAATTTGCTCTTGGTCTGCCAACTGTCACTTTACTCTCTCAGTAGATGCTCTCTTTTGCAAATTTCTGTGTAAACGAACGCAGTTCAGTAAAATCCAGTACAAAAAAGTTTAATATAAGCAAGTGTATATCTTGCAATGTACAGTATGCCCTCGGTTACTGCAACCCTTGATAAGAGCAACTCCCTCGATTATTGCACCAACTTAAATATTACCATTATAGACTACGCATATAAACTAGCTTTCCAACAATAAATTTCAGTGTTTTTATCAAAAATTAAAATTGGGAGTGTAGCACGTCATTAATAAATTAATTAGTTAATAATAAATTTAGGCCCTAATCATGTACAACGCAGCGAAACGCCACAGAACTAACGCAACGCCAAAGAATAACATTGAAAGCACAATGTCATAAATATTTTGCAATTTTGTTGTTGCTTTCTACAGAAATTCACATTGCGTTTTAAAATTTCAAACGCTCCATTGCTTGTGTTGTTAAAAATTTTAAAACGGTACATGAATTTCTGTTGAAAGCAACAACAAAATTACAAAATATTTATGACATTGTTTGTGCTTTCAATGTTATTGTTTGGCGTTGCGCTGCGTTGTACATGATTAGGGCCTTAGTTTTCCCGAAAATAACTTTTGATTATAAACTCAGTTTATGCAACTTTCTCCTTGTGAACTATGTTTTACCGATATTTATCAGAGTATACCGGGTTATCTATTTCGTGGTTTCAAAAGTATAGGGCTGGAAGTCTGACATTTACGAAAATGGATCGCTTAACTATCACACAACGCGTAAAAATTATTAAAACCTACTACAAAAATGGTGATTCTGGCACAGCCACATATCGTGCTTTAAGAGGAGATTATTAGATTAAATTTCTCACTCGGTGGGTATGTTAATAAACAAAATTGTGGTATTTGGGGTTCTGAGAATCCTCAAGTAATTGAAAATAGGCCATTACATCCACAGAAAGTCACTGTTTGGTGTGCTCTTTGGTCCGAAGGTGTGATTTGACCTTACTTCTTCGAAAACGACGGTGGAACGACTGTCACCGTCAATTCGTATGATAACCGACTTTTTTTTGCCTGCTATTGAAGAATACGACTTGGAGAATAAGTGGTTTCAACAAGACGGTGCTACATGCCACACAACTCGATCTTGCTTTATTGCAAGAGACATTTCCTGGCCGTGTAATTTCTCGTCGTGGCGACATCAACTGGCCACCAAGATCATGCGATTTGACACCATTAGACTTTTTTTGGAAGGCTACGCGAAAGACCGTGTTTATGCAGATAAACCTTTAACTCTTGAGCACTCAAGAACCAACATTCGTCAAGTTATGGCTGAGATACCGCCCAATATGTGTCAAAAAGTGATCCAAAATTACCTTAAAAGAATCAATGCTTGCACCACTTCGCGTAGTGGTCATTTAAATGATATAGTGTTTCACACATAATGTCAACGTTCAAACTTTATAATAAAAAAGAAATATGAAAAAAAATATTTTATGTGTTTTATTTACGATTACGTTTGAAACCGCAAAATGGTTAACCCTTTACAAAGGTGTATGTATATATGTAAGTACATAAATATGTTGTTGAATGAACGTAGAAGCGTATGAACATAGATGCGTTGTCAAATTATAACCAGGGCTGTGGAATCGTCAAAAAATTTTGCTAACTCCAAACTAATAAGTAAGTATATTTTTTAAAAAATTTTTGTGTTTTTAAAGTTTATGTATTTGTTTTTTTTTTTTAATTTTAGATTTCAAAATTGTAAAAATAACAACTCGAAAACAGTTTGAACTTTTAAATTATGAAGTGGAAAATAATAGTCAAATTGCTCATGTTGTTCGGTCTTTTGGAGAAACAAAATCCAGCAGTAAGCTACATGAAAGCGTATCACAGAAACATTTAAAAGTTTTTGCAACGAGTGTGGATACATTGAAATGTAAAACTAAAGAAAAAAAATGTCGCACAGTAAAAAAATTGTATACACTACCGGCGGAGAACTACCAGAGCAAATAAGTTTGGCCCCGATTGAACAGGCTGCAGGCGAGCTTTTACTGATGGAGCTGGCAGTAATCGTAAATGAAATGTCTTTTGGACAAACTTATCTGAAGTTTTGGAACAAGAGACTGAGCTCCAAAATACTAGCGAGTGGCAGCAACAAACTGTAGAGGCTAATACCAATTTTAATGTTATTTGAGTGCTTTTTGACAACTCTACTGAAGTTGTGTTGCCATCCGTAATCGACCCATTAATATAGTTATTTATATATATAAAGTAGGAAAATTTTGGAGTTGGAGTCGCGAATTTTTGTGGGCACTTCCACCCCGACTTCGGTACAAAATCCTCAACTTCGACTCCATAGCCCTTATTATAACATACGTATGATATTTTACACAATAGCTGCCGCAAACGTAAAAAGGTGTCGACGTTGTACCTCGACTTATATCCAATTCTAGTTTATACGCCGGTTGTGACCGTTTTGTCATAGGAAAAGGAAAGTTTTATTTAGAAGAGAATGTATAAACTGTGTGAGGAATAATGTAAATTTGTAAGTATTTAAGAAATACTAGAATTTGTTCTGGTTTTAAGTGTATTTGTACGAAGGAAAGATTGCTTTCGCACTAAAGTACTGCACAATTCAACATTTTATGTAAAAATGTCGTTCTCCATATTTTCATGCATTGACATGTTATGTTAACTCAGACAGGGTGTTATGCCATGTTATGTCTACATTAACATACTGTCTTTGCATGCCTATGCTATTAAGTTAAACTGTTGTAGGCTGTTATTTCAATAACATGTATTTTTAAATGTTTAACCTGCAGCATGTTTTTAATACTGTTTGAACCTGCCTGCCTTGTATTAAAAATATTAATTATTTCTTAAAGATTCTAAATTAAATAACAATTGTTGGAATAGAAAAAAACTTTTATTTTAAATTTTATATTAAATTTTGTTTTTAGAATACATTTTTTATTTCAAATAAGCTCAAAAACAATTTAATAAGTAAAAAACGGGTTTTGATGTACATTTCTATTTGAATATTTAAAGTTAAACTTTAAATCCATATATATTGGGTAGTTGCAAAATTAACATTTTTTCTCGATAAAACGTTTAACGTTAAAATCCTACTTTACTAATCATTTGAATTTGTAGTATTCATTGCATTCAAATATAAATTGGTATGTAAAAACATAATTTGATTAACACTTTCGGGGTTTTTTCCGAGTACCGACCTTTTTTCGGATAACAAATGTCGAGCTTTTGAAAAGAGCCTTTCCGAAGAAGCTGAGCTGGCTGGTGTTGCTAATACAAAACAACTTAAATTGAAAAGCAAGGGATATTCTCTTTTGCGGGCTTCCCACCACTCCAGAAAATCAAATTCTTTGTGGTATAAAATTGTCTGGCTCTCATACCTCAAGATTTCATTGTGCACTTGGTCATCGTATTGGGGTGGAAAAACAGCCTGCACAAAATCATTAAAAGGATCATCTTCAGAATCAACTGATTCCATTGTAGTGTCTGCGACATTCGATGTGTTTTTGTATGTTTCTAACATTTTTATGCATTGTTCATGAATGCTTCTCTTCTCACTCTCCGAAAAATGTTGTAGCTTGTTCGCCGGTAGAAATAAAAAGAGTGCAATTTTATGAAAATCCTTTATGTTAGCATCAATCACAGATTCTATATAAAGCGAAATTTTCTCCTTAAATATTCTAATAGTTTGTGAATCATTTTGTTCGTTTACTATAACTGCTTTTTTAAGTTTTCTTATTTGAGGATAAACGTAATGAATCGTAGGATATTTTTCTCCTTCCAAAAGCTTCGATACTTCCTCAAAGGGTTTAAGAATCTCAATTTTATCGTTTATATTAGCTATATTAAGATTTGTCAATCTAGCAGTCTCCTGCTTTTCTTAAATTATCTGGGTTATGTGGACCCAGTTTAACTGTATTGATTTTAATAAATAGAAAACGGTGTTCCATCGTGTTGGAGTATAACCTTTTAATGTTGTGTTTAAATAACTATTGACACCTGATTTCTTGAAATATTTTACAAGCTTGGTGCAAAATCCTACAGTTGTGTCCACTTCAGCTGTATCAAATATTGCTTTTTCAATGACATTATTTATAAGGTGGTTAATACAGAAGATATTTTCATTAAAATTAAACGCTGCTTTCATATTGTAGTGTATGCATACTTAGAGCAAGCACTGTATCATTAATTGTTTACATTTAAGTAAGTTAAGTTTTTGAGCCAATGAACTTATTTTAATTTTATGTTGGTCAGCAGTAATAAGAATTATTTTTTTATATCAAATAATGTGTGAAATAATATTGTAATACTGTGTGGCATGCGAACGACTTGTAATATGAATCCTAAATTGAATTCTTTTTGTTATATTATTATTGTCGCATGGAAGTCTTTCACGTGCCTTGGAAATTTTCTCACGGGAACAGCAAATCAATTAGTGATTTGTTTGTAGCCCAAATTAATGCTGACCTATAGAATAAATTTAGTATATAAGCTTGTACAATTGTCAAAATAAATGAGAATTAATTCAACTCTTAATTGACTTGTCTTATTCTCAAAAATTCGTGCATTTTAATGCTCGGCAAAAAGCGGCAGAAGTGCTAAGAAAATACTTAACTTTTTTTTTACACACTCCACATTTTTACACACTTCCATCAATTATCATTACATGGCGATCCTGCCAAACATTTTTTTGATCCTGCCAAACATTTTTTTGATCCTGCCCAACATTTTTGTGATCCTGTCCAACTTAAATTAATCCCGCAAAGCATAAATCTTTCAATGTCCCAAATAGAAATAGATAAAATTTTTAAGAAATCGGAAGAATTACTGAAATACGTCCCCACTCCAGTATGAACACAAAAAACGGAACTAATTAAAAAACTAAAGAAATTAAAAGAAGACGGCTGGGGGGCTACTCCCTATTGCGATGCGAATACAATTTCGATGCGAAAGCTAAATGCCAACTTGGTACTCTCTATCTCTTTCGCAAAATTGTTTGAAAATTAAGCAATACTGGTAATAAAAATCAAAGATAGTGCAGATTTCCAGTAATGAAATAGTAAAATATGTAAAAAAAACTGAAATTGGAAAGCTTAAACTAAAGAATTAACGCTGGTTTGCCAAAAGAAAAAAATAAAAAGATGCGAAAGACAAATGCGCAAACGCATTAAAGAGTACCAATCAATAGTATTGCGACAATTTTCTTTCGCATCGCAATAGAGAGTAGCCCCCCTGGAGATAATGAGGTAATGACATTTGAAATATTCAAGATAACTGAAAAGGAAAGACAAGAAATTATACTCGAAAATATAAAAATGGGAATAGCAGACGCAACAGTCCAAGGACAGGCAAATGCCTATGCAATAAATGATAATAAAGTAACCATTAGTTTAGAACTAGTTATAATTTTACTTATTATAATTATATTATTAGGATTATGGAAATTTTTACAAAATTATATAAAAAAAACACACAGCAATTAATGCTGTAAGAAACTAATAAAAACAAAAAAAAAATATTTGTAATGGAAAAAATATTTGAAGAACTAAAAAAAATAATTATAAATGCAAAGAAATCTAGCGGTAGAAAGTATACAAAAGACACAGTAAAAGAAAAACTTTATTTAATAGATCAGCTTAGTTTGCAGTTTGGAAAATTAGTAGGACATCTTTCCAATCCAAATAGACAGGAAAAGATAATTGAGTATAGAGACTTAAAACATACAGCGATTAGAATATTAAGGGAACACTTAGAAAACAGTAAAGAAAATATATCAAGTGCAACAATCATGTCGAATTTTAACAGTAAACAAGCTTCGGATACAATTCCAATATTTGACGGAAAACCTACACACCTCGATATATTCCTATCAATGGTTGAAATGGTTCACGATGAACTTAACGAACAAGGGAAAAAGAACTTAATAAAATATATTAAGCGATAGGGTTAGAAGTATTTTAATGACACAAGACATACCAAAAACATTTAACGAACTAAAATCAACACTGTCCAATCATTTCAAGTCAACAAAGACAGCCAGTAGTCTTCATTCGGAAATTAGAAATATTAAGCAAAGAGGTAATGTGTCAAGTTTTAGAGAAAAAATAAACACATTGATTTCAGAATTAACCATAGTACAATTCAGTGACCTTGAAGACGGTTCAAATGAAATAGCACGATCTACAATTAGAATGTTGAACGAAAAATTAGCACTCGAAACATTCCAAGAAGGTTTACAAGAGAACATAAGAACAGCAGTTATAGCAGCGCAACCTAAATCGCTAGCACAAGCATTTGAAATAGCTAGCACACAGGAAAGACTATTACAGGCAACAAATACATTAAAAATCTTTCACATAAATGACAGAAATCGACGCAGTAATAACAATTACAACTATAACAATAACAGATACAACAATCAAAGAAGACAAGACTTCAACAGAAATGACAGAAACTACAACAATAATAATAACAACAATAATAGTAGAAATTTTAATAATTATAATAGGAATTCAAATAACACCAACAGTAGATACAACACAAATAATGCTTACAACAGAAATAATAGAAACACCTATAACAATAACAACCATACAAATCAAAGAAATTACAACCCAAACGTACGCACAATACATCAACAGGGAAACGAAGAAGCCCTGGAGACTCAGAACGAATCTCCAGAAGGGGAAAATTACAGATTCACACAATAAATCCCAACACTTCAAACTTTATATATCTTTCTATCAAAAACCTGACTTACAAAACTGACCAGAATTCGACTTGAACTGTCAGACTATGACTTTGATATTACATATAAAAAAGGAGCAAATAACACTAACGCAGACGCGTTATCCCGCATCGAAATTAACTCAAAAATATTAAAAGAAATGATTCCACTCTGTATTGATGAAAAAGAAAGAAAAACTCTGGCAATAACACGTAGCATGCTTAATAAGAATACTAAAGATAAAGAAGATGAAATTGAAATCAAGAACAAGAAGAAGAATTACATTTCTCAACAGGAGACTGATCACCTCCATATGTGGGAATGTATATCAATGAATGATATAAAGAAGCTTCAAAGAATACAATTTATATATGAAAATAATGATAATAATAATCTGCAGAATGAATATAATGATAAAATTACACGCGTGATATGCAATAGAAGCGAAAATCCAATGTTTTCAGAAACATTTATGGAGAAACTTTTATTGAAAATAAAGAAATTTAAAAATAAAAAGTACGTACTATATGATAATGATGAAATTTTTAAATATATACCGGTAGAGAAATTGAAAGAAGAATACAATAAATTCAAAAACAATGACGTCGATATAATTATATACAGAATGCCAAAAAGAGTAGATAATGCAATAAAACAATACAGGCTAATAGAAGAATTTCATAGCCCACCCCATAGTGGACATTTCGGAATAAGAAAAACATTAATAAAATTAAAACAACGATTTATTTGGAAAAATATGAACAAAATGGTTAAAAACTACATAAGAACATGTGAATCGTGCCAAAAGAACAAACAGACTAAACATACGAAAGAACCTTTTACTATAACAGATACACCATCAAGTAGGTTTGACATTGTAGTAATGGACACAGTTGGACCACTTAGACCGTCAGTAAACTTTAGATATATACTCACAATGCAGTGTGAACTGACAAAATATGTTATAGCTTGTCCAATAGAATCAAAAGATGCCAAAACAGTGGCAAAAACGCTAGTAGAAGAAGTTATTTTAAAATACGGTTTGTTTAACATTCTCAAAACGGACAGAGGTACTGAATTTACTAATGAGTTAATGAGAGAGATTTGTGTACACCTAATTCTCTTTTTACACGAATTATTTTTACACGAATTTTCATTTAACACGAGTTAAAAAGTTAACATTTTTCTCTTTTTACACGAATTGTTTTGTTTTAACACGATTTTTTTAATTTTTTATTGTTGTTTATTGTACTTTTACGTTATTTTTTAGGTATCTTTTTTTACACGAATTTTTTTACACGAATTTATTGGGAACGTATCTATCGTGTAAAAAGAGAATTGGGTGTATTGTTAAAAATAAAACAGAATTTCTCGACGCCCTACCATCATGAAACTTTGGGAACAGTAGAACGCAATCACCGTGTTCTAAATGAATATTTTCTAAATTTCGTGGAAGACAACAATTGGCACGAATGGATACCATACTTTGCTTTCGCTTTTAACACAACTCCAAACGTAGATACTAATTATACACCCTTTGAGTTGGTATATGGAAAACTTCCTAGACTACCAAGTGACGAATTGAGCGACACTAAAAATATTTACAACTTAGACAATTATTTGAATGAGCTTAAGATTAGACTTCGTTACTCACTACAAAAAGCAAGAGACATAATTTTAGAAGTGAAAAATAAAAGAAAACTAGAATCTGAAAGAAAACAGAACAAAATAGAACTAAAAATAGGAGACCTAGTTCTAGTAAAAGCCGAGAATAGAAGAAAACTCGAGCCTCCATATAAAGGTCCATATAAAATACTGGACATAGATGATTTGAATATAATTATAGAAATAGATAAATCAAAAGTTAAAAGTATACATAAAAATAATTTAAAAAAGTTTATTTCATAAGTGCATAAAGATAAAAAAAAAAAAAAAAAAAAATAAAATTTTAAGTCATAAAAATTTGTATAAACATATAAATACTTCCATAAATACATACAATAATAAAAATCTTTATACTTATATATCCATTCATACAATAATTCTATATATTATTTTTATTTTTAATAATACACAAAACAAAAAGGGTGAGGGTGTAGTGTATGCATACTTAGAGCAAGCACTGTATCATTAATTGTTTACATTTAAGTAAGTTAAGTTTTTGAGCCAATGAACTTCTTTTAATTTTATGTTGGTCAGCAGTAATAAGAATTATTTTTTTATATCAAATAATGTGTGAAATAATATTGTAATACTGTGTGGCATGCGAACGACTTGTAATATGAATCCTAAATTGAATTCTTTTTGTTATATTATTATTGTCGCATGGAAGTCTTTCACGTGCCTTGGAAATTTTCTCACGGGAACAGCAAATCAATTAGTGATTTGTTTGTAGCCCAAATTAATGCTGACCTATAGAATAAATTTAGTATATAAGCTTGTACAATTGTCAAAATAAATGAGAATTAATTCAACTCTTAATTGACTTGTCTTATTCTCAAAAATTCGTGCATTTTAATGCTCTGCAAAAAGCGGCAGAAGTGCTAAGAAAATACTTAACTTTTTTTTTACACACTCCACATTTTTACACACTTCCATCAATTATCATTACAATATTTGATCCTCTGTCAGTTACTATTGTGACCCTTTCGTTTAATTCACAGTCAAATTCGTTCAGCATACATTCTTTTTTATTTCTAATAGAAATACCTATAAAGATTTATTGAAACATTTATATTTCATATGTTAAAAGTCTGTAAGGATTTGTTTTCGGATATAAATAAAAAAACAAATAATTTAATGATATTTATTATCGCGCTTAAAAACCTACCGGTATTTCTGTCACTTCCCATTCCGATCATCCCGAGAACTTTACTCTATGTTTCCAGATTTTATGTAGTGGACAGTGGCTCCAATATATGATGTTTTTAAATAATTGTCGCTCCATAAGTCACAGGTGATACTGAATCCAATTTCTTTTATAGAACACAATTCTTCTTTAAGAATTTTGTGCTGATTGTTGTAAAGGTTTCCAATATTTCTGGACACAGTTGTAGTGTGGCAGAAGACGTCCCACATCCAAATTCTTTCCAAACACATGGCCAGTGTTAACACAAAACTGAGCAAGATTTAAAAGTCCTTCGTCATTAACAACATTAAAAGGTCTACAATTACCTACCACCCACTGAACAACTAAGTCGGTACACTTTTTTTTCAACTCGGTGTTTGGTTCTACTTTTGGTAATGAATTCTCTTTCGATGATTTATATTTAATGAAGCAATTATGACGCAAAAGATTTGAGGTACACTTAACATTAAATTTGTACACATTTTTACACCGTGAGCAAAAAATAAAGTTTTTTATGTCTTCGCCGTTATTTTTTATTTCACGAAATATATTAAATATTTCACTTTTTGAATTCTTTTTCGAGGTAGAATATATACCACTTTCAATTTTTAGTTTTATTTCACTTGCACTGCTCATTTTTGATTAGAAAACTTTAAAACTAATAACAATTGTTTGTTAAGAGACTCTTATTAAAAGCTTGCAAATGTAAATACCAACGATTTTGCGAATAGAAGTTTTGTTTTGTTTTTGTTGTTTTTATGTGTGTTGAATTTACACAGAACCTATATTTGTGAGGGGTGAACTAAAAAATTGAAAACGTTCTCTCGAGTTGGCATACTAGTTATATAAAATATGTTTAATAAAATATTTATACAACAAGTAAAATCAAAAAATAGGGTAATAATTTTTTAAAAAATGTATGAAAGAATTCTTTTATCTACTTAAAAAGGTTTATTTTAATCAGGTATGTGATGGAAAACAATTTTGAAAACAATACGATTTGAAAACGATGATATCGTTTTCAGTATCTTTAAAAATTGATTTCTAATAATTTTCCTCTGTCTTCCTGTTCCTATATATTCTTTTAAATTCTTATTATATATATAAAGTGAACTGTATTTTGAACAAAAAGTTAAGACTCTACTGTAGAAATGGATTTTAAAATCGGTTGAAATTCATCACACCTGTTAAAAACGATAATTTTTAAAACGATCGTTTTTCGTCACACACCTGAATATTTTTTTTTCTAAAATCTTCAAGCAAAATCCTTGAAATTATTAACAATCATAATTAATAAGTTTTCCTATTTTATTTTTAGTTATATTGTTTATAATAAGCCATTCAAATGATGAATTGTAATTATTAACAACGTATACTGCATATGTCGCATGTGTCGCAAGTTAATGTTAATGTTGACATGTTAATTTTCCATGTTGATGTCTGTAAAGTCACTGTTAAAACTATGCATTGTTTTGTTTTCATTTAATTCGACAGTGTCTTATTATGTTATTGTCAAACATGTTTGAGTGGCATAATATGAATTGACAATAACATTATGTGGCGATGTTAACATGATTTATAGTTCAACATTTGCAGGTCTTTATTTCGCACATCGTAAAAATTTTCATTGTTCAAAAGAAGGAATTTTTTCGCACAACGGAAATAGGTAGTTAATGCCTACAAAAAAATAATTAAATCTAATAAAAATTTCAACAAATTTTGAGTTTTATAGTATATTATACATAGATCAAAATACGTTTACGACGGACTTACGTCCTACGTTCTTACGAGCTTTTGTACTTAGAATTTCTCATATTTTTGTACATAAAATTAGTATATTTGATTTTTTTTTTTTAAACTCGGTGACCTACCTCTGGGCTCTGATGATGAGCACGAAATAACAATGATTTCGGCTCATGATGAGGACCATAGGGCTGGGCTATCGACTTCCGGAGTCACACTCGAGAGGGAGAGCGAATTGGCGAGTGTATCAAAACTCTTTGTTCGGCAAGATGCCACAGAACAGGTCACATCGGGTAGCCGAACGAGCTATGAAAAAGCCACCGTGTAGCACCGAAAGAACGTTGCTACATTTGAACGAATCCACGGTTCTGTCGATGCTATCCTAGGGCTTCCATATCCTGCTGCATAAAATCAAATGTTGTCAGTAAAGACAACAAATCCCCAGCACCCCCTGCTGGTGAATACTCTAATAAAAAGCGGATAGTCAAAAGAAGGGTAAAAGTTCAACACCTGGCCCTCTTAATCGTGACGGTATGCCCACAGTTAATGGAGCTAGGCCTGTGAACGAATTACCCACTACTAGTCGCGCGATGAGGACTGGAAATGTCTTCATAATTTCCGACAGTCACTTCCAAAAAGGAGTCACTAAAGGAAGGGTTACCGGGACAAAAAAGTCAACATCTGCAAGAAAATCGGGTGATCACCGGCAGAGCTCTGCTAAGGGCCCCAATTAAGTAGTAGTTAAGAGAGTGAGGTCTGGTGATAACCAGAAATCCCCCGCGGCGAAGAGGACTGTGGTCAGCTCTATTAAAGATCCCCGCAAGGGGATCCCTAAGAGGACTGGCTCCAGAACACCAACCCTCCACGTCAAAGAAACTAAAGGTCTCGTAGAGTATGGACGGTATTCTGGCGGCTGTCATTGATCGTATGGATCCAGATGGAAGGATCAGTGTCGAGATGGCAGGTGCTAGAGAACAAACTGTAGCGGATATGATAGTCGAATATTCTGGCATACTCATACACAACCTAATTCTCATATGACACATTGTTTGAATTAATGTAGAAACTATTAAGTGATGATCATGTTACATTATTCTTACCGATATATTTATAATTATTGTAATGTAATTTGGTAATAAGAAGTAACATACAAAATATTATTATAAGTGCTAAGTAATCATTATTTTTACTATATAAACCTGTCATTTTAAATTCAATAAATATATGGAAACTATCAACAAAACCTTCCACTCGCTTATTCATTAATCTAATGATTACATGGCGACCGAGACAAAAGTGCTGCAATAAAAAACTAAGCACTTGGACACAATCTTTGGAAGAGTGACAAAAGTGCTGCATTAAAAAACTAAGCACTTGTACACAATCTTTGGAAGAGCGAGATGAAAAGCCCCAAACCTGGGCCACAGCCATTAACTATTGAAAGTTACAAAAATAGAACCAAGAAGAAGGCCCCGGAGGAAACGCCAAGGATACCGGTGGTAAAACCTCCAAAAAGAAGAGGAGGATACCTGGTAAGGAAGAGACGGGATTTGGCAAATCTGAGGAAGATAATAAACGCTTCAACCCCGCCTCCCTGGGAGACAGCGACAAGGATCTGGCTGAAAATAGAGGAAATTTAAAAGCAGATTCGGATATACCAGTTCAACAAAATGCTGATGGCTAAATCATAGATTACTTCTAAGAAGTATCTTCCAAGTCTTTATATTATATTATTAAGTTTAATCAGAAGTGCATTTTTTTATGCACCTGTAGGGGACGGAGGCGACTTCGCCCATGTCCAAATGTTTTTTTTTTCTCTTCATTCCAAGAATAAAAATTATTATTTATTATTATATTAAGAAAATGATATTTAAAAATTCACAATTAAATAAATAAAAATTATATTTATAAATTCATATTTAAATAAATAAAAATTCATATTTAAAAATGGGTAATCAAGAGGCAAAGCTAACGAACCCTAAAGCTAATGTTGTAAACGAAGTTGTTGTTGAACAGAAAGATAATGGATTTGAACAGATGAAGATTTACTTGCTTATTATTACAATAATATTAGCGATAGAATTAGCTTTAAAATTATACAGAATGCATACTAAAGGGTTGAAAAAGAGATATATTGGTCAGGTTTGTGAAATAGAGAGAATATAATGGACACTTGGTCCCAAGTATTGAATAAATTAAGATCATATGAAGGGCAGATTAGAAAATCATATAAGTGTTTGAACAAGAAAATACATATAAGAAGCGACACTGTAGAAAAACAGAAAATCATTGTTAGATAATTTTGAATTGTTGCGTAAATTTTTAAATAGTTGTTTAGATAGATTAACAGCCGAACACCGTAAGGAAGCAGTTACTATTTATGACAATTGTAGGGATAGAATTTGGAAAATCTCTGCAAAACATAATTTACATATTAAAATTCCACGCTCCTTAACGGAAAGCGCGCAGTGCGTACAGAGTTCAGACAGTGAAGAACCCTCTGACGGCGAAATAGAAGAGAATAAGATTCATTTGGAGGAACAAACAAACTGTGAAAACGGAAACATGCCTCAAACAAATATTGAGTTTTTGCAAACAGTAACCAGGATTTTGCCAGACTTTGATGGAAAACCCGAAAATTTGCAAAGTTTTATTGATGTCTTGAACATAGTAGAAACAATTAAATATACTCATGAAACGTTGGCAGTAAATGTAGTCAAAACCAAATTAAAGGGTGCGGCCCGAAATTTAATTTTGTCTGAATCAACAATTCAACAAATTGTTAATAAGCTTAAAAGTACCGTAAAGGGAGAAACTGTTGATGTTCTCTCTGCAAAACTAATGAATATAAAACAACAGGGTAAAAACACAACATCATACGTTAAGGAAATAGAAGAACTTACAAAGGCATTGGAAGGTGCCTATATATCCGACGGTTTATCACTTGAAACAGCCGGTAAATATGCAACCCAAGTTGCTGTAAAATCATTGACAAGGAACGCTCAAAGTGAACACGTCAAAATCATTATGCGAGCATGTCAGTTCCAGAATATGGACGAACTTATTGCGAAGTATGTGAACACTTGCGCAGAAACAAAAGATTCTTCAATAATGTACTACAAAAATCAAAGAGGACGCTCCTTTAAAGGTCGTGGTCATAATAATAACTATTGGCGTAATAGTTATAATAACCATAATAATAATAATGGTAATAATACAAGTAATCGAAATAATACAGCAAACCGTGGCAGAGGTCACCGAAATTTCAATAATTACAACCGTACAAATAGTGTACGTGCTGTATCTCAACAAGAACATGAAACGGAAAACTAATACACACCCTTGAGAATAAAGTATGACAACGGGAGAATATTACATCTTAATTTGAGTTTGAGCATTTTTGTGAAAATTTACGATGGTGAAAGCAACAACTTACTTACTTTATTGGTTGATACAGGAGCAGATATATCTTTACTGAAACAGACAAGCATTGAATATAAGAAAATAAATAAATATAAAATTACAACAATTAGTGGAATAGGCGAAGGAACTATACAATCACTTGGTACAACACACCTGGAACTTTGTAATAAATATTACTTTATTCCGCATGAATTTCACGTGGTGCACGAAAATTTTCCAATTCCATGTGACGGAATACTTGGTATGGATTTTATCAAACATTACAATTGTATTTTAGATTTCAACGAAACTCAAGACTGGTTTATATTAAGACCTCAAAATGTTCGCGACGGAGTTCATATTCCAATCCTACACTACAGTACGAATGATACCATCTTGTTACCTGCACGTTCTGAAGTTATCAGACAGGTAAGGTTAAACACCCCTTATGACGAAGTACTTGTTGTTAATCAAGAACCCCGACCGGGTGTAATAATAGGTAATACAATAGTGAAGAGTAAAAAAGCTTTCATCAGAGTTATTAACACAAACACAGTCGCAGTATCACTAAAATGTATTGATATCATATCGGAAAATCTTGACAATTATACAACATCACCTACACAGAATTGTATTGAAACCAGAAAAGTTGAAATTATGAAAACACTGTCAAAAAGTTTTCCAGAACCATTTAAAAAGCAAATGGCAACATTATGTATAGACTACATTGATATTTTCGGATTAGATACCGAACCCATAACTGCAAACAATTTTTACACACAAAAATTTAAACTCAAGGATAAAGAACCCGTGTATATTAAAAACTACAGAATTCCCCACACGCACAAGGTTGAAGTAGATACACAAGTTAAAAAATTGATAGAAGATGGCATTGTGGAACCTTCCACATCAGAGTACAATAGCCCACTCCTTCTGGTACCGAAGAAATCACTACCTAATTCGGATAAGAAGAGATGGCGTTTGGTAGTGGACTATCGTCAAATAAACAAGAAACTGATTGCTGATAAATTCCCACTACCAAGAATTGAAGATATTTTAGATCAATTGGGAAGAGCAAAGTACTTTTCATGCCTAGATCTAATGTCCGGTTTTCACCAAATCGAACTTGACGAAATGTCAAGGGACATCACATCCTTTTCAACGAGCAATGGATCATATCGCTTTTAACGACTCCCTTATGGATTAAAAATTGCTCCAAATTCGTTTCAGGGGATGATGACAATAGCATTTTCGGGGTTAGAACCCTCGCAAGCATATTTGTATATGGACGATCTAGTGGTAATAGGTCGATCGGAGAAACAGATGCTGAATAATTTAAAGAGTGTTTTTGATTTATGCAGAAAGTTTAATCTGAAGTTGCATCCCGGAAAGTGTTCATTTTTTAGACATGAAGTTATTTTTCTTGGGCATAAATGTACGGATGAAGGCATTCTGCCTGACGATGGAAAATATGAAGTAATCAAAAAATATCCAGTCCCGACTGACGCAAATAGCGCAAGAAGATTTATTGCGTTTTGTTATTACTATCGAAGGTTTATAAAAAACTTCTCACTTCACTCACGCCACATTACTCGATTATGCAAGAAAAATGTCCCATTCGAATGGACGGAAGAATGCAATAACGCATTTCTTTACTTGAAAAAGGCATTAATGCTACCAACTCTTCTACAATATCCAAATTTTGATAAAGAATTTTGTATAACAACTGACGCAAGTAAGTACGCTTGTGGAGCGGTGTTAAGTCAAGAATACAACGGCAAACAGTTGCCTGTAGCATTTGCCTCAAAAACATTTACACAAGGAGAGAGCAACAAATCAACAATCGAACAAGAGCTCATAGCTATTCATTGGGCCATATTACATTTCAGGCCATATATCTACGGAAAACGGTTTCTTGTGAAGAGTGATCATAGACCTTTGTCATACCTCTTCTCGATGAAAAATCCAAGTTCTAAGTTAACAAGGATGCGCTTGGACTTGGAAGAGTATGATTTTGTGGTTGAGTATCTCAAGGGTAAAGAAAACTACGTTGCTGACGCTTTATCAAGAATAAGCATTGATGAACTAAAGGAACTGAATGAAAACGTATTATTAATAAACAAAGTAACTACAAGGTCAGATACCAGACAAAGAAAAACATCAAGAGAACAAAAGCATCATAATAATGAAAATAATAAGCCCAATATATATGAAGTCATACAATATGATGACGTTAAAAAACTCGTTAAGTTGATATTAACTCCAGGAAGATGCTTATTGAAGCATGGAAAATTAATATTAAAACGAATAAATATTGAAGATATGTGTATTAATGGGAAATTGGACCTAGGAGGATTTTTCCCAAGGATAGAAAAAGAAGCCAGTATGCTAAATCTCGATAAATTGAAAATGGCACCTGATGAAGAAATTTTTAAATTTGTATCTATAAATGAATTCAAAAGAATGGGCAATAAAATATTAAGGAAATTAACAGTAGCGCTACTGCCAAAGGTGACCATAATTGATGCTGAAGATGAAAATAAAATTAAAGGTATACTAACTACATACCACGATAACCCAGCAGAAGGCGGCCACTGTGGGATATCAAGAACATTAGCGAAAATCAGAAGGCATTACAAGTGGAGAGGTATGGTCTCACACGTTAAAAAATATGTTAAGACATGCGAAAAATGCCAAAAATCCAAGATAACAATACATACTAAGCCACCAATGATATTGACACAGACTCCAGCAACTGCATTCGACGTTGTGTTAGTAGATACCATTGGTCCATTACCAAAGACAGAGAATGGGAATGAATACATTGTCACATTAATATGTGATCTAACAAAATATTTGGTGACAATACCTATACCAAACAAGAGTGCAAATACAGTTGCAAGAGCCATATTTGAGTATTTTGTATTGTGTTACGGTCCAATGAAGACGTTCAAATCGGATATGGGAACAGAATATAAGAACTCAATAATAACAGATTTATGTAAATATATGAAAATTGAAAATATTTCTTCAACTGCCTATCACCATCAGACACTTGGTACTGTTGAACGAAGCCATCGAACATTTAACGAATATATACGATCATATATATCGATTGAACGGGATGATTGGGATGAATGGCTTAGATATTTAACATATTGCTTCAACACTACACCATCGGCAGTACATGGTTATTGCCCTTATGAGTTGGTTTATGGACGAATACCTCATGGTTTTCATTATTTTAATAGTATAGATAGAATAGATCCTATTTACAATATAGATGATTATAGTAAGGAAGTGAAATACAGATTAGAAATTGCATACAAGAGAGCAAGACTATTGTTAGATAGTGCTAAGGTAAAGCGTAAAGAACATTATGATATGAATACGGAACAATTGGATTTAAATTTAGGAGATCTAGTTTTATTAAGAAATGAAGTAGGACATAAGTTAGAAAATAGATATGAGGGCCCGTATAAGGTTATAGAGATAAGAGATAATGATAACATAATAATCAAAATTAAGGGAAATAGGAAGCAGAAGGTTCACAAAAATAGACTTAAACTGTTTAATGAAAGCAAGTGATTCTTTTTCTTGTTGGAATCAATATGCTTTAACATAACAACGAAAGCACTGTGGAAAATAAACTTAAATTATAAATTATTAAACACAAATAAGTTATGTTACACCAATATCAGATAATAAAATAAATTTTAATATATGTAATTTGCAATAGTAATATGAATTTTAATATGATATGTAATTTGTTATATCAGTATCAAATAAGAAATAACCAGTGTTTAAAAAACTTAAGTCAAAAGTCGAAAAGTCGCAAAATTTTAACTTTTCAATGCTTTTACTTTTCTCTGCTTTTTAAAATCAAACATTGATTCTGTTAAAACTTATGAAAACAATCGGCAGTCGTGTGCTAAGTTTTCTTCTGCTTTTGATAAGTTAAAAAAATCAAAATCACAAGCAGTGTCTTTGCTTTTGAAAGTTGTCAGAAGTCGCAGTCCTAAAAGCAGGCAGTCTTTTAGTTTTGTACATTTTTAACAGAAAAATATTCTCTTTTCTCTTCTGTTTTTTTTTTTTTACATTTATACTTACTCACATACAGGGGTGCCAGATGGTGTTGGTAAAAAATCGCCATATATAAAAAAAAATCGGCAAATTAAAAATGTCTATTTTAAACACAAAAAAACATGTTTTTAATAACAAAATCGAAAAATTCAGCATTACATAGAAAAAGTAAAAATGTAAACGTTTTACAACAGCTTATGTAAATTTATATATTGTAAAGTTCAGCCCTATTTAATTGCATTCAATGAAAAATTCAATTATGCGGATTTTAGCGATACGGAACAAATTTTTTTTTTGGGATTTATAAAAAAATATTTTTAATTATTCTTAATATACAAATATTTTTGTCAAAAACCAAAAAAATAAATGCTATAGCGATTTTGGCGGTTTTTGACATTGAATTTGGCGAAAAAGTTCAAAATCAATCTGACAACCCTGATTGGGACAAATACAAAGAACTTTTTGCTTCTGCGACTGTTTGCGACATACAAAAGCAAAGAGATTGATTTTACTTTTACTTGCGAAACTGTTCAAAAGAAAAGAAAATCAAAATCACAATTTTTAAAACAACTGCTGGCAAAAGTTTCGTTCAACTGTTTGTTTTTCGTTTTGTGATTTTGCTTTGACTGAAACTGTTGTTGATTTCAGAAGCACAAGCAGAAGTCAAATCAAAAGAAATGAAAGTTATTGCAGTTTTTTAAACACTGGAAATAACTAATAAAATTAATCTTATTATATAACAAGAAAAAAAAAACAATAATTAAAAAGAATATTCATATGCTTAATAGCGTATGAACATTCTTTCAAGAAAATGGAGGTGTAGCGGATATGATAGTCGCATATTCCGGCATACTCATACACAACCTAATTCTCATATGACACATTGTTTGAATTAATGTAGAAACTATTAAGTGATGATCATGTTACATTATTCTTACCGATATATTTATAATTATTGTAATGTAATTTGGTAATAAGAAGTAACATACAAAATATTATTATAAGTGCTAAGTAATCATTATTTTTACTTTATAAACCTGTCATTTTAAATTCAATAAATATATGGAAACTATCAACAAAACCTTCCACTCGCTTATTCATTAATCTAATGATTACAAAACTACTCGACGAAATCTTTAGTGCTAAAGGAAGGCCGGACGAAGTATCGTTCAAAGGGAATGACTGGGCAAGAGGTGTCAAAACTGTTGCGGCAATCAAAAAACCTTTGAGTTTTTAAAGGCCGCAACTGGTAGGTGTGGCAGCTCCTGTCATGAAGCTAGTCTGGATGTTATACACACGTCTGAGTTGCCATTAAGGCCGGTAGTCACGGTATGGATACCTCCACCTATAAAACCGGTGGAGGTCACAGTGGGAGTACTAGCCAACCAAAACAATGGACTCATTACAAGCCAGTGGAAGTTGGTAGCTTCACTGGGTTGTGAAGAGAACCAGGGAAGAGACTTCATGTTCGCAGTGGACCGGGAGTCAGCAGCCTCAACCGAATTATTAACCCATCTCATCGATAACAATGTGAACGTGGCCTTAATCCAAGAACCTTGGATTAACAAAAACCGCGTAGATTAGGGTCACGGGGAATACATTGTTCGTACCCCACACAGATGAGAAGGTATGAACTTGTATAGTAGCGAGAACTGAGCATAATTTTATGATTTCACATTCTTACAGTAATGGAGACCTAACGATTGTGACAGGAGAAGCCAAAGACAAAACGGTCCTGGCACTAGCATCGGTTTACTTGTCATACGAGGCTACCGATCCACCTGGTGAAAAACTGCGAGTTGGTGGAGTAGTCAGGCAGTACTCGAAGCTGGTACTAGGTTGTGACGCCAATGCACACCATACCCAATGGAAAACTGCCGACATCAACAAAAGAGGTGAATCTGTTTGAAATTATTATTGCCAGCAATCTACTTATCTGTAACAGGGGGAATACACCTACGTTCAGAACTAGGGATAGGAAGGCAGTGATAGATTTGACATTGACGATCTGTAGGGAGTTAGTGGAGGATTGGAGGGTGGATCTGGGATTTTCCTTCTCTGACCATAGTCGCCTGTCCTTTAATCTAATGTTTGAGAGGCCGAAAAGGTGTCCGTATAGGAATCCCAGAAGGACGGATTGTGATTACTTTTCGAGATTGTAGCAAAGTAAGCTTAGAGTTACACACGATTGGAGGTCGACTTCGACCGGTGTGGAGCAACTGGTGAGCACCTTCACGAAGGTATTGACTAGTAGCTATGAGCGATCCTGTCCAATGAACTTTCCGGGCAAGCGCCCACAACCAAGATGGTGGACAGACGAGTTAAGGACTCCTAGGTCCACTGTCAGAAGGTTGTTCAATAGCGCGAAGTATACACGTAGGGAAGAGGATTAAAATAACTTTAGATTGAGTTACAATAGATATAAGGGAGATATTAGGAGAGCGAAAAGGGACTCGTGGGTCAAGTTAAGCGAGTCAGTATATTCTGTAAATGAGATGTCCACTTTCCGGGATGTGTGGATCCTGGGTCGGGGGAACAGGTTGAATATGGTGACCCCTTCTCTGGGTCGGGCTCAGGCGGTGAGGAAAGAGACGGTGGGGGACATGATCACCTTGAATAAAGTAACATGGGCGGTAAATACCTTTGGATCTTACAAATCGGCAGGAGCAGATGGTATCTTTCCGGCGATGCTACAGAATATCGGGAGATCATCACTCCTGCCGTTGGTTGAACTGTTTCTGTGTGCTGAACGGGCACATTCCTAAAGGGTAGAGGGAGGTCAGGGCGGTCACTTTAAACCCAAGGATTTTAGACCAATCAGCTTATCGTCTTTTCTTTTGAAGTCGTTGGAAAGACTGATTTATCTACAACTGAGGTCGAAGATTGACGCCGGCATCATCAGCGGTGCTCCACACACCTATCTTAAGGGTAGATCTGATGAGAGTGCGCTCCACGATGTATTTGGTTATGTAGAGCGGGGATTAAGAAGCAAGGAAAACATATTGGCGACATTCCTGGATACAGAAGGTGACTTAAACAATTTGAAGATAGAGGCTACTATTCAGGAGGATTTAGGCGTTCCCCTGATCCTGGTCGAATGGATAACTCTGATGCTTAGCAGCAGTTATTCACTCGGACTGGGGAAACGAACGCTTAAAGAAACTGGTGACTAGGGGGAACCCACAGGTGGGAGCTCTCTCTCCCTTATTATGGCTCTTAGCTGTCAATGTCGTTCTGGGACTTTTTGACAGAATGGGTCAGACAGTCGTGGCCTACGCGAATGATGAAGTAATATTGGTATCGGGCAAGTTTCTGCCGACAATTAGCGAAGTCATGCAAGGGGCGCTGGACGAACTGCCTTCTAGGGAGAGTTGGTCAGGTAGGAGCAGATTATTTAGTGGGTTTTCTATTTTCACTGATGGCTCGAAGATGAGAGCTACGGGTGCGGGGGTCTACATTGAGGATCTGTACATCAGAATGTCATATAGGCTTCCTGACGACTACAGTGTTTTTCAGGAGGAGGTTCTGGCGGTCCTGAGGGCCGTGAAACTGATGAGGGACAACATTGATAGGGGCTCGGAGGTCACTATAAACGTGTACAGCCAGGCGGCCCTTATGGCCGTAAGGGGCTGTTATGTGAACTCCAAGCTAGTTGATGTTTGTAGGAGGGCTCTGGAGGGAGCCTTAGGACGGTATGTGTTGAGATTGTGCTGGGTGCCGGGTCACTAAAACATAAACGGCAATGAGGTTGCTGATGAGTTGGCGAGACAGGGATCAGAGATGGAGGATCCGAACTGTATGGAGGCGATTAGGCCTCCAATAGGCTTCTACTCTCGAAGGATCAGGGAATGGATTCTGGGCGCGACCAATTGGGCCTGGGGAACCGAACGGACTGCAGGGTATCACGGACGCTGTGGCCGGTGCTTAGGAAGTCCGATTCGGAGTCGCTGCTGGGCAGAAGTAGGGTCTGCGTTAGCACCGTGATAGGAATAATCACGGGCCACTGCATGATAGGCAGGATGGCGATAAGAATGGGATCCAACGTGTCGGATATGTGCGGGTTGTGTGAGCACATTCTATGCCACTGTCCCAGGCTACAGGGCAGTAGGCTGAGGTGGCTGGGCATCAGATTCCTAGGCGAATTAGGGGATGTCTCGTGCTGTGGACTCGAGAGTCTGATAGGATTCTGGGGATGGCCTGGCTACGCGGCAGGAGACTGGGAGCTAGTCGCACATAGGGCGGATTTGTGTTAAGTTGGGTTTTCTCTCGGGTTTGGTCCGATCTTCTTTTCTTATCTATCTTTTCTTATGCTTTCGCTGTTTATTTCACCTACTTTCCAGCTATCTATATCTAAACAAGGCATCACAATCGACCACATTGGTCTCTGGGTGAAGGTGTGAAGGAGACTTCACATCAGCCTTTCTACCTATCTACCTATTTATTTTTTTAATTACTTTATAGGACCATATAAAATGTAATGGGTCTTTACAAATTTGTGAGTTGTGCAGTAACCGAGGACGCACTGTGTCTTCAAACAAAAGCAATCGTTTAGTGACATCATGCAAAAAAGAACTTTGCGGAAGCAGAATTATAATTTTTCCCAATTTTGGTGTTCAAATAATATAATAGCAAATGATTTCGCTTCTGAAACAAATGTATAAAATATACATATACATTAGGGTGCATCAAAAAAAAAAAAAAAAAAAACATTTCTTTAGATTTTTCCAAAAGTTTCTAGCAGGCATAAAAAATCTCTTCCACCAGATCAGCTTCATATTTTATTCGACCTTCATTATTTATAGTATAATTAAGTTATCGAGCTTGAGGTCTTTTTATATAGAAAAAACTTTAAGTGTGCCTTCTGTGTTTAATACTATTGTATTCAGAAAATAATTATAAACGTAGATTTATGTTAGAAATGTTACAAATTATAAAAGTACCAACAATGTCGAGAATTAATTTTAAGTCGGACACTGAAAATGTAGCACAAAATTATAGACATTTAATTTATAAAAATAGAAACGGAAGCTAAAAATTTATTTATATTGTAATAGATCAAGTTTGTATTAAAAAATATTATTTTATATTCAATTACAAAAAATTTTTAATTTTGTCTTTAATTGTTATATTTGTTAAAAATATGTAAAAGAAAGAAAAAACCCTGAAGAAGGCACTCAACGAAGTGCCGAAATACTGAATATAATAAACATTTAAAGTTTTTTTTTTTAAAGCTCGATAATTTAATTATACTAAAAATTTGGTTTTGTATTCTTTGAAAAAAAATCCAAAATTTATTTTTACAATTTTAATGCATATTCTTGTAGGAAATTTAATTTTCCACAACAAACCTCTTACACGATTGTTTTCGTAAACTTAACGTTAAAAAAGCTATCACACTTTGAATTTCTTAAAAGATAATGCCCATCAAAATTGTAATAAAGAAATATTAAGTAGTGTTATTTAAAAATTTCAAAATCGAATTTCATCACAACATTTTATACAACAATAAAACACACATGTTCTTACAATACAATTACACTTACCATCACATTTGGCTATATGTAGGTTATTTGCTCATAAATTGTATGTAAACAAGCCTTTATTATTATTGAGATGTGTTTCTCACGTGCTATTTTTGATCAATAATTTTTTAACAAATTTAAATAAAAAATTATTTATTGTTTTTTATTTGTTTCATACAACGTTTCGTTAGGATTTTTTTTACACTTCTTTAGTTATTTTTCTATTATTTCTACCAAAAACCTAAGACTCGCACTTTTTGGCTGGCAAAGACAACAAACCCATATAACAAAAACAAAATATGTACACTAGAGTGGGTCAATTTTATTCTCGACCAAGCGGCTGTCAAAATTGTAATCTACGACGAATTCTAAGAAGGCTTGCCCAAGAAACCATGGGTCTAAAATCAAAATCGAGCTTCCCATTTTTAAATAGAAACTTTTCTTCTCGTATTTTATATTTTTTTTTATTATGGGGCATTATTTGTGAAGCGGACAACCCAATAAAAATATTTTGTTGGCATACCTTTATTATACATTACTATAGTTCTAGTAGATATGAATAAGTGTTAGAAATAATTTTTTTCTATGATGTTTATTTGTCGAGTTACGGGGTGGTAAAGTATTGCCGTTTTCAAAAAATCTTTTTTTAATTAATTTTTCGAACTAAAAACTAAAGGTATGTTCAGACCTAACAAATATTTGACGAAAAAAATCATAAAAAGCGTAACCAGTAAATTGATGAAACTTAAGTTTTATTTTTAACAATTTCTATTGATTTGCAAAACTTTAGTTGTAAAGAGATAATTTAATAATGTAATTTAAAAACTGTTTAAGGATGTTTGATCTTTCCAAACGTTTTGCAAAAGCAAATTAACTTTTTAATGAAACAGTGGTTACGTGTATGGCATAAAATATTTAATAGGTGGGAACGTAGCTTAATCAAACCAAAAAAAAATTTAAGTGATTCTTATAGAAAATTGATTGATCTTTAAATAAAAACAAACTAATCTGAAAAAAAATAATTTTTTTTCAAAAAATTCATATTTTTTTTAACTGAAATTAGCCTGTAGCTCGTTTCTGTATTTCTCGCATCGCAAAATTTCTCACATTAAGTGTGAAACAAAAAATTCCATCGTTTCTCGATTTGTGAGAAAAAAGTGTTTCTGTATTTAAATGCGAGAACAGACAACACAGATTCTGTTTTAACTGAAATACTTCCAGTAATTAAGTGTCAAATGCCAGCGAAACGTCAACGAAAGATATATATATAATACAAATTAGGCTGCCAGATTTAAAGATTTATCGACATTTTGATGATTTTTTTTGTTCCAAAATTGGCAGTGACAATTTGCTGATTTTTTTTCTAGTGATGATTCAGTCTTCGAAATAAAACAATTTTAAATAGTTTTATATGTTTGTGTATTAGGCACCACAGAAAACCGATATCTTTAAAAACAAGGCAGATTAAAAAATGTATCGGCAAAAGCAAAATTTCGAACGAAAACTGTTTAATTTTTATTTGCTTGGATTATTAAATACATTTGTTTATGTGATGAAAAGATTAAACTATTACCCCATTTTTCAGTCAATGCACTTTAGGAAATTTTTGCCTTTTATTTTGTCCAAAAGTGTTTATTTTATTTCAATATGATATTTTGTCACTCCTTTGTGTGATTTCTGCAGGGAAAAATAACAATCTGAAATTTTAAACTGTTATCGGATTAAGGAAAAATAAAATAAATAATATTATTTAAATAGACCTCAAGCTTATGTATGTATAAAATATGTATTTTACCCATGAACTTACGGCCTATTTCCGATGTGCGAAAGAATTCTTTCTTTCGAACAAATACATTTAAAACAAAAACAATTCTAAAAACTTTGTTTTTATTTTAAATGTATTTGTTCGAAAGAAAGAATTCTTTCGCACATCGGAAATAGGCTATTAATGTTTTTTTTTTTTTTGATTATGGGTTTACATGATAAAAATTTGTGATTATTTGTGATACAAATCGAACAAAATTAATTTTAAATTGTCCCAACAAAATAGACGATTTTTTTTATTTTTCTTAGGATATTAACGTTTTTTTTCACAAATTTATCTGGCAGCCCTACATAAAACAAGCACAATGAAAGGCTAAAAAAATGAAAATAACAAAATATAACAGTTGTGTTTTATATACTTATTTTTATCATTTAAATTCTTGCTTTTCAAATAAAAAAAATAATACACATTCTTGTGTACATACATACATAATTTGGGCTCCATTTCTTAAATTTTTTTTTTCTCGCATCAATTTCAAATATGACTTATTTTGACAGTTCTTGTGAGAAACTTTTTGCAAGATATTGTTACAGAAACACTTTTTCTCACATCCTTCCAATAATTGCTGGAAAATTATTTAAATGACAGATAATTCTCGCAAAGTAAAAATACAGAAACACTTATGTGAGATAAACCATTTTTTGTTTCATATTGGACTGTTTTTGTTATAATTCACTTGTTTCATGCGGGAAATTTTATGATGCGAGAAATACAGAAACGGGCTACTGTAGTGTCCTTATTATATTGTAAAAGTTTTATTATGGGCCATCTATTAGTTTAAAAGTTATAAAAATTTCTTTACGTTATTGCATTGTTTGTTGGAAATCTTCTATATATATAAAATAGGATGTGTGTATGTATGTATGTAACGTATGGACTCCAAAACGGCTGGGCCGATTTTGATGAAATTTTCAGGGAATCTTCAGAATATTCAGGCGGGTAACACTGTGAAGTCTGATTTCTGATTTTCGGTCTGGGGGCGGAGGGGCGTGGCAAAATCCATAACTTGAGAACGGCTTGACCGATTTGAACGATTTTTTCTTTAAAATTATCGCCATGGTCCAACTTAGGTTTTTACGGAAAGAAAATTTTGCCCCGCCCAGTTTTACGCCCACTTTTTTCGATTTACCTAAAATCAGAAAACGGCTCCATCGAGTTGACTAATTTTTCTTTCAAATGTTCATATTAATCAACTTTAAGTTTTCATCGAAAGAAAAATTTACCACGCCTACTTGTACGCCCACTTTTTCTATTAAGCGCATAACTGGAGAACGGCTTGACCGATTTGGACGAGATTTTTTCTTTAAAATGATCGCCATGGTCTAACTTAGGTCTAACTTAGGTTTTGCGAAAAGAAAATGTTGCCCTGCCCACTTTTACGCTCACTTTTTTCATAAGATATGTATTTTCAAATCAAATGTAAATCAAACATATGTATATGAACAACATTTACCAAATAAAAAAACAAAAAACATTGTCTATCCGCTAGCCTTAAGATGAAGTAATCAATAAATATAATTTCCAATTTGCCTTAAATACATCTGTTTCTTTTTCATTGAACCCATATCTACACCATATGTAAGTTATTCTGTAAAAAAACTTTATGATAGGTATTTCATGGATTTTTATTTAAAGGCCGTAAATTTCGTTTAAAGATCAATTTAAATCGTCTGGTAATACAACACTAATGTTTGCTTAGGGCCAGCAACGCGGACCGGGTCAGCTAGTAAAAGATAAATATGAAAAGTTAAGGTTGGTTGGTTATACATTTGATCCATCTAGGAGCAGCCTACGTGCTGTAAGGGCCATATTTTTATGGTTCAAATTCTTAAATTAGGCCCCTGCAGCGCGTAAGATGGGTCAAATGTATGGCCAACCCCACTTAATCCTAATTTACCACTTTATTTCGCACACTTATTTAAATCTACTAGAACTACAGTTATGCCAAATATACAGGTATTTCAACAAAATATTTTTATTGCGTTGTCCGCTTCACAAATAACGCCCCATATTAAAAAAAATTTAAATACGACAAGAAAATTTTTTCTTTAAGAATGGGAAGCTCGATTTTGATTTTAGACCGTTGGTTTCTTGGACAAACTTTCTTTAGAATTCGTCGTATATTACGATTTTGACAACCGCTTGGGGATTTCTTTTTAATACATACAAATTGACCAACTCTAATGTACACAATACGCACAAAGGCAGTTCGTACTACAATATGAATGAACAGTGTTGCTCATATTTTTCACTTATGAACTTTACAAAAATGAATAAATTGTAAAAGTCAAAAATTAAAATTGTTATAGCTTACATATAAAAATTTTTTGTTTCTTATTGCTCATGAAAAACAAAGACAAAATATTTTATTTTTCATACTCATGAATGGTCGAAAACGTTTCGTTCATTACTTTTTTAATTTCTCATTTATGAGAAAATTGTTGAATAAGTAAATATGATCTCTCGTATATAAAAAATTCTGAACTCTGATTTAAATGTTATTCAAAGAGTGTGCTTATGGCCATAGTGACAGAAATTATTTCTTCTTTCTGATTTCTTGATTGGAATACCTTTATATATGTATTTTAATACATAGTAATTAACGCAAAGTATAATCATAATCACTAAAACGAACATTTGCTTCTTGGGGATCGTTCATTTCTACAGAATGTTGTTGTTGATTGTGAGACGCAATAAGGGCTCTTTGGGTAATGTATGGATTAAATTGCATATAAAATGGACGAGAATTGGAAAATGTTGGTGTTCGATTCGAACATGTTACTTGAGATATATTGTCCGGATAGCTGCGATTACTTCCAATAGACGTCCATGACAGCTGTTGGTTAAATGGCTGTTGTTGCTGTTGTTGTTTTGGATACCAAACGCTTGTATAATCAATATTAGGCCTGGTTTCAACATAGTCTTTGTAAGCATAGGATGACTGCGAATCTCGCCTGATCGGCGTTGAAATTTTTTGTTGAACTGCACTTTCGGTGAGACTATATGAGGCAGAATGTTGCTGAAACGGTCTAAAATCCTGTCGCCCTTTGCCATTGCTTAAAGCATTTGTTACGTTACTGGAGTAAAAAGTAGTGTTTATCCCTTTATTGACCTTAGAGGCAGGATTAAAATTGTTCGACCGTAATTCTACAGAATCCTTCGGATTTATGTAGGGCTCATTAAGAGCCCGTGTTTGTCATTCTCCTGTTGCTGTAACAGTAGTCCACTGCCATGGACTACTATATGCCGTCTTGGAATTGCTGCAATAACATATATCGAAAATAAATTATTAATGTATTTATATTAATATTAGAATTAATTAAAAAAATAAATAAGAAAATTTCAATTTTAAACACAGAATAAGTAGGTAGGTAAGAAATTTTGGTGTAAAGGTTACACATTACACCTCAGCCCAGAGATCCCTAGAGTCTCTTGTGAATCCCTTGAATAAATGTATAGGAAAAAAAATCATTATTATTAGGTTTATTAGTAGTATTTATAATACTTTTTCATTACATTTTCTTTTAATCGTTTAACAAAATAACATAAGCTTCAATTTACATTATTATTTTTTATAAAGGCTACAATCTATCTTTTGAATATATTATTGTTCATTTCATTCTTAAATCACTTGGCATCATGTTATAAATCTTTAATCCTTTGTAGAATAATGATTTTTTGCATAGCACTCGTTTCTGAACGTTGGAGTCTTAAGTCTTGTCTATTTCTTAAATTATAAGGTTGAACATCCCCTACCTATCTTTTTTGTTCTAACAGGTAATCTGGTGCATCTCCCACTTTAATTTTTTTATAAAATTTATTGTGTTGTACTCTAGTCTTTGTTGTACGTTCATCCATTTTAGGGTATCCAGCATAAGTTTTATTGAGGTAAATCGATTGCATTTTAATATTGATCGCATCGCTTTATTTTGTAATTTTTGTAGTCTAGCTATTTGCCCATCCGAACAGCATGTGAATAGCACCGTTGATCCGAATTCAAAATATGGTTTTATTATCGTATTATATATATTTATTGCTGTGATATTTTTTAGACGTTTAAAAACCCCGATTTTTTCCAATTTTTTGCATTAATATTCAATATGTTCTTTGAAATTTAAGTCTTTGTTTATTAAAAACGTCAAATATTTTATATTATTAATTTTTTCTATTATTATATTATTGATTTTAAATGTTATGTTATTGTTCATATTAATTTCCATTACTTTGGTTTTGTTTTCATTAAATTTTAGTTTATTCTATTTAACCATTCTTTGATTTTATCCATATCTACTTTTAAATTTTCGTAACTGTACATATGCCGTCCGTTGATGCTTCTGTGAATATCAGTGTATCATCTGTATCATCTATTTCACATTTTTCTAACACTTTTTCCATATCATTTATATATATAATAAACAGAAGAGTTCCCAAAATTGATCCTTGTGGTACTCCAAAATTGTTTTCTACTGCTGTTGAGTTAACATTATTTACTTTTGTTATTTGTTTGAGCTTTGTTAAGTAGGACTCAAACCATTTTAATTATGTATCTTGTATACCAAACACATTTATGAAATTTTTTTAACAGGATATCGATCTCGATCAATTGTTTCAAATGCTCTTTTGAAATCTAGAATTATGGCCAATCAATATGTTGTTATTTTTTTATGTTTTTCCACTTATTTACAACATAGTTGACCGCTGTTTCACATGAGTATTTTATTCTTAATCCCGACTGATATTTTGACAGCAATTTATGATTTTCCATTTAGTTCTCTATTTGTTTTTACTATTTTTTCAATAATTTTTCACATGTTTTTAGACCGTTGATAGGTCTGTATTCGTCACATTTTTGTGTATCAGGGAAAATTCCTGTTTCTGGATTTTTATATAATTATACTAAGCATGTTATTGCCTATATTGTCCCAGTTAACTAATATTAATTTGTTACTTATTTTATTGTAGTCAGGTTTGCTTTTTATATTCTTACATATAACTTTTAAGTCCTGTAAAGTTATTTTATGGAACTTAAATTTAAAATCTATCACAGCTATTTTGTTTTGATATTGCACATAATTTATGGACTGATTGACCTCCTTAATACTATTAACGAAATATTTATTAAAATGTTCAACAATTTGTAAATTGTTATTAAACTCTATTTGGTTAAAAATCACAGTTTTTATCACATATCTGGGTTTTCTTAGTACTAGTTCTTTTATTTTACTCCACATTTCTTTCTGGTTACTTGTGTTGCTTATGTTATTATTTATATGCTTGTTTTTTACATTTTCAATTTTTAATTTATACATATTTCTAATTGTTTTATAATTGTTCCATGCATCAGCAGTACTTTCAGTTATTGCACTTTGGTATTTGAATACTTTCATACTTTTCATGTTTCTAAGTTCATTGCTGTACCATTTATTATAACATTTTGTTCACTTTCTTTTTTATAATACATTTTTCAATTATTCTTTCGAAACATAAATCGAAATTATGGACATAACAGTTTATATTATTTATTTTATTACATTGTTTGATTGCACTTAGTTCACTGCTAAATCTGTTTTTATTATATTTAAAAAATTTCCATTTCAGTTATTTGTTCTCCGTTTTCTATATTTTCGTTGCTGATACATATATCTATAGATTCATGGTCTGCTATTTTATTATTTATGTTCTTTTTTGCTAAAATTGTTTAATTGTTTGTTATAATATTGTCGATTAATGTTTTAAATTTTGTGTCATTCTAGTACAGTCGTTTATTATTTGTTTTAGGCCATTGTCATTTAATATACTTTCTATTTTATTTTTATAAAAGTCTTTAAACCAGTCTATGTTAAAATCTCCAACTATTATTATATCACAGCTTTTTCACTTATTTCTATCAATATCTCTTGAAAATCCTCACAATTTTGGCTACTTGGAGATCTATTTACTAATACAATTGTAAACATTGTCTTTTCTTATTTTGCTTTATAAGCACTTATCGAATATTTTGAATCATTTACATATTCTTTAATTTTATTTATATTCCAGTTTTTTGAAATAAGCAATTACTCCTCCAGTTTTATTTGAATTTGATAATGTTATATAATGATCATATTGTTTTAGTTCAGTCTCCGTTTCATTTACAGTTTTTGTCAAATGGGTTTCAGAAAGAATAATGAAATCTGATTTATTGATTCCAGTCCTTGTATGTTAGTATATATTCCATGTATATATTCCTTTGGTTGTTAGGCTAATAAACCTATCCATCTCTTTTTTACGCTAAGTTTATTTTGATATACGGGACATTCTCGCTTTTTAGTGACGCGATTTTCATCCAATCCTAAAATAAGTCTTCTATTTCTTTTATACAGTTAATACATTTGGTATTAACTTCTTTATTGCATTCTTAATTTTGTGATTTTCATGGCATTTGTAGCATACCTCTTGATTTTTACATTCCAATAATTTATGGTTGTAACCTTGACATTTAAAACATTGTAATATATTCGTGCCATCAAAAACTCTACATCTTTCCCATCCGACATAAATTTTTTGACTTGCCATAATTTTTGGATATGATTCGTTATAAATTTTTATTTTTGCATTAAATAATGTGTTGTTATGTCTTTTTGTTTCAAACACCTTTACCAGTTCAATTTCACTATTTTTTAGTACTTCGTTCTGTTTTTTCAATTTCTCATCTAATTATTTTTCCGGCAATTTAAAATTCATATCCGTTATTATTATTTGCATATCAACTTGTTTTGGAATTTTTATTTCAAAATTTTCACTTATCTCATTTTGTATAGCCTCTTTCATTTGTTCTCTTTCCTCGATGTTTTCGCTTTGAATAACTTAAGTACCATTTTTTCTATTTGTTATTTTTCTCCTTTGGTTTAACAATTAATTGGATATTTTTTGATACACAGTGATGCCGTGTTATTTGCCAATTTCATGTCATATTTGCCATGTCATTTTCGTTTTGACGTTTGTATCATTGATCACTCTCTTTATCTCATTACACATTTTCATATTACTTTTTTCAATTGTATCATACATATCTTTGTTTTTATTTTGTACTTCATTTACATTTCCATATAAGTTTTGTACTTCTATCACTTTTTTTTTCACATAATTTTGAATGTTATCTATTTTTTTAAATCTTTCATAGTATCGCCTTTCTATTGCATCCAATAATGATTTTATTTCACTTTCGTTTTGTTTCAGTGAGCTTTGAAATTAATTTTTATATTCCATCAATGCTTGTTTATTTTTATTAACTCCGTCTTTTACAGCTCTTAATACAAAGTCTACATTTTGTATATACGCAAACTTTTTCGTATAGTGATAAACTTTATCACATATACCATTGCATCTTATGCCACTTTCACTCCTAATTGATGACTTGCATTTACTGTATTCAGCCATTTGGCAGGTTTGTTTTATACAAATTTTAAAACTTAAAAAAAAAAACAAAACTGTATTAAAAACGTATGACCTAATACTTCTACTTAACCAGGCTTTTAAGGTCAATGTAGTTGACAGCAGTGCCGAGGACCTGAATGGCTAGTTAGCGGTTAAAGAAACTGGTAGCGAACAGCTTCCCTCCGACGCCGATAGCAAGGGTCAGTTGTAATTCTAGCCTAGTCCGTTCAAGCCGTCACTGCGCGAGATAGTACTTTTTATACTGGCATACTCGTGGGACCAAAAACTGGACAAATTTAGAAAACAAAAAGGAGTTGGTGCAGGGAATATCACTGACAGCTCAGCAGGTTCGGTGTCAAATGCACACTCTGACTTGCTGGGTATTCAGAGATATTCTGATGCTGGAGAGTCAGTTAATGGCAGAACTGACAGTAATGACAGATACGGACATGATAGACTACCCAATCGACTCCCCGTCTCGTACAGGGGCATCGGAAAGACTCGGTGATCGAACTCTGGGCTCTGATGATGAGCACGATATGACAAGGATTTCGGCTAAAGATCAGGACCATCGGCTTCCGGAGTTACACTTGGGATGGAGAGCGGATTGGCGAGTGTATCAAAACTCGTTGTTCGGCACGATGCGACAGAACAGGTCACATCGGGTAGCCGAACGAGCTATGTCAAAGCCAAGAGTGGTGTGAGAGTCTCCTTAGCCTTGCTAGAAAATATAGCCAAGAAAGACTCCTCACTGCACGATGGGCGGGATAGACATTTGCTGAGGAAGCATCGAAAGAACGTTGCTAGATTCGAACGAATCCACGGTTCTGTTGTATTTATCCTAGGGCATCCCTATGGTATACACAGCAAGGGCTACTAAGGAATCAAATGTTGTCAGTAAATACAACGAATCCTCAGCACTCCCTGCTGTTGAATCCTCTAATAAAGAAGAGGATAACCGCAAGGAGGGTAAAAAGTAAACTCCTGACCCTCTTACCGTGACAGTATGGTCACAGTTAAGGGAGCTAGGCCTGTGAACGAATTACCCACTACTTGTCGCGCGATGAGGACTGGAAATGTCTTGATAATTTCCGATAGGCACTCGCAAAAAGAAGTCACTAAAGGAATCGTTACCGGGGCAAACCTGTCAACATCAGCAAGGAAATCGGGTGATCACCGACAGAGCTCTGCTAAGGGCCCCAATGAAGGGGTAGTTAAGAGAGTGAGGTCTGGTGATGATCAGGAATCCCCTGCGGCTAAGAGGACTAGTTAGACTGTGGTCAGCTCTCTTAAATATCCCCGCAAGGAGATCACTAAGAGAACTGGCTCCAGAAAGGACCAACCCTCCACGTCGAAGAAAATAAAGGTGTTTCCATGCAAGCCGGAAAAAATTAAATAAAATGACAATTTGGTGTTTTGTTGACTTTTAAAAAGATATTCTTTATTTACCTTAAAAATTCGGTAGTGAACTGTTTGGTAGCTATGTCAGTAACTAAGTATACCAAAAATCTTGAAAATGGCGAAAACAATATTTAATTAACCGTTACCGGTATTTTTATAAATTACTCCGAAAGAATAAAGTTGCTAAAAAAAGAGTAGCAAGCCTAAAACCCTAACCGAAATACCAATTATTATTACAAGTTAACTTTAACATTGCCGCCCACCTTGCGAGAATACAGGTTATTGCAAAAAACCAATATAAACAAATTTATAAATAAATTTCAAATTGGAAAACAACAATTCAATAATAATGTTATATTTTTACAAAGATAAATTAAAAAAATACAACATAATTTAATTCTATATATTTATATAAATAATTTAACAAAAACGAAGAGCATGGTTTTTAAAACAGATCCATAATCTGAATGGTATTTGAATGGTTTTTACGACAGATCCAATAACTGCTATTTGAATGATTTTTACGACAGATCAATCAACTGATATTTGAATGGTTTTTACGACAGATCCATCAACTGATATTTGAAGTATTAAAACGGCAATAGACCCGATATGACCCAGCCAGACATAGTATATTGCGCCAGAAGACCACATGGACTCGTAAAACTTTGTCCAGCAAGCCCATGTGAACCAACTTCTGGACCAAAAACCAAAGCCACCTGACCCGAATGGTAAAACGTTGGGTCTGCATATTGAAACCCAGGAAACAACGCACACATCCTTTTACCCATCTGCTCAATAGGCGTTTTAATTCCGTTCATTTCTCTAACGTTCACTGTCAGCGCGATATGTGTCGTTGGGTCGTTAATAGATCCCACGCTGCCGCAACACGCATTAGAGGCAGAAATTTCTAGCTTCCGCAATAAAGATGAACTAATATAGCTTATGCTGCTACACAAATCAATAGCTATCCGCCCTTGGATAGACTTCTCACCAAGAGTGAGTTGAGGTTTCTTACAAAGATTGCAATGAAGTGGTTTGGGCTTGGAGAGGTCCTGAAGGTTGGACAGGTGCAGACTCAGTAGTTGAACCTCCGCCACACTAGGTACATCAACCATTGCGGCCGGCTCAGAAGCCGATGCGTGGGCTGCCTCTGAAACCACCAAGGGCCCAGGTGAGAGTTTAGGTAATGGTGAAGTTAGGGTGGGCCCAGTTACCTCGATTTCTTCATCATAATCTTCAAGCAAGGCATCCTCAAAGACGGTAGATAATGCGTCCATGTTACAAGGAAACAACAAAGGTAAATAAACATATGAAAACAACAAAGATAAATTAGCTGGTCAGTAAAACCAGTTTTGTTGGTCGTTTTACATCCCAGTTTGCTGTTCGTATGTCAACAACGCGAACATAATTGTCACCCCCTGGATAAGTTTTAACTACTAGTTTAAACTAAATCGTCAACGGCTATGTTGCGCTCTGAAAATTTCCACTTGTATCTTTTATTCAAATTCTGCAAATACTCTTCTTTCCATCGTCGACAAAAATCACGAAAAAATGCCTTGATCTTGCGATACCGATTTAATATACTCACACGCGTATCAAAAATAGAGTGCTCCGGCGGAGCCAATAGAGGACACCCTATCAATAAATGGCCAGGAGCTACAGCTACAGGATCATCAGGGTTGCCCGACATAGGGCACAATGGACGAGAATTCAAACACGCCTCTATTCTCGCAAGTATAGTGGAAAAAATGTATATTTGACGTTTAGAACTTCCCAACAAAAATGTGACTAAAACTCTTAACCGCGGCCTCCCACAAACCCCCATGTGGGGGCACCAGCCGGGATAAAACGCCAAGAAATACCCTGAATACCAAAGATAGAACGCAATGAACGTACGAAAGTCCCTTTCAATCGCATTAGAAGCTTCTACAAAATTAGTACCATTATCCGAAAAAACTGTTGAAGGGCAACCGCGTCTGGCAATAAACCGATGAAAAGCAGCCAAAAACGCGTCTGGTGTTAAATCAGGAGCTGCTTCTTAATAAACTGCCTTTGTAGAAAAACAGACAAATATGCACACATATCCCTTCGTTATTGTACAAGACCTGTCATTAAAACTCTTCATATCAAACGGACCTACAACATCAACAACCGTGGTGGTAAACGGTCGATCCAACGTAGTTCGCTCGGGAGGTAAGGCTGCCATTACCTGATTGCAACACCGCTTTCTATCCAATAAGCAGCGTTTGCAACAATTAGTCATTTTTCCGTACCAAGACTTTTAGTCGAGGTACCCAATCTTCAATGCGAGTAATGCACAGCATCAATTGATGCCCACCATGAATATAAATAACAGGCACAAATTCAGCCAATAAAACGGGAAACCGGCAAGAATATGGAAAAATGATCGGGTACTTCTCCGTATACGACAGACTGAAATTTTTTCAGCCTACTATTTAGGCTCATTACACCAGTATCATCTAAAAAGGGGTTAAGAGATCGCAATGAATTTTTCGGTCAAATTGGCCCCCTTAATAATAGAGCCTGATATTCCTCCCCATAGTGGTCCGAAATTGCCAGGCGTTGCCTAACGTTAATTAACTCATCACTAGATGAGTTGGATATGATTCGTTATCAATTTTTATTTTTGCATTAAATAATGTGTTGTTATGTCTTTTTGTTTCAAACACCTTTACCAGTTCAATTTTTCAATTTTTTCAAGTTTTTTCAATTTCTCATCTAATTATTTTTCCGGCATTTTAAAATTCATATCCGTTATTATTATTTGCATATCAACTTGTTTTGGAATTTTTATTTCAAAATTTTCACTTATCTCATTTTGTATAGCCTCTTTCATTTGTTCACTTTCCTCGATGTTTTCGCTTTGAATAACTTAAGTACCATTTTTTCTATTTGTTATTTTTCTCCTTTGGTTTAACAATTAATTGGATATTTTTTGATACATCCGGCATCACTGTGTTATTTGCCAATTTCATGTCATATTTGCCATGTCATTTTCGTTTTGACGTTTGTATCATTGATCACTCTCTTTATCAAATTACACATTTTCATATTACTTTTTTCAATTGTATCATACATATCTTTGTTTTTATTTTGCACTTCATTTCCATTTCCATATAAGTTTTGTACTTCTATCACTTTTTTTTCACATAATTTTGAATGTTATCTATTTTTTTAAATCTTTCATAGTATCGCCTTTCTATTGCATCCAATAATGATTTTATTTGACTTTCGTTTTGTTTCAGTGAGCTTTGAAATTAATTTTTATATTCCATCCATGCTTGTTTATTTTTATTAACTCCGTCTTTTACAGCTCTTAATACAAAGTCTACATTTTGTATATACGCAAACTTTTTCGTATAGTGATAAACTTTATCACATATACCATTGCATCTTATGCCACTTTCACTCCTAATTGATGACTTGCATTTACTGTATTCAGCCATTTTGTTCAGCCAGTTGACAGCAGTGCCGAGGACCTGAATGGCTAGTTAGTGGTTAAAGAAACTGGTAGCGAACCGCTTCCCTCCGACGCCGATAGCAAGGGTCAGTTGTAATTCTAGCCTAGTCCGTTCAAGCCGTCACTGCGTGAGATAGTACTTTTTATACTGGCATACTCGTGGGACCAAAAACTGGACAAATTTAGAAAACAAAAAGGAGTTGGTGCAGGGAATATCACTGACAGCTCAGCAGGTTCGGTGTCAAATGCACACTCTGACTTGCTGGGTATTCACAGAGATATTCGGATGCTGGAGAGTCAGTTAATGGCAGAACTGACAGTAATGACAGATACGGACATGATAGACTACCCAATCGACTCCCCGTCTCGTACAGGGGCATCGGAAAGACTCGGTGATCGAACTCTGGGCTCTGATGATGAGCACGGTATGACAAGGATTTCGGCTAAAGATCAGGACCATAGGGCTGGACCATCGGCTTCCGGAGTTACACTCGGGATGGAGAGCGGATTGGCGAGTGTATCAAAGCTCGTTGTTCGGCACGATGCGACAGAACAGGTCACATCGGGTAGCCGAACGAGCTATGTCAAAGCCAAGAGTGGTGTGAGAGTCTACTTAGCCTTGCTAGAAAATTAATAAAATTAAAAATTAAAAAAATACAACATAATTTAATTCTATATATTTATATAAATATTAAAATTGAAAATATTAATTTTCAATATTATTTTCATTATTAAAACCAAATAATCTTAAATTTTTTTTTAATTATTTCATGAAATTCTTTTTATTTTTTTTTTGCAATACAGTTTCCAGTTATGTTTAATTTTGTCAGATATTTCTATATATAAAGTATTAAATATTAATTATATGATTTAAATTTCTTTTAAAAATATTAAAAATGCATAACAAAAAATTAAAAATATATGCACTTAAAAACAAAATATGCAAATATATGCACTTATAACAAAAAATGCAAAAACAATTCGATGCCATTTTCCTGCAAATCCTTTGGTATGGAAAAATAACTGATCTAAATTTATTTTGGATAACCGACTGCAAATATGCATTTGCATGAAAATCCAAGCCCTGGGTATTACAAACTTCAGTTATTAATATAATTTACTATAATTAAATATAATTTACTAGCCCTAGGCTACTTCCAGTCTTCCGCTACCCCGATTCATGTCTTCTCGAAATACCTATTTTTTGGACTTGAAAATGACCATATTTTTCATACTAAGTCAATGAAAAACACAAATTTTCAAAATTATATATCTCCGATATGGGGCTGAATCTGGACGTAGAACTTATAGTCCTGGAATCTACTAGCCCTAGGCTACTTCCAGTCTTCCGCTACCCCGATTCATGTCTTCTCGAAATACCTATTTTTTGGACTTGAAAATTACCATATTTTTCATACTAAGTCAATGAAAAACACAAATTTTCAAAATTATATATCTCCGATATCGGGCTGAATCTGGACGTAGAACTTATAGTCCTGGAATCTACTAGCCCTAGGCTACTTCCAGTCTTCCGCTACCCCGATTCATGTCTTCTCGAAATACCTATTTTTTGGACTTGAAAATTACCATATTTTTCATAATAAGTCAATGAAAAACACAAATTTTCAAAATTATATATCTCCGATATCGGGCTGAATCTGGACGTAGAACTTATAGTCCTGGAATCTACTAGCCCTAGGCTACTTCCAGTCTTCCGCTACCCCGATTCATGTCTTCTCGAAATACCTATTTTTTGGACTTGAAAATTACCATATTTTTCATAATAAGTCAATGAAAAACACAAATTTTCAAAATTATATATCTCCGATATCGGGCTGAATCTGTACGTAGAACTTATAGTCCTGGAATCTACTAGCCCTAGGCTACTTCCAGTCTTCCGCTACCCCAATTCATGTCTTCTCGAAATACCTATTTTTTGGACTTGAAAATGACCATATTTTTCATACTGTCAATGAAAAACACAAATTTTCAAAATTATATATCTCCGATATCGGGCTGAATCTGGACGTAGAACTTATAGTCCTGGAATCTACTAGCCCTAGGCTACTTCCAGTCTTCCGCTACCCCGATTCATGTCTTCTCGAAATACCTATTTTTTGGACTTGAAAATGACCATATTTTTCATACTAAGTCAATGAAAAACACAAATTTTCAAAATTATATATCTCCGATATCGGGCTGAATCTGGACGTAGAACTTATAGTCCTGGAATCTACTAGCCCTAGGCTACTTCCAGTCTTCCGCTACCCCGATTCATGTCTTCTCGAAATACCTATTTTTTGGACTTGAAAATTACCATATTTTTCATAATAAGTCAATGAAAAACACAAATTTTCAAAATTATATATCTCCGATATCGGGCTGAATCTGGACGTAGAACTTATAGTCCTGGAATCTACTAGCCCTAGGCTACTTCCAGTCTTCCGCTACCCCGATTTATGTCTTCTCGAAATACCTATTTTTTGGACTTGAAAATGACCATATTTTTCATACTAAGTCAATGGAAAACACAAATTTTCAAAATTATATATCTCCGATATCGGGCTGAATCTGGACGTAGAACTTATAGTCCTGGAATCTACTAGCCCTAGGCTACTTCCAGTATTCCGCTACCCCGATTCATGTCTTCTCGAAATACCTATTTTTTGGACTTGAAAATGACCATATTTTTCATACTAAGTCAATGAAAAACACAAATTTTCAAAATTATATATCTCCGATATGGGGCTGAATCTGGACGTAGAACTTATAGTCCTGGAATCTACTAGCCCTAGGCTACTTCCAGTCTTCCGTTACCCCGATTCATGTCTTCTCGAAATACCTATTTTTTGGACTTGAAAATGACCATATTTTTCATACTAAGTCAATGAAAAACACAAATTTTCAAAATTATATATCTCCGATATCGGGCTGAATCTGGACGTAGAACTTATAGTCCTGGAATCTACTAGCCATAGGCTACTTCCAGTCTTCCGCTACCCCGATTCATGTCTTCTCGAAATACCGATTGGATCAACCTATATTTGTCCCTTTTATAATGTGAATTTCTATGAAAATTACTTTTTTAATGAAAAAAATATTTTTTTAATAAAAATTTCAGTTTGTTTTTTATTGAAAAAATGTTTTTGTTTTTAATTTTAATAATTATATATTTTTTTGTTTAACAAAAGAAAATTTGTTTGCTTTACCAATTCGTTTAACAGCATGTGGAACGTATTTAAAATAAATGTGGGACGTATTTAACTGGCGTATTTAACTTCACACCCTTATGACAGATACGGACATGATAGACTACCCAATCGACTCCCGTCTCGTACAGGGGCATCGGAAAGACTCGGTGATCGAACTCTGGGCTCTGATGATGAGCAGGATATGACAAGGATTTCGGCTAAAGATCAGGACCATAGGGCTGGACCATCGGCTTCCGGAGTTACACTTGGGAGTGTATCAAAACTCGTTGTTCGGCACGATGCGACAGAACAGGTCACATCGGGTAGCCGAACGAGCTATGTCAAAGCCAAGAGTGGTGTGAGAGTCTCCTTAGCCTTGCTAGAAAATATAGCCAAGAAAGACTCCTCACTGCACGATGGGCGGGATAGACATCTGCTGAGGAAGCATCGAAAGAACGTTGCTAGATTCGAACGAATCCACGGTTCTGTTGTATTTATCCTAGGGCATCCCTATCCAGCGGTATACACAGCAAGGGCTACTAAGGAATCAAATGTTGTCAGTAAATACAACGAATCCTCAGCACTCCCTGCTGTTGAATCCTCTAATAAAGAAGAGGATAACCGCAAGGAGGGTAAAAAGTAAACTCCTGACCCTCTTACCGTGACAGTATGGTCACAGTTAAGGGAGCTAGGCCTGTGAACGAATTACCCACTACTTGTCGCGCGATGAGGACTGGAAATGTCTTGATAATTTCCGATAGGCACTCGCAAAAAGAAGTCACTAAAGGAATCGTTACCGGGGCAAACCTGTCAACATCTGCAAGGAAATCGGGTGATCACCGACAGAGCTCTGCTAAGGGCCCCAATGAAGGGGTAGTTAAGAGAGTGAGGTCTGCTGATGATCAGGAATCCCCTGCGGCTAAGAGGACTAGTTAGACTGTGGTCAGCTCTCTTAAATATCCCCGCAAGGAGATCACTAAGAGAACTGGCTCCAGAAAGGACCAACCCTCCACGTCGAAGAAAATAAAGCCGGAAAAAATTAAATAAAATGACAATTTGGTGTTTTGTTGACTTTTAAAAAGATATTCTTTATTTACCTTAAAAATTCGGTAGTGAACGGTTTGGTAGCTATGTCAGTAACTAAGTATACCAAAAATCTTGAAAATGGCGAAAACAATATTTAATTAACCGTTACCGGTATTTTTATAAATTACTCCGAAAGAATAAAGTTGCTAAAAAAAGAGTAGCAAGCCTTAAACCCTAACCGAAATACCAATTATTATTACAAGTTAACTTTAACATTGCCGCCCACCTTGCGAGAATACAGGTTATTGCAAAAAAACAATATAAACAAATTTATAAATAAATTTCAAATTGGAAAACAACAATTCAATAATAATGTTATATTTTTACATAGATAAATTAAAAAAATACAACATAATTTAATTCTATATATTTATATAAATAATTTAACAAAAACGAAGAGCATGGTTTTTAAAACAGATCCATAATCTGAATGGTATTTGAATGGTAACTAAGTATACCAAAAATCTTGAAAATGGCGAAAACAATATTTAATTAACCGTTACCGGTATTTTTATAAATTACTCCGAAAGAATAAAGTTGCTAAAAAAAGAGTAGCAAGCCTTAAACCCTAACCGAAATACCAATTATTATTACAAGTTAACTTTAACATTGCCGCCCACCTTGCGAGAATACAGGTTATTGCAAAAAAACAATATAAACAAATTTATAAATAAATTTCAAATTGGAAAACAACAATTCAATAATAATGTTATATTTTTACATAGATAAATTAAAAAAATACAACATAATTTAATTCTATATATTTATATAAATAATTTAACAAAAACGAAGAGCATGGTTTTTAAAACAGATCCATAATCTGAATGGTATTTGAAGGTTTTTACGACAGATCCAATAACTGCTATTTGAATGATTTTTACGACAGATCAATCAACTGATATTTGAATGGTTTTTACGACAGATCCATCAACTGATATTTGAAGTATTAAAACGGCAATAGACCCGATATGACCCAGCCAGACATAGTATATTGCGCCAGAAGACCACATGGACTCGTAAAACTTTGTCCAGCAAGCCCATGTGAACCAACTTCTGGACCAAAAACCAAAGCCACCTAACCCGAATGGTAAAACGTTGGGTCTGCATATTGAAACCCAGGAAACAACGCACACATCCTTTTACCCATCTGCTCAATAGTCGTTTTAATTCCGTTCATTTCTCTAACGTTCACGGTCAGCGCGATATGTGTCGTTGGGTCGTAAATAGATCCCACGCTGCCGCAACACGCATTAGAGGCAGAAATTTCTAGCTTCCGCAATAAAGATGAACTAATATAGCTTATGCTGCTACACAAATCAATAGCTATCCGCACTTGGATAGACTTCTCACCAAGAGTGAGTTGAGGTTTCTTACAAAGATTGCAATGAAGTGGTTTGGGCTTGGAGAGGTCCTGAAGGTTGGACAGGTGCAGACTCAGTAGTTGAACTAGAATTCACCATTGGGGCTACAGTCATTCTTCGGGTCTACCTCCGCCACACTAGGCACATCAACCATTGCGGCCGGCTCAGAAGCCGATGCGTGGGCTGCCTCTGAAACCATCAAGGGCCCAGGTGAGAGTTTAGGTAATGGTGAAGTTAGGGTGGGCCCAGTTACCTCGATTTCTTCATCATAATCTTCAAGCAAGGCATCCTCAAAGACGGTAGATAATGCGTCCATGTTACAAGGAAACAACAAAGGTAAATAAACATATGAAAACAACAAAGATAAATTAGCTGGTCAGTAAAACCAGTTTTGTTGGTCGTTTTACATCCCAGTTTGCTGTTCGTATGTCAACAACGCGAACATAATTGTCACCCCCTGGATAAGTTTTAAGTCATGACGAATCGCAACTAAATCGTCAACGGCTATGTTGCGCTCTGGAAATTTCCACTTGTATCTTTTATTCAAATTCTGCAAATACTCTTCCTTCCATCGTCGACAAAAATCACGAAAAAATGCCTTGATCTTGCGATACCGATTTAATATACTCACACGCGTATCAAAAATAGAGTGCTCCGGCGGAGTCAATAGAGGACACCCTATCAAAAAATGGCCAGGAGCTACAGCTACAGGATCATCAGGGTTGCCCGACATAGGGCACAATGGACGAGAATTCAAACACGCCTCTATTCTCGCAAGTATAGTGGAAAAAATGTATATTTGACGTTTAGAACTTCCCAAAGAAAATGTGACTAAAACTCTTAACCGCGGCCTCCCACAAACCCCCATGTGGGGGGCACCAGCCGGGATAAAACGCCAAGAAATACCCTGAATACCAAAGATAGAACGCAATGAACGTACGAAAGTCCCTTTCAATCGCATTAGAAGCTTCTACAAGGGCAACTGCGTCTGGCAATAAACCGATGAAAAGCAGCCAAAAACGCGTCTGGTGTAAAATCAGGAGCTGCTTCTAAATAAACTGCCTTTGTAGAAAAACAGACAAATATGCACACATATCCCTTCGTTATTGTACAAGACCTGTCATTAAAACTCTTCATATCAAACGGACCTACAACATCAACAACCGTGGTGGTAAACGGTCGATCCAACGTAGTTCGCTCGGGAGGTCAGGCTGCCATTATCTGATTGCAACACCGCTTTCTATCCAATAAGCAGCGTTTGCAACAATTAGTTATTTTTCCGTACCAAGACTTTTAGTCGAGGTACCCAATCTTCAATGCGAGTAATGCACAGCATCAATTGATGCCCACCATGAATATAAATAACAGGCACAAATTCAGCCAATAAAACGGTAAACCGGCAAGAATATGGAAAAATGATCGGGTACTTCTCCGTATACGACAGACTGAAATTTTTTCAGCCTACTATTTAGGCTCATTACACCAGTATCATCTAAAAAGGGGTTAAGAGATCGCAATGAATTTTTCGGTCAAATTGGCCCCCTTAATAATAGAGCCTGATATTCCTCCCCATAGTAGTCCGAAATTGCCAGGCGTTGCCTAACGTTAATTAACTAATCAGTAGAAACCTCAGCAGAAGTAAAGTTGCATTTGCCCCTATGCGATGAATGGGCCCTATAGAAGAATCGAAGAAGATAAGCTTTGACCCTAAGCGCACGATCTAGTTTTGAAAATCTCTCCAGAATGTGCTCATAATTAGTTAAAATTGTCGCATGTGGCTTTACAGCCTTGGCTTCAACATCCGTTAGCTACGAACATGGTACAACTTTCCTTAGCCAGCACAGAACAATTGTAGTCCGTCCAACAATAAATTCCCCGAAGCGGAATATCAATTTCACTAATTAAAGTCTTTATCAATTCTGAAGCCAAAACTGCACCAAAAAGTTACAATCGAGGCAGAGAAATTGTTTTAATAGGAGCAACCCTAAACTAACATGAAAGCAAGTATGTATAATTTTTCCCGGATGCCTCAATACGAATATAAATTACCCCCGCGTATGCTTTTTCGGAAGCATCAGAAAACGCATGGAGTTCGGCCGACGTAGCAGGCGCATATTTACCCACCGTGGGATCTGAATATTATTCACTTTTCTATAGTGTTCAACGAATTTCCGCCATTTACTTCCCGTAGAGGGGAGGATAAATTCATCCCAATCAATATTGTCCTGCCAAATCCCTTGCATAATTATTTTCGCAGTAATAATAACCGGACCTAACCAGCCTACAGGATCAAATAATCTAGCTATCGTAGATAAAACTTCCCACTTCGTATAATTCAACTTATTCACAATAGGCTCAGTTGTAAAATAAAATGAATTCAACTGGGCATTCCATAAAATTCCCAGAGTTTTCGAAATACTATATTCAGCAATCGTAAGTAGCTTTGAATCTACAACATGGTCTAAAGAAAGATCCCTCAAAATTTCCATTTCATTAGAGGTCCATTTCCTCAGCTCAAATTTTGCCGAAGACAAAACTATCCTCAGTTGATCCCGAGCCTTCAAAGCAGATGAAATATCATGAGCGCCCGTTAATACGTCTTCCACGTACATACACTTGCGCAAAATTTTAGCTGCAAGAGGATACTCATCCTCGGAATCCTCAGCTAATTGTAGCAATGACACTATCGTTAAGGCATTAATCAAGCCTTAATGTCAGGTGTGCGTAGGAGTGAAGTTTCACTTCTCAAAAATTGAGCCATAACATCCGGGAAATTCTGGCTTGAAAGGTAGCGTCGCCTCACATATCACAATTTTCCTCCACTATTTTATCTGAAGGGGTCATTATCTTCCGCTTTGGAGTTTCCTCCATTTCCCAAAATCTAAGAAGATTCCTATTCAAACTATCCTCTATAGAAACATATATTCTCGTCGAATATAGTTACGATTGAAATAAAATCAACTAGATGGTTTCGTTGTTATTTCTAAATTGAATTCTTTATTTTTATAAATTTTAACTTAAAGCTTAAAGTAAAACTAAATTTCAACTTAATGCAAATGTATTTTGCCTACGATGCAGATTCACACGCTTAAAACAAAGATGTGTTATTCAAATTACAACTTGTAGTTGTACGCCTCTTGTTATGTTGAATCTGCTCGTTGGCTGGAGCATTCAGGTAACAATTTTGAAGAATGTGTTTATTAAACAGAATAGATTTTATTAGGGAGATTCATTCGTTTGTTTTAATTAGGGGATTTCTTCCATATAACTATATGCACTAACTGTTGGCTCCCCCATAGGTCCCGTCTTCTTAGCCACTAAAGATCCTAAAACATCGCGTCTAATTTCGCCCAGAATTAGCTGACGATACAAATCCGCGTCTAAAAGCAAATAAACCGGTCTTGATTAATAAAACCGAGGATCAGCTAACTGATGGTCCGCAAAATTATCACGAAGGCCTGGGCCCATTACGAACGAGGGTAAGTTACCAGAGATATTGGACAGCACTAAGGCCAACGTTTCCAAAATAAGAGATATGTCCAAAGCAGGAATAATTTTAAGAGCGCAAATTTTCCTTGTAGTATCAGACTGATTAATGCCTGAAACTTTGACATTCGTCGAATGTGCGAATTGAAGCAAGCGGTTTCGTAAATGTTCAGATATAAACGAAGACTCTGAAGCAGGATTAATAAGAGCCCGTGCTGGGTATGTCATGTCCTGGCGATTCTGAGCGACATGAAAAACTTGACGGTTCGAATGAACCGAAAAATTTGTGCCTGCTGACTTAGAAGGTGAGGATGAATTCATATTAGTTGGTACCACATTGCGTGACAAAGAAGCAGAATTATCCCTCGAATTAACGGAAGAATTTATCCCATTTGACGAAGAAGGAAAAATTTTTAAACTTTTTACAATTTCTTAAAAAATTTCCCGATAGACGACAAAAAACGCAAGAAGAAGAAGAATTATAGTTGACTACTCTACTCTGAGTAGAAGAAGATTTTGCACAAGGCTGCAAATCCTAAAGATCACGAACGCATTCAAGAGTTTGCACTCTTTCTGTCATAAAGGTATCAAAATCTTTCCGGCACTAGACTCCTTTTCAACCGAGGACATATGAGGATTCTCATATACATCCTTACAATTTTTCCAGGCGGCCTCAAATCCATCATTGCTTTATGGGAACTTTGATACAATTTCGTTTGCTTCGCCGGCGGTTTTACGAATTTAATGTCAACGTCGCACAGTGGCGCCCGTAGAGCAAGCGAGGTTGCAAAAATCAAAATTTTCATGAGTGCCGACGAAGTTTTGAATAAACCCATGTTATAGGAAACTTTTCAACGATTTCAAATATGCCACTCTTAATAATATCACATTTTTAGTTTAGAAGATATAACCGTTCAAAGTTGACCGACTTTCGGTTTTCAAAAAAACACACAATTTTTAGTCAATTTGTTGCGATTTCAGGTGTAATATCACGAAATATAGGTAACGAATCGCCTTATTTTCTGTTTGTATTGATTGATGTATTTATTAAATGTATAATGATAAAAAAAAATTAACTGTTTGCTTTGTGTTTCTCCTGGTAAATCACTATTTAAAAACTATCCGTTTTTTCACTATTTTTCAACTTTGACGGAAAATAAAAAAAAACTATATTTTTCTATATTTGCCATACGTGCAAAACCTGTTCTTTGATTATTTCTTTACATAATTCAAAAGGTTTTATCTGCCCGTACGTGCCCGTTTGGCTTCTAGAGGTAAAAAAGTTTAAAAAGACATGGTTGCAGAAATAGTATGGCGTCCATCCCTTATATGTTTTGACTGACAGTAGTTTGATCTAATAGTTTGAAAAAAACTACTCATTGAAATTAGCAGGTACGTACCTCACATAAACAATACTTTGGCGTACAAATGGTCAGGAACAATATTGACTTATGGTCCCTACAGGTAGGCACAAATCTTATTCGGACACGTGCATAATATCAAAATTGCATTATTCAGCCTAAATCCATATGTATGCAGGGAAGAGGTAAATTTTTAGGCATGGTAGCAAAATCCTATATATTGCAAAATAAGCATAATGCCTTTATTAGTCTACGCCTGAAAGTTGGCGCAACAATTACTGAAACCATTAAACAATTTAAGTACTGAAAACATGGCGTTGAACAATTTAAAATTATTTGAACTGCTTAGAAAGTCAACCACACCAAAGTTTTTCACGGAAGTGAAAATTCTTCCTGAGAAGTTGACATTGATCAGCAAATGGGGCTGCCATGGATCATCCGGACAAAGCGTTTATAAGCAAAGCATATCTTCCGATGACGCTACAATATCGGACGGAAATATGGTTATGGCATATGTTGTTCCTTTACGTCTAAAATCGGATGATTCCCTACACTGGAAAAATCCACGTCCGTCATCAGTGCATTATTGCCGACCAATAATGTATCAGTTTGCAAGGGAATCGGCAGAACTCATAACGACTACGGTGAAGGACATTGAAGAACAAATAAGCAAGATTAAGCCTACAAAGCTGCAAATTGGAGAAGGAAAATATATTGAATGCAATTACGAGTTCCACCTGACCATGGTTGACGGAAAAGTCGTAAACGAACTGACAGGAACAACCTCAACAATGTCATGCCCGATTTGCAAAAAGAGTCAGAAGAACTTTTTTCAATTAAATTCAATTTATTTCATATATAATATGTTACATCTCAATTTTATATAATTAGTTGTAAAGAGTTTAAGATTAGTATCATTTTCTGCTTAATTATAACATATTTCAATTAGTTATCATATACATATATATAGACAGAATTATATTGGAGGTAAAAATTTAGCAAAACCCTATTTAAACCCCTTTTTTCGTTTCATTTTTATATATTTTTTATCGATTTTTTATTATTATTTGTCAGAAGAACTTTGGTAATTTAAACGATTCTACAAATGAGGAGAATTACGAATATGGAATGTCACCATTCCACGCAAAGATAAGGTTTATGGAATTCTTGCTAAAACTGGCATATACCCTACCACAAGAGGAGGAAAACTTCGATGAAAATACATCAATAAAGGATAAGGAAAAGATCAGAAAGAAGCAAATACAGGATGCTTTTTTTAAACAAGTTGGATTAAAAGTAGACTGTCCCAAGCACGGATACGGTAACTCAAACGATGGAAACACTTCTAGGAGATTTTTTGAAAATGATGAGGCAATAACTAGAATCATTGGAATTGGCAATCAAATCGTGAAAAGATTGGGAACGATCTTGGGTGTTTTAAACTGCAAAGAAAATGTAAATTCTACAAAATATGGAGAATATGCGTCGAAAACTGCATCTCTTTTAGCAGAAATGTATCCACAGAAGAAGTTGACCCCGACCGTCCATAAAATATTGGCGCATGGCAAAGATATAATTGAGTACCAGTCTTTGCCAATTGAAGAGCTTTCTGAAGAAGCACAGGAGTCTCTTAACAAATTTTATAAAAAAATATAGATTGCAGAACACATTCAAAGCATCAAGGGTAAGGCAAAATGAGGACCTCTTCAACATGTTGGCAGCATCTTCCGATCCACTTATTTCTTCCCTGCGGCATGTGAAGTCACGAATAGAGTTACAAAATAATTATAGTTTAGAAATGGTTAGTCTTTTAGATATACCTTCTCTTACGAATTGTGATGAATATTTTACAGAAAATTGAAAAAATAAATTTAAAAAAAAAATAATTTTTTTTTAATTTATTGGGTAATAATTTAAAACATAAAACCTTTAAGAAAAAAAATAAAAACAATCTAAAAATGTAAAAATAATTTTTTTTAGTTACCATAAAATTGATTTTTCTACTAATTTTAACTTTGATAACCCATAAGTAGGCCCCTACAAAGCGTAGCACCCTTTCCAAACGCTCATTTCATAGGCTGAACAGTTATCTATCATATGCTGTTTAAACTGTTCAATTATCTTATTCGGTTCAAAAGATATGATTTTTGCAACGAAAAAACTCAAATGGCGCCACTGTGCGTCGCTCTATATTACTCAGACGCGAACTATTAATGTAAAAGTAAAATTTGATTCAAATCTAATCGGAGCATCCGAAGCTCTAATAAATTTATACTGTTCTATTTGCAATAAAAAATTAAATAAATAAATTTTTATTTAATTGTCAATACGTAATTGACAGAATTGAATTTTATTTAATGAAAACAAATTTTTTCAATTAAAACAAATAAAAATTTGTAAACACAATATGTATGCCAACTTGACCGTCCGTAGGATACTAATTGTTCTAATAAGGACAACAAGAAGAAGAAAACATCACACAATAACACAAGCTCTTTTCTCCTCGATCTTTATTATGCGCACGTTTATATAAATATTTTCCTTAATTTATAAATAGTTTCCTTAATTTATAAATATTTTTAAAATTTAATTTATAAATTATTTCCAAATTTAATTTATAAATTAATCGAATTTAACTTATAAATTATTACTAAATTTACGTTAATAAAATCATATATGTCTGCCCATGTAAAAACACACGATCGACTAAAAAATTAAATGAATTAAAACAAACGTCAAAACTAACAAGTGTTGTAAAACGATCAATCACAATGTATGTATATGTATATTCACTGGGCAAAGGAATAAAACAAAAACAATATGCGCACTATTTTTTTACACTTTATATATAAGTATTTTATTATCAAAGTTGTTTTTGGGAATACTATTATTTATTAAAAGATTTTGTTTGTTGTGCCTAATTCCCTTTTTTTAATAATTGTTAAAAAAAAGGCTTAGGCCAGATCATCAGGAAACGTTCTCCTAAATAATTTTAGAAAAGCCAAAGCTATCAGCAAGCAAGACTACAGAGGGAATGAGAACAATTATTAAAAAAAGGGAATTAGGCACAACAAACAAAATCTTTTAAAAATTAATTTATTTAATATTATTATTATTTTTCTGTATTTAAATTTTTCACAATCACTTTGAAATTAATTTTACGCACCTTTTTTCCACATATAAAAATAGAAACGTTGATACAAATGAACGTAGGTGTGTAATATACTTATGTGATGCATGGATGTGCAATGCAAAAAGGTGGTTGAAAACCCAAGGACGTCGATCTTCTTAAACAGAAAAATAATAAAATTAATTAACCTCCGGACAAAAGCTTCCAAAGATCCGGCTCGAAGGACCAAATGTGCAAGGCGTAACAAATTAAAAAAAAAAACACAATTTGGTGTTTTGTTTAATTTTAAAAAGATTTTCTTTATTTACCTTAAATATTCGGTAGTGAATGGTTTGGTAGTTATGTCGGTAACTAACTTAGTATAACACAAAACTTGAAGTTGGCGAAAACAATGTTTAATTAACCGTTACCGGTATTTTTATACATTACTCCGAAAGAATAAAGTTGCGAAAAAAAGTAGCAAACCTAAAACTTTAACCGAGATACCAAGTACTATTACAAGATAACTTAATCTCTTCGAGTTAAGACAGTATTCTGGCGGCTGTCATTGATCGTATGGATCCTGATGGAAGGATCAGTGTCGAGAGATAGCAGGTGCTAGAGAACAAGCTACTCGACGAAATCTTTAGTATTTAAAGGAAGGCTGACTGGGCAAGAGGTGTTAAAACTGTCAGTTGCGGCAATCAAAAAACTTTTGAGTTTTTAAAGGCCGCAATTGGCATGTGCGGCAGCTCCTGTCCTGAAGCTAGAATGGATGTTATACTCGCGTCTGAGTTGCCACTAAGGCCGGTAGTCACGGTATGGATACCTCCACCTATTAAACCGTTGGAGGTCATACTGGGGGTACTGGCCAACCAGAACAATGGACTCATTACAAGCCAGTGGAAGGTGATAGCTTCACTGGGTTGTAAGGAGAATCAGGGAAGAGACTTCAGGTTCGTAGTGGACCGGAAAACTCTCAAAAAGCTGGAATCGATGGGAGGGGTTGCGGTACTCGGTTTGGGGTCTATCAGAATTAGGTTTTCTAAAAATGATATACCCTAGAGGTTGAAAGTGGTGCATATAAACTTGCACCACTGTGAAGCAGCCTCAACCGAATAAGCAACCCACCTCATCGATAACCATGGATTAACAAAAACCGGGTAGTTGGATTAAAGGTCACGGGGTATACATTGTTCTTACCCCACACAGCTGAGAAGTTACGAACTTGTATATTGGCGCAAACTGACCATAAGTTTATGATTTATCATTCTTACAGTAACAGGACAAAACGGTCGTGGCACTAGCATCGGTATACTTGCAATACGAGGCTACCGATCCACCTGGTGAAAAAGTGCGAGAGTTGGTGGAGTCCTCAGGCAGAAGCGGCTCGAGGCTGGTACTAGGTTGTGACGCCAATGCACACCATACCCAATGGGGAAGTGACGACATCAACAAAAGGGGTGAATCTATGTTTGATTTTATTATTGCTAGCAATCTTTTGATCTGTATCAGGGGGAAAAACGCCATCGTTCAGAACTAGGGATATAGAGGCAGTGATATATATTACATTGACGAACTGTAGGGTGGTGGATTGGAGGGTGGCTTTGGGTTTTTCCTTCTCTGACCAGGTCGAAAAGGTGTCCGTATAGGAATCCGAGAAGGACGGATTGGGATTATTTTTCGCAATCTGTGGAAAGTAACCTTAGAGTTACACACGACTGGAGGTCGACTGCGACCGGTGTGGAGCAACTGGTGAGTACCATCACGGAGGCATTGACTAGTAGCTATGAGCGATCCTGTCCAATGAACTTTCAGGGCAGGCGCACACAACCAAGATGGTGGACAGACGAGTTGAGGACTCAAAGGTCCGCTGTCAGAAGGTTGTTCAATAGAGCGAAGTAAACACGTAGGGAAGAGGATTAAAATAACTTTAGATTGAGTTACAATAGATATAAGGGAGATATTAGGAGAGCGAAAAGGGACTCGTGGGTCAAGTTTAGCGAGTCAGTATATTCTGTAAATGAGATGTCCACTTTCCGGGATGTGTGGATCTTGGGTCGGGGGAACAGATTGAATATGGTGACCCCTTCTCTGGGTCGGGCTCAGGCGGTGAGGAAAGAGACGGTGGGGGACATGATCACTTTGAATAAAGTAACATGGGCGGTAAATACCTTTGGATCTTACAAATCGGCAGGAGCAGATGGTATCTTTCCGGCGATGCTACAGAATATCGGGAGATCATCACTCCTGCCGTTGGTTGAACTGTTTCTGTGTGCAGAACGGGCACATTCCTAAAGGGTAGAGGGAGGTCTGGGCGGTCACTTTAAACCCAAGGATTTTAGACCAATCAGCTTATCGTCTTTTCTTTTGAAGTCGTTGGAAAGACTGATTTATCTACAACTGAGGACGAAGATTGACGCCGGCATCATCAGCGGTGCTCCACACTCCTATCTTAAGGATAGATCTGATGAGAGTGCGCTCCACGATGTATTTGGTTATGTAGAGCGGGGATTGCGAAGCAAGGAATACATATTGGCGACATTCCTAAATACAGAAGGTGCCTTAAGCAATTTGAAGATAGAGGCTACTAGGCAGGAGGATTTAGGCGTTCCCCTGATCCTGGTCGAATGGTAACTCTGATGCTTAGCAGCAGTTATTCACTCGGACTGGGGAAACGAACGCTTAAAGAAACTGGTGACTAGGGGGAACCCACAGGTGGGAGCTCTCTCTCCCTTATTATGGCTCTTAGCTGTCAATGTCGTTCTGGGACTTTTTGACAGAAAGGGTCAGACAGTCGTGGCCTACACGAATGATGAAGTGATATTGGTATCGGGCAAGTTTCTGCCGACAATTAGCGAAGTCATGCAAGGGGCGCTGGGCGAACTGTCAGCATGGGCGAACGATAAGGGATTGGGAGTTAATCCGGAGAAGACGGAGTTGGTTCTTTTTACTAGGAGGTACAGGCTAGAGAATTTTAGGCTACCGGTACTCGGAGGAGTAGAGCTTAGACTGTCTGATAGCGCTAAGTATCTAAGAGTTTTTCTGGACGGCAAGCTGTCGTGGGGAAGGAATACTCAGGAGAGACTAAAGAGAGGTCTCAATGGCCACTATGCTTGCATATCATCGATAGGTAGGAGCTGGGGACTCCGGTTGTCAGTAGTGTGATGGCTGTACACTTCGGTGGTTAAGCCCATTCTTACATATGGATGCTGTTTGGTGGGAGTCCTTGAGAGTAGCTAATCAAAGGAACCTTCTGTCTAAGGCTCAAGGGTGTGCTTCAATCAGAATGACAGGAACCATGAGAAATACTCCTCAATTAGAAGAGCGAAAAGGGACTCGTGGATCAAGTTTATCGTGTCAGTAGAATATGTAAATGATATGCAAGGTCTTGAGTCTTGTTCAAGTTCTATCTGATGAAAAGAGCTTGTCATGTCTAGCGTAGAAAAATATTTAGCTCTACCAAGTCTATCTAAAATATCGTCCAATCTTGTCAATGGGAACTTGTCATTAACGATCTTAACGTTCAGTTTTCTAAAATCTACGACCAACCTCCATTTTCCCAAATCAGTCTGACCCTTCTTCGGAACCAATGAAAGTTGAGCGTTATAAGGACTCATCGATGGCTCGATTATCTTGTTCTTTAATAATTCTTTCACCTGATTTTCTTTCTCTTCAGTATGAACCTGAGATAGACTATAATTTTTTATATATATATTTTTTTATATATATTATATATTTTTCTCCGTCTAAATGAAAAATAGACTAATATTTTTCTAGTATCTTGATTAGTTCTTGTTTTCAAATCTTTCCTTAGGGTGTTTCACAGTACTATTATCTGTTCTATAAATATCATAATGTTTCAACGGGACTGTCTCTACCTTCAAGTTCCTTATAATTGCCGTCTTGTCCGGTGTATTCAGTAATCTCACATGCCGATTTCCATTTTTTGGAACAAGAACCATTGGCTAAGAATATTGCATGTGCTACTTCTCTGTTACAAAAATTCGCTGTCTTCATCTATGTTTAAATTGTAAAGTATAACTATCTCAGTTCTCGGAGGAATCTTAATAGTGTTTATCTTGTAAGTATCATTGTGTATAGGAAGTGTTATTTACTCACCCATCACATTAACCGTTAATACATACTAGTCGAAGTCTATTATAAAAATATTATTATTATTATAAGAAAATCTCTCCCGAGTATCCCATCTGTATTGATTGGAAAATCATACCCTACAAGTTGTACCTTGTGCTCTAGAATTGTTTCTCTTAATTGTATCTTCAGTATGGTGAAACCCAATGATCTTATCTTTTCTTTGGAAATTCCAGTTAGGCAGCAATAGTCATCTGAATCCTCTTCAGTTCCTGTCTATAAGAAATGTCAGTACTCCGTTTGACCCTTGCACACCTAATTTAATAAAGTTCTTTAGGTCGGATGAAATGCTTTATATCTTTTCTATAGCGTCTATAGTTATAAGCACTTATGTTACTACCATAATGTGCATTTTGGAACATTATCTGATTGTGACTCATGTCAGATGATGGTTCCTCTGCTATAGTTACGGCCTCTGCAAAAGTTTTTATCCTACTAGCTTCTATGGTCTTTATTATTTCCCTATCTTTCAATCCATTCTTAAAGAAGTTAAAAGCGATTACACTATTATTTTTTGTTACTATGTCCCTGCACTCTTCCCCCAAATTTGCTATCTGCACCTCATTTAATTCGGATACTAGAGCCCTATTTTACCTGCAATTTTTTTTTATAGTGTCTTGTAATTGAACTACACTTGTTAACTCATTTAAGAGTATATTTGGACTTTTCTTTGGTTTGTAGGCCTGTTGTAAGTTACTCAAAAGTTCCTGAACATTTGTTGGTACCGATATCTGCTTAACTTTATTCTGAACCCTAACGTCTAATATGTTTTTTCTTTACCCACTTACAACTACAATTAATGTTGGGAGAATTCCAAATAATTGTAGTGGGGAATGTAAAAAAAGATTAACTCATCACTGATTTATTGTTTGGTATTTTGCTTAAGCTTTGATATCGTTGCAAAAGACTTTTTGAGCGTTTGTAGGTAATTCTCATTCCCTCTGTAGTCTTGTTTGCTGATAGCTTTGGCTTTTTTAAAATTATTTAGGATAACGTTTCCTGATGATCTGGCCTAAGCAACCAGTGAATTGCGCATAGGAACAGCTTACCCTCCAACAATAAATTTCAGCATTTTTTATCAATTATTAAAAAAGGGAATTAAGCACAACAAACAAAATCTTTTAATAAATACAAGTATTCCCAAAAACAACTTTGAAAATATTAGCAACAAAATTAATTTCAACACATTTTTGTACAAATCCTTTATCATTATTCTAGATATGTAGTATGTTTTTTATATTTATGCTATCTAAGAACTTCTTTGTTGCTTCTATAATTCTTGCTTTCGCTGTCTCTTCTATTTTAGTTATGAATGTTATTACAAAACCATCTATAAAATCATAAAAAACGGTATAAACATATACTTCATATTACAAATTTTTACTACTTTTATTTTTCCCTAAATATAATTTTATAACATTTTCCAACTCCTTTATCCGCTTCCAACGATAATTCGCGTGCTGCCATGGTGTTGGTGGGTCTGCGTTCACTAGCCTTCTTGTGTTGGCTAATTCTCTTCTCAGCTTTACTAAATAGCCGCCTCTTCGTTTCGGTGGCTTTACTCTCGGGATCTTTGGTACCCGCTCAACCGGTGCTGGTTTATTTCTTCTCTTGTATTCCTCTATGGTCAACTTCTTTGAACCTGCTGTTATAGCTCTCTCATCGGACATTGAGAAGAAAGGGTAAACAATTACAAATTCTAAACTTGAATCATGGGCGAACTCGCCTTCGATTCGCAGGTGCTATATTAGTACACTCTGTCCCTAATTAAAAAAATTGTTTATTCTTCTTTTTGATGTGACTTGTTCCTTGGCCGAACAATCCTTTCAATCCCAGGCATGGATTGAGTTCCTCTTCTTTGGTCCTTAATTTACAGTGCTAGATTTTATGAGCACTTTGAAAATTTTGGCAGGATCGCCATGTAATATATATAATTTTGGTTTCCTGAGGAAAAGTGTTTATTTTCTTTTGCAAAAATTATTGTTTTTATTTTTCTTTAATCTTACTTTAAATGTATATGGAACTATTTCTATTACCCTTTCATCTATTACTCTATCTTCTTAAATACTATTTTCGTTTTTCATATTCTTAATCTAGTATTCTATAAATAAACTTGACCCAATACACAATAACAAAAAACCTTAACCTACCACATATGGCCTGCATAAGTGATCTAATTGTGTATCGTACCTTATTGCAATACTACCACAACACGACACTCAACACATGTGCTAACGTGTGTGTTCCTCAGTTTGTTTATTATTGTCACAAAACAAATCGTAAGTAATCACAAACAAACTGACTAAATTGCAATATGATCTTCTTTCGGTCTGCTATTTATGATATTCAGTATTTTGGCTGGTTACTCAAGTGGTGACTCATAATCAAAAATCATTATTCGTTGTTAGTACAAAGAATAATAACTAAGGTCACACTACAAGAGGTTGATCTAGGGATTCCGTTGTTCTTAGTCGAATGGATGCTTAGCAGCAGCTTAGTTGTCAGATTCGGAGTCGCTGCTGGCTAGGAGTAGGGTCTGCGTTAGAACTATGATAGGAATTATCACGAGCCACTGCATGATACGCAGGATGGGATCCGACTTTGTGCGGGTTGTGTGAGGACCCGCACGAGTTAGAGACAGTTGAGCACATTCTGTGCCACTGTCCTAGGCTACAGGGCAGCAGGCTGAGGTGGCTAGGCAGCAGATTCCTAGGCGAATTAGGGCATTTCTCGGGCTGTGGACTCTGACAGGATTCGTAATGGGGATGGCTTGGCTGCGTGGCAGGAGACTGGGTGCTAGCCGCACGTAGGACGAATTTGTGTTGATGGGGTCTTCTCTCGGGTTTGGTCCGATATCTTCTGTTCTTATTTATCTATTTTATCTTTTTAGCCAGGCTATGCCTATTACGAACCCATGAAAATTTTCAAAATTGCCCCTTGAGACCTCGCCTAATTTCTGCACACTGTTCTGTAACATCGGGCAGTTACACAAAATCTACTCAACTGTTTATTTCTCCTTTGCGTCCTTACACATTCTACAGATGCTCGATGTGTTAAACTTTCGAATTTCGAAAAATACCAAATTTACATTTGTATTTTTTTAGATAAATTACGAATGTGATATAATTTTTACTTCTAGGATTTTTGGTTTAAAAGATATATAGGGGTGACAAAAAAATGTTCAAAAATACAGGTTTTACCAACTTAAGTACCACTTATTTTGTTATGAACAGCGATAAGTGTTAAATAGTTTTTGCATCTCCTTTAGCTTAGGAGATATGAGGTTAGCGAATTTACAAGTTTTTACCACCTTAACATTCGAATTTGGTTCGATTTGGCAAGAGAATAACCTCCGGTCCACATTTCAACTTTTTATATTCAGGCGTTTATGCTGTGCGATGTTGAATCAGACAGTCAGTATCGTAACAATTTAATATATTATATATCAAAGCTATTTAATAAACTATTAGTTTCACAATTAACCCCAATTTTAAATGAAAATTTATGTCTTCTAATCCATCAATTTAGTTTTAGAAAAAAAAAAAAAAAAAAAAAAAAAACACAGCACAACTGAACAAACCCATAGACTATTAATGTCATTAGAAAAGCGTTTGAAGAAGGAAAATATTGCTCAGCGCTCTTCATCGATTTTGATAAAGTCTGACACGAAGGCTTATTATTTAAATTAAAGCTTAATTTACCAATAAATACACACAAGCTGTTAGAAGCCATCTTAATCAGTCGAAAATTAATTATTAAAGAAGCCGGTTTTTAAGTTCTCCTCAGCCAATTGACGCTGGAGTCACACAACAAAGCATATTGGGCCCACTTTCATACTTAATATATACTTCGGACATGCCAACAAACAACTACACCAAAACTTCTACTTTTGCTGATGATACAGCTTTTCCAAGCATACACGAAAACCGTCATGAAACATGTTTTAACCACTAGAAATGTGGTTAAAACAATATACATAATATAAAGGTCAATGAGCAAAACTGTGTTGATATAACATTCACTTTGCGTCGGTAATCATGCCCCTATTAAAATCAATAATCAAATAATACCTCAACTGAAACATAAAGCAATCCAAATTAATTAGCTAGTTGGAACAAATTAGGTACTTAGTTGTGATTGCAAGCTCTTTCTTTACACCTCTATCTTTAAATCAAACTGGTGCTACAGTATTCAGTTATGGGGCACTGCCTCCGCCTCTTATATCAAAAAATTCCAAGGCGCCAAAATAAACTTCTTCGAATAATCACAGCCAGCCCTTGGTATGTTTAAAACTCAAATATGCACAAGGATCTCAATGTGCCATTAGTAAAAACTATGATCACGAAATATACAGTAAAATATTTAAAAAGGCTTAAATTGCACCCAAATCCACGAGCTTGAAATATTTTAAAAGATGGCTTAAGGAGAAAAGATACTGTAGGACTAATCCGATTAGAGGAGCTCTAGTCACCTATCGCGATGAGGAAAATTTTCGTCCGGCACTGGCAGGACATAAATAAAGTACATATTAGAATAAGATTTGTTTAATTGTTCATAGTTTATATTTTATATGTGAAGATTCAATAAATTAATATGGAAAAAATCTAAATCACCTTCCCAAATTGTATTGAATACGCTTCATATTTGACCGTAGCTCCCATACAAATCACTCCCGAAATTAGTTTTTACTGCCATAACTTTCTTATAAATGTTGTATTGACATATTTGGCTTTTACGATAGCTACTATGTCATGACAAAATATTGTGCTGCTAGGTCTAATATTAACCATAGGTTGGGTTTATTATTAACTCCTTCCTAAAATCACTTATTAATCAATAAGCCGGGACTTTCCAGTTTTCCGGGTTTTTACACCGTATATGCAAAATGCAAGATTTTCGAGTTATTTGACAAACCTGTTCTTTTGTCTCGAATTATTCGACAATATCGAATATTTTTGTTTTTAATAAAGAAAGAAGCGTGGTGAGTTTTTTTGTTGTAATAAGAATTGTAAAAATTCATACATCTTAAAAAGGTGTACACTACATATCTAACAATGGGTAAGTTTATTGAAAATTATTAATTAACTAGTTTTTGTCTGCGGCTTTGTTCGCGAGTAAAGCCATCCTAAGGAAATACATAATGGTCGAAGCCAGGGCTGTGGAGTCGGAGTCGTAGTACCCACAAAAACTCGCAACTCCGAGTCCAAAATTTTTCGGCATAACAAATTTGAAAAATGTTTCCAAAATAAAAATTCTTCGAAATTTTCCTCCACCGACAGTTAGAATATATGACAGCTATAAATTATTAATTAATTTTTATATAAACGGACGTCAGTATAAAAATTGGTGCCCGTTTAAACGAATTGGACGACAATCAGTCAGACAGTGTTATGCTTTTATTTCTAGCAATTTCACCTAACTTGAATAAAATATCTTGATTCGCAACAGTTTATGCCGAATTAAAATGATTTTCAGGAGGAGAATTTATATTAAACCCAAAGTAAGTTAGGGACTAATCATCACGAAATCCTGCAGAGTTATTTATCTTATTAAAAATCAAAATTTCAATGCAGTTGTTAAATTTGTTTTAGCGTTTAAAGTGCTTTTCAGAAGGCTGCATGATTTTTTTTTTGGACATATGAATCAAAATTGGACCAATGTAATAAAAAGCAAAATAACCGATAAACCGCTTCAAACTGCAACATGTTCCTGCTTTCCAAAGCACTGGAAGACATATTTAGTGAACCCACCTAAAAAACAGTTTGGGCGGAAGCAAAATTTGCAATTATTCATTCCGCTTGTGCGGTATCTTTCCGCTGTTACGGTATAATCTCTACCATTGCGGCATTGGCATATCATTGAAACCGCAATATAGATATTTTTCTCCACTTTGCTTACGTTAGAATTTTACAGCGAGAAGCTAACGGAAGGAATAAAAATGTAAGAAATATAATATTTAAAAAGAAGAAAATTTAGTTTATTTATTTTATAAAAATATTTTATTGCAAGAATAAAAGAGATAAATATACAAGCAAATTGCAAGTAGAAGCAATGGTGGATTTAATTAAATTAAATCAAGACCTTGCTTGAGTCAACGAAAGAGCTCCTTGTTGACTGCTTCCTGAACTTGCAATCTCTAGGTCAAACAAAATATTTTTAAATGCTGCCTTATTTAAGCGAAAATTCTTTTAAAAGCTGTGAAAAATTAAACAAATTATTTAATGCCCTAAACAAGTATTTATTTATTTATTTATTTCACTCCAAGTTATATAAAAAGCCCATAAGGCCAAAAATTATATATTACAAATGTAAATGTAAATTCTGAAATTAAGCACAATAAACTAAAAATAAATTTATATGTACAATATAACTATTATTTACAATTATTTACGAATTGGCTCCCCAGCATAATAAAATATTTAGTTCAACTTACTCCCTATCTTTCATCTGCAACACTTCTTCAGATTTATATTGTAAAACTGATCCGTTCATCCGAAGGTCTAAGCAATCCTCGTCACTGCTGTGTTCAAAAAATGCAATTGTATACATATTACAATTATACATTTTCTTTTGTCTATTTTACATAATTTTATATCGTAAAAATTATTATATACTCTCAAAAGTTTCAACAATTTGATTTAAATGTTTTTTTTACCAACAGTTGACACAATATCAACTTAGAAATTATTAACACAGAGATGTTAAAAAATTTTTGCGGAAAGCTTTTACCGCAGGAATGAATAATTGCAATTTGCATATCGCTCGATATTCATTTTCATTGAATTTTCTTTTCCGTGCGGAATCAATAATACCACCCAGTATTTTAAAGCGACGGTAATCTGCCAATATTAACAAAAAATAAAATCCAAGCAAACAAATACCTGAAAACCAACACACTGAATGGTATTGGTACTGTTGAAAGTTTTTTACACCCTACACTTAACATCAACAAAGGTGTTGTATTTGCACCATCTTTAAAAGAACTTTCTGAGCAAAAGATTATAGAAGATCTAAGTGACCAAGGAATAGCTGATTGCAAAGAAATCACAAAGTTCAATGAAGGAAAGATAATAAACACTCATTGTATATATTACATTCTAACCAGTACAGCCTACCAAAAGAAATAAAGAAAATTGGTTTTCTCAACTGCATGGTTTTCTCAACTGCAGATCATTTTTTTCCTAACCCCATGCAGTGTAAAAACTGTTTTAAGTTATGTCATACCAAAAATTATTATAATGGAAGCGAAAACTTTTGGGTCGTACAAATCGGCAGGACCAGATGGTATCTTTCCGGCTATGCTACAGAATATAAAGGGTTCATCCCTCATAACCCAATGATTTTTGTTATACCCTTTTGTTACGCATGTTTATAACAACTCTCTTGCTATTCGTTGTAAGCTTCACATACATGGTTGTCATTATGTGCAGGTACTAATGTTTGTGACATTCATTCGTTTGATTGCAACCTTTTTAAATAAGATTTGTAAATGAATTAAACCAAATGAATTATAAGGAACGTTAGTGTTTTATTACCAATTCACGGATACAATCAATTGGCGACGAGGGAAAAACAAAGGTAAAGAAACATTTTGCAAACACATACTAAAGTTTACACATAACAAAATGGACGCCAAGCAAGTACAGAATCATACAACAAATACAATGCTCGTACCGAGTTTTGATCCAGCTAAGAAAAAATTATACTCAACGTTTTTAAAATAACATAGAGATGATACGTTCAACACAATTACCGCATTAGCTGCTCCGAAAACTCCAGTTGCATTAAATTATGACGATTTAATTAAAATGTTGAAGAGTAATTTTTCACCTACAAAAAATATATTAGTGGCACAACACCGATTTTTGTCAACATACCAGAATGAGAAACAAACTATAGCTGAATTTGTTGCAATGCTACGTATGGAAATTAGCGAATGTAATTTTATATCCCCTTGTTCATGTAATATTTCAATTGCCGACATTTTTCTTCGTGCACAATTTATACGTGGGGTCCGGCACAACCATATCCGTGAGCAATTACTGCAGGCAAGCCCACTTAACTTTGATGAAATAGTAACGAAAGCCTTAGCGCTTGAAGCAGCAAAAGTAGATGCTAGGGAACTTGCAGAAAAAGTAGGTACTTCTAACAATTTAAGCTCCATTTAATAACTGAGACACATGGGGGGTCTCTGCAGTTAATACCTCTTCTAAAGTATTGGATAGGAGTAGTCTCAGGACCCTTATAGGGTTCCTGACGGGGCATTGTTCTGTTAGGGCTTTCATGGGTAAATAGGGCATTGCCATACCGGACTTCTGCAGGCTGTGCGGGATTGCCGAAGAGCTAGAGACGGTTGAGCATGTACTGTGCCATGTCCTAGGATGCAGGGTCCCAGGCAGAAATGGCTAGGGGCTAGATTTCACGATGAACTGGGGTGTATCGCTGGATGTAATCCAACCGATCTACTGGGGTTTGTCAGGAAAATATGAAGGCTGTTTCTGTTGGGGGGACCATAGGGGGGACTTGCCCTACGTGGTATCTTCTATCTGTACCAAACCTTAGGTCTAATTTCTGCTTTTCTTCTTTACTTCTCTTTTTCCTCTTTTTTCCTATACTGAAGGGATTCACAATGAACCTCATTGGTCTTCTTCACCTAACCTAACAGTCGAGTCGCAAAAAAATTAGTTATCAAGATTTAGGAATTGCTGGGTTATGTTTTCGCTGCGGAAGGAATAATCATCAGGCCAAAGAATGCCACACAGACAAGACCAAATTGAAATGCTCAAGTTGTAAAAAACGGACACGTGAGCAAAGTGTGTATAACATCGTTAAGAACAAATTTCGAAAATCGACCACCAAGTAAAATAGGCCAAATTCAAAACGTTGATAGCGCAGACAACGGCGTATACAAAATATTCGATGTGTATCAAAATAATCTTCAAAATTCTAATACAGAGCGTTATTAGGCATACATACACGTAGAGGGGAAGCCAGTAAAATTTGAAGTCGACTTAAGCTCCGGCTTTACATTTCTTCCAAGGAAACAATTTAAAGAATTGAGCCTAAGCAAGAAACTATACCCCACAAGTATAATTTTTCGGTCGTATACTCAGAACACCTTTGTGCCGGATGGTAAAGTATGTGTCAACATAAAATTTAATGGGGTGTCAACTTTAGACGAAGTATATATAGTTCCGAATACATGTGCAGAGTTATAAGATAGGTCTTGGATCCAAAGACTCAATATCAACCTGACTGAACTAGACGAATTAGATTCAGTTAAGAACACAACAAATATTGTATACAATCAAAACGTTGTCGAAAATATTATGACCGTGTTTTCGGACGTTTTTTGAGGAACAAATTGGACGCATTCCAAATTATGAAGTGTCTTTAAGGTAAAGGAATAATTGTAGACCTGTTTGTACAAAAGAACGTGAGATTCCCTACTCTTTGACAGAGCGTGTGAATAGGGAACTGGACAGCTTAGAGAGCGCAGATATAATTTCCAAGGTTTCAAGCAGTGATTGGGGATCACCTCTGGTTGTGATTCCAAAGGCAGATGGAGGGGTGCGACTATGCGTGGACTATAAAGTCGGAGTTAACCAGCGGCTTGTAGACGCACATCACCCGGTTAGGAAAACAGAACATATTTTCAAAAGTCTTCGTGACGCAAAATATTTTTGTCGATTGGAGTTATACAAAGCCACCTCCACCTCGCCGTCAATGAACCATCAAGTATCATTCAAGCTATTTCTACACATAGGGGAACGTACCGCATGAACCCGTTGTCTTTCGGTATTAAAACTGCACCTGCAGAATTTAATCGCATAATAGACGAAGTCCTGCGCCAGGTACCTAACACCGAATACTATTTTGATGACATAATTATACATGGTAAATCGTTAGAGGAATGCAAGTCAAATTTGATATGTTGTTTACAACAACTTAAAAAGTACAACTTACATTTAAACCGTGCGAAATGTTAATTTTCCAAAACAAAAATCGAATTTTTAGGCCATACCATCAACCAGAAAAAAATTATAAAATGCGCTTCAAAAACGAATGCTATTCTATAAATGCCAGAACCTTAAACGGTTGACGACGTGAAACGTTTTTTTATGGATGGTCACATACTTTTCGCGATTTATACTAAATGTGTCTACAATAACAACGCCCTTGCGGAAACTACTACACAAAGATTCAAAGTTCAAATGGTCACCCGAATGTAAAAAAGGCGTTTAATAAATTGAAACAGGAAATTGCAAGCAATCGGGTACTAATGCCTTACAACCCTGAGTTAAAACTTCAACTGGAGTGTGACGCAAGCCGAAGTGGAATAGCGGGGTCTTGTCCGATTTAGTAAATGGCTAAGAGAGACAGATTGCTTACGCATCTAGATCCCTTACAAGTGCTCCGCAAAATTATTCCCAATTAGATAGAGAAGAGTTAGATATTTTCTACGCTGTTCGCCATTTTCACGAGTACCTTTTTGGCCGAAAGTTTAAGCTTGTTACAGATAACCAACCACTGATGAGAATATTTCATCAGAACAACAAGCTACCACAGATGACATCTTCTCGTTTGCAATGCCGTTTGTATGCCGCGTTCTTAAGCGCTTATAATTATGAAATCGTTCATAAAAATTGTCAAGAAAACATTATTGCAGATTGTTTTTCAAAGGCACCAGTTATGTCGATTGAGGAATCTATAAATCCCATTGAATATCAAGTACATCAACTATGCAGTATTTCTCTAAACCAAATTTGTTTAGGAAACTTAAGTTTTAAAAGTATTCAAGAAGAAACACAAAACGTTGAAACACTTTCTAAACTACTGCATGAATTAAGTCACAACGCAACAGCTGATTCTGAATTTACCATTAATAGAAACGTTTTATTTAAGGGACAACGTATAATGATACCTTCCTCTCTGCAAGATGCTGTTTTACAGGAGATTCGCTACACCCACATCGGAACTACAAAGATGAAACAATTAGCCAGGCGTTACATGTATTGGCAATCGATAAAGACGTTGAGAAATTCGTACGTTCTTGTCCAGAGTGCGACTCTACAAGAACAGCCCTGCAAAAGCGCCACTTCATCCCTGGGCGGAGACATACTACAACTGGGAGCGCATACACATTGATTATGCTGGGCCGTACCAAGCCCATTATGTTTTTATTATTGTGGATGCAAAGTCCAAATGAATAGAAGTGGGAATATGTACAGCAGCACCATCAACAATAGAAATTCTGCTTAACACTTTTGCAAGGAACGGATATCCAGACGTAATGGTGTTTGATAACGCAACAGTTTTTAAAAGCGATAAATTTTCAGCTTTTTGTCAGGATTGTGGTGTATTCCAAAAATTCATCGACCCTGGACATACAGCGGCCTAGCTGAAAGAAGCATTCAAACACTCAAGATGAAGCTAGCAGCCGAATGATTCATCATCCATACAGAAGAAAATAAGATATATCCATTTTAAATATAGAACTACGGAATTAAAAAATGGTAAAACACCATCAGAGTTATTCTTAAGCCACACTTAACAAACAACTCTGTTGATATTCGTTGTAAGCTTCACAAACATGGTTGTCATTAACATGTGCAGGTACTTATGTTTGTGACATTCATTCGTTTGATTGCAGCCCGTTCGTACAAACCTTTTAGTTAAGTAAATTAGGTTTTTAAATTAATTAAGCCAAATGAATTATAAGGAACGTTAGTGTTTTATTGCCAACGCACGGATACAATAATTTTAGACCAAGACATTAGAAAGACTGATTGATCTACATCTGAGAACAAAGATTGATTCAGTCATATCTTAAAGGTAGGACTGTTGAGAGTGCGCTTCATGTGGTGGGTTATATAGAACGGGGATTGCGAAACAAGGAATACACATTGGCGGCGTTGCTGGATATAGAGGGGGCCTTTAACAATGTGAGGGTAGAGGCTATAAGGCAGGCACTGAGTGATTTAGGGGTTTCGTTATTCTTGGTCGAATGGATAACTCTGATACTTAACAGCAGAGTTATTCACTCCGACTGGGAAAACGAGCGCTTAAGAAAACTCGTGACTAGGAGGACCCACAGGGGTAGTTCTATCTCCTCTATTGTGGCTCTTGGTTGTTCATGTCGTTCTGGGACTTTTTGACAGGTTAGGTCAGAAGATCGTCGCCTACGCGGATGATGTAAATATATTTGTATCAGGCAAGTTTCTACCGACAATTAGCAATGTCATGCAAGGGGCGCTAGTGGAACTGTCAGCATGGGCGACTGATAAGGGTCTGGGAGTTAATCTGGAAAAGACAGAGTTAGTTCTTTTTACTATGAGGTACAAGGTGGAGAATTTTATGCTGCCGGTTTTAGGGGGAGTAGAGCTTAGGCTATCTGATAGTGCTAGGTATCTAGGAGTTTCTCTGGACAGTAAGCTGTCCTAGAGGAGGAATACTCATGAGCTGAAGGTCCGCAAAATGCATAGAATGTATACACGTATCAACGCATCAAAGTAGGTTTACTTTCTACTTTTGTATGCGTCGCATGTGTGGTGAAAAAATTTCAGCTGTTTTTTGATGGCCATGGATGACAAAAAATATTTTATTTTCAATGTTATCGATAAACATGTTTGTGTGGTGAAAGAGTCCACTATTTTTTTCTATCTACTACTATTTTTTGTATTAAAAAAGGTTTTTAATAAAAGAAAAAGCTTTCGTAAATAAAGATTACAATAACTTTCAAGAATAAAATATATTTAAATAAATTTTCAGAACAGTTTTTTATGAACAAAATTTGCCATTCTATTTATCGACAACGAAGATGTCATCGTTGTGCTTATTTTTTTTTTTTTTTTTTTTTTTTTTTTTTTTTTTTTTTTTTTTTTTTGAACAAATGCCTCGAAAGAGAACAATTACGAATTTTTTGATAATAAAAGCTTACTCCTCTATGAATCCTTAAAAAAAAATTATATTAAAATATCGGTTACACCTTCCATTTTTGCAAAATTGTTTTTGCAAGATAAACATATTAGCACAACAGATGATAAAAAAAAACGATTTGGCGCATAAAACGCATTGCATGTAAATTGAATTTAGAAACGCATGAAATGTACAAAAAGTATTATACGTGTGAAGGGTCTCAATGCCTACTATGCTTGCAGATCGTCGATAGGTAGGAGCTGGGGAGTCCGGACGTCAGTTGTGGGATGGCTGTACACTTCGGTGGTTCGACCCATTCTTAAGTATTGCTGCTGTGTTTGGTGGGAGGTATTGAGACTGGCTAGTCGGAGGGACATTCTGTCTAAGGCTCAGAGGTGTGCTTCAATCGGCATGACAGGTGCTTTGAGAAGTACTCCTCAGGCGACCATGGATGTTATTCTACATCTTCTGCCTATAGAGCAGTATGTGATGGGAATGGCAGCCAGGAGCATTCATAGGCTGAGGGAGTTTGGACTGTTGGAAAATTTCAGTGAGGATCACTCGCGGATCTAGGTTCGATTTTTGGCGTTTACCAGATGTGATATTGCCTTCTAGGGAGAGCTGGTCGGGCCAGGGCAGATTGTATAGGGGATTTTCTTTTTTCACTGATGGCTCGAAGATGAATTGAACGGGTGCGGGGTTCTACATTAAGGATCTAGAAATCAGAAGGTAATTTTTTTATTTATTTAATTTAAGTCTACGGACAAAATCCTTACAGACTATCTTAGTGTAGTAACATTATAATTTTTTTTTCATTTATGCAAAGAAAGAAAGATTAAAATAGAATAAGCATTATTGATTTAAAAATAATATGTAATTGCTTTTTATAATGTTTATGTTTAGAGAATAGTCGATAAAGTTATACATTTCATTAAAACAGCTGCATAATTTTTTTAGTGGATCTGACATAGCAAAGTTAGTTCGGCTTTGAGGAATATTAAAAGTTACGTTACTTAATAAAAATTTAGAATATGTGCTACCATTTATAAAACTGAACATAAAAGATATATTAAGCATCATTCTACGGCTTTTTAAAGTTGCTAAATTAATTTCAGTTAGTCTTGTTGAGTATAAAGTTAGTACCAGGCATCCTCTATAATTGTTTCTTAAACAGAAAATAAGAAATTGTTTTTTAACTGATTCGATATGATCATTGTGGATATTATAGATCGGGTCCCAAATAATGCTGCCGTATTCTAAAATTGGTCTAACGAGCGAAGTAAAAAGCCTTTTTGTGGTTAAGGGATCATTAAATTCCTTTGCCCATATTTTAATAAAAGCCAGAGCACTGCGGGATTTATTTACATTCATTGTTATATGTTAAAAAAAATTAAGTTTTTGGTCGAACAATATTTCCAAATCCATTATTTCACTAACATATTATAAATTACAGCCATCAAGAACGTAGGAGCAAGCACTTTTTTTCTAGAAAATTGCATATGCTTGCATTTATTTAAATTTAGTTCCATCAAGTTAAGTTTACACCATTTGTTAAAACTATCCATTCTGTAGATGTTGTTGATCACAAGGAAGTTTAACACTTAAAAATAATTTTACGTCGTCTGCATACATCAACACATTACAATGTTGAATTTCTTCAGGCAAATCTTTAATAAAAATAAGGAACAGAATTGGACCAATATGGCTACCCTGAAATACTCCAGACTTTACATTGATTTTTTCGAAACTGCAGAATTATATTTTACAGATTGAGTTCTCCTCAACATATATGATTGGATCCAGCTCAGGACGTTGCTATTAAAACCCATCCAGTTTTTTCAACAAAGTGTACAACCCAAATTTTCGATTATTTCGAGAACACGTGTTAGATTTTCATCGTGGTTTGGCACTAATGCCTGAGACGATGATGTAATCCATGTTTGCGGCAACAACATCTAAATCATCGACCATAGTTGACATAATTTGTTGAAATGCTCCTGGGGCTGACTTTATGCCTGTTGGTAGCCGATTGATTGTAACAAGTCAACGGTGCGTATTGATAATATCTTACGTGAGCCTTCTTCGATTTTGACTTGCAGGAAGTCATCGGAGAGGTCATTGTAGCTAAAACATTTACTATTTTCGATTTTTGCATGAATAGAATCTAGCAGAGGCAACGGAAATTGATTTGGTTGAAGCGCCTTATTTAAACCTGTCGAGTAATCTGCACAGATTCTATCGTTACCCTCATTTGTTATAATAACGACGGTAGGTGCTGCCTAGTCTGAGTATTTGAAGGGGAAATAATTCCTTAATTATGTAGTCTCTGCAATTCTTCATCCACTAACTGTAAAACTGTATATGCGACTAGTCGCTTTGGTCTGAACACTGGTTACGCCCCATGCTTTAGATGAAGCTTAACCTTCGTCTTAGTACATAGCCCCAATCTGCCATCAAACAATTTTTGGAACCGCGAAATGACTGGATGCGTATATATGTGATCTTTTGCGATGTTATTACAAATATCCCGTAGGAGTACGTCCCATAGATTAAATTTGTCTATGAAGTCTATGCCCATAAGATTTATGTCATCGGCCACATAGCAAATTCCGCTCGTGATAACATCCCTCAACATGATTTCACAATTAAATTGTCCGTTTATTTTAAGACGATGATTGTCTGCATTATATGCTGTTGATGTTGGCTTTGATAATTCCGGCTTCCCAATGTGTTCCCACAATGACTTTAATATTATTGTAATGTCCGAGCCAATGTCGATCTACGCCGCTTATACGCACTGTAAACAGTAAGCCAATCCAATATACACACAAACAAAAACAACAAAACTTTATTTATTAACAACAGTAACAAAAAAAAAATCCAATTCAAATATACCTACACATATCAACACTTACTTCTTAACTAAAACTTTGGAAACTAGAAGTGAATCGTCTGCTAAGAGAGCAAGATAATCACAACAGGACTCAAAACAAGACTCTTCAGTTGAACAAATTGAAATTTAATAAAAGAAAGTGAAGAAAGAATTCTCTATGTTATTGGGAGAAAAATTAATCATGTAAAAGTTGAAATCAATATATAAGAAATGAAAGAGTTAATAAATTAAAAATAAAGAGTGCGGAAGCTCTTATTATGACAGAAGAATTATTTAAAATTAAAAAAAAAAAACTATTGAAGCAAGAAAAAAGTAGTAGCTAGTAGTATACGAACTACTGGTATACCCTACGTTGGAAATGAGAGTTTATTGACTATTTTTTATGACATTTGTACTAATCAAAAAATACCTACACCTAAAATGAAAAACATTTATAGACTAAAAAAAATTTATAAAGCCAATAATCCATACACACCCAAAAATTAAGTGATTGTGGCCAAACTATATTCTCCGTTCGATAAAAATTTTATTTTAAAGTCAATATCTAATTTCTGCCGGGAAAATAAAACACCTTTACTTCTAAGTCAAGCAGGATTTGACAGTAGTGAATCATTTTATTTAAACGAAAATTTAACACCTCACAATCATAGAATATTTAGAGAGGCACTTATAAGATGAGAAATTACAATAAAATAAAATCAACATTTACTATGCGTGGTCTTGTCTATGTAAAAAAAACTTTTATCGGATGAGCCAATTCTGATTGAGTTTTCTGAAGATCTAAGGCAACTTTTTCGAGAATAATATCAGTAAACAAGTAACTTATTCGTCTTCAGTGATGCCATACTTTTATATTTACATTTTTATATTTTTAAAATTATATTTTTATATTTAATCCCTAGTTTTTTACATATTTTTCTTTTAACCAATTCGAATTGTCTCATTTTTTTTATTTGTGCACATTTCTTTGCTAACAAATGTGTATTAATTTTATTGCGTTGCGCTATGCTATCATAATGATAAATCTGTCACATGATCAAGTTGGTTCTAGAGATGGAAATTATAACATAGTTCGTATACTAGGTAAACAGAAAGAGGGTTTTAGTATTTGTCATATCAATGCGCAAAGTTTATTACCTAAGCTTGATGAATTCCGATATTGATTTGAAAATGCTGGAGTTGATGTTATTTGTATATCCGAAACGTGGTTTTCTGATAGAATAACGGACAACATGTACAAACTGAATGGGTACCAAGTTTTTAGATCTGACAGGAATAGTCACGCAGGAGGTGTGCCAATCTTCATTAGATACACTATACCATGTAAACTTGTTTGTTCGTACAATGTACCCGATGATGTAGAATTTTGGTTTATTGATGTTAGCTATGGTGGTGATAAACTGCTTCTTGGGTGTGTCTAAAGGTACGGTCACATATGGCAAATATTAGCCCCAAATATGTTTGCCTTTATTTGGCAAATTTTTTTTCAAAACAATGTAGGTTTCATTTTGTGGTCACACTGCGCACATTTATTTGCTCATATTTATTTGCTCGAACAGATGTCAAATAGCGGCAAACACACATATTAGCAAACATGTTTTCCATATGGTCACACTTAAAAAAATATTTGCGAAGCAAAATATTTGACCAAACTGTCAAAATATATAAATTTATTTGCCAAAACACTATTATACAAATTGTGATGGGAAAATATAGAGGAATTTCTTTCAATTAGAGCGTGTTCTATTTTGATCTGGCAAACCATTTGACATCAGCTGTTTTGCAAGTCGTCTGTTTGTGGAGGCAAATATATATTAAAATCTATTTACTTACATATATTCTTAAAAAAAAAACAAAATTTTTAATTAACTAAAATACAATAAAAAGTGAATATAAATATAAATCAGTAAATAGTTTGCTAATATGAATGTTTTTATGTTATGTCAGGTGAAACCAAAAAGGAACGTGTTAAAGCAAAAATGATTAACCTTCTGTTATTGTCAATTTTGACAGACATGTGAAATTACATATGGACTTTACATCTGACAAACCCACCGCAAAATAAATATCGTGTAAAATTGCTTAAACATTTTTGAAAGGTTGAGTTTAAAATCGATTATACATATATGATTTCAGTGTTCTTTTTATATTTCGTAATCCATTTTTGAAATCTTAAAATGGTAATTACTCAAAAAATGGTTTTACACAATAACTAGCATTTAACCCGCTACTTCGTTAGCATCTCCTTTTCTTTCGTGGACATATTACGCCAAAGTTTATGTTTCTAGGTTTTAACCAGCTACTTTGTAATAGGTACGATTTTCACCTCTTAAACGTTCGAATTTCGAAAATGTACCAAATTTTTATTTGTATTTTTTGATACGTTATGAATGTGATATAGTTTTTATTTTAATAGCAAAAAAGTTTAAAAATACAAGTTTTACCCGTTTACTCCCCAAAAAGGCCGAATTTCAAAAAAGTACCAAGCACCTGTCCGCTTATTTTTTTTTGTATTGAACAACAATAAGTACTAAATTTTTGACTAAAAAAAAATGTTTTGTAAAAAAGTACCAAAAATAGTTACGGTTTTTACCCCTTAAATGTCCGAATTTCGAATAAGTACCAAATTCGTATTTGGATTTTTTAGATAAGTTTCAAATGTGATATAACCCTTATTTCTATGTTTATAGGTTTAAAAGATAGATGGGGTGGCAAAAAAGTCCAAAATACAGATTTTACCCGTTTACTCCCTATTTCCCCTTTTTTGTACTTTTTTCTCCCCATTGAAGCATAAAAAAATTTAAATATTGTAGTGGGAGCCCATAATTTAATACGTCTATGTCAATAAATAAAAACAATGTTTTGTAAAAAATTTACCCGTTTTTACCCCCTAAACATTCGAATTCCACAAATCCCGTCTTTGTGATCGATTTGGGAAGAGCTAGCCCTGGTCAAAATTTCAAGTTTTTACCTTCAGTCGTTTAGGCTGTGCGATGATGAATCAGTGAGTGAATCAGTAACGTTACAATTTTATATATATAGATTAGATAACTTTTTTATCTTTGATCCAAGGCAGTAACCGCACGACGATTTGGCTACAACAACAAAAAATACTGAAAATCAAAAACGAATTTAATGTAATTCCAAAATCATGTGTTTTTTTTAATAAATAAATTAGATAAATGTTAAATTTTACAAAAATATTATTACAATACTTTGTGTTTTTTTATTTGATTTTAGTGGTATTTTTTTTTTTAAGTTGTTCCCAACAGCAGTTATTTGCTACTGTTTGCTCTTACAAAATAATTGTTAGAACAAATATTTGTTTGCTTAAAATACAGGCAAATATTTGTTTTTGAGTGGTCACATTAAAAGCATTTTTGTTTGTCACCAAACCAATTTATTAGCCCAAAATCAGCTGTTTTCCTGTTTGTCGCAAATAAATATTTTGTGGTCACATTACGGCAAACAAATATTTGACGTTTTTCGGCAAATGTTTGCCATATCTGACCGTACCTTAAGACCAAGCAAGAATATGAAAATGGGCACTCTCATTGATAGGTTAGAACTTTTGTCTGTATCATACTCTGAAGTTGTTATGGGAGGCGATTTAAACTTGCTTGAGAATATGACAAATGTAACAAGCGTAATGTCCTTGTTTTACTCATCTCCAGTCAACAATACTAAGCCCACACACTTTACAACCTCAAATAGTACCTTATTGGATCTCTTCTTTGTAAGTAATATGAGAAAAGTTTTGCTTTATGAGCAATTAGCTGCGCCTGCTTTCTTGAAACATGACCTGATTTTTATCACATATAATTTGTCTATCAAAAATATACCAAAAAATACTTATCGTGATTTTAATAATGTCAACTTCATGGCTTTAGAAAGTGATCTTAATAACACTGTATGGGACAATATTTTCTTTTTACCCACGGTTAATGAACAACTTACTTTTCTAAACTCTCATATCCTTGAAATTTACAATAAACATGTTCCACTTAGGAATAAAATTATCAGTAAAATAACAAAGCCTCTGTTCAATAGAGAAACTAACATCGTGACAACATGTACCATATGTGAAAATGATATAAAACTTCGAGTTCCAACAGGCATATCGTCCCCTTAATAAAACAGTAGTGTATACGCATGTACACCATAACTGATTCTAATTGTGGTCAAAATTTGGTGAAATTCTACTTCCACAAAGTGGGTCAAAAGATCAATTGAAATATTAGCGTATAATTGCGTGTTTGAAATTTTTCTTTAATAATAGTGTAAGTGCAGGTATGGTGTTTTAATTAGTTGATACTCTGAATATAATTTCAAAGAAAAATAGAGTATAAAAAGCATAAATTTTTTTTATTATTTACTATTTTTATTATTTCATTACAAAATAAAGTCGATAAATGACGTATATTAATATACACAATTTTTTAACAATATAATATTTGGAGTCAATCCGTATTTTATATATCATACAAAAATACTTTGTGTGTTCTACGGTTGACGTAAACAATAGCTTAAAATCTGTTTACACTGTTAATGTGAACTCTTTGATAGATTGTAGCATTTGCTGAGAGAAGACATACATAGACGGGGCAGTTGTGCTTTTTCTAGTGTGTTATTGTAAAAACATTGTGAAAATAATGGATCTATCAAGTCATGGTGAGTATTTACTGTGAAACGATAATAAATTTATCTATAGATTTGTCAGATGAAACTTTCCTGAGATGAATTTTCCCTGAAGAATTATTCAATGATTATGCGTCTGGTAAGACGAACGAAGAAGATTTCTCCGCTTGATCTTCGGACGATTATGTTCCAGATACAGATGAAGAGGAAGAAGCAGATGCTGATTCGAAAAAGCAGAGGAATTGCACATAGTCACTACGGCACGGGAAAATAACCCTGAATTAGACCAAGACATGAAAGGCCTGATTGCAGACGTCACCAATAACGAGGAGGTAGAGATCAAGATATTCTTTTATCTTTTTATCTCAATCTTCAACCCCAGGAAGCTAAAAATTGCTTGTATGAGCCTGATGTGGAGGAGGACATTTCCGTAGATGATTATTGCCTTTTATGCATGTATTTTTTAATTAATTAAAGCTGTATAAAAATTTTATTGCAAAACGATTTACAACGTGTTATTGAAATACCAAAAAATTACTGCGAGTTTTGAATAAAATGGATTGTTAAGCACAAATAACTTGTTTTACTGCATCATTTAAAAGTATTTCGTGATACATGGTGTAAAAGATTCAAATAAAATAGTGTATACAATACAAAATAAAATAGTGTAGAATGATTTTCATACATATTATAAAACAAATAAGATAGCCTAAGTGACATCATGGTACTTTGAATCCCATTTATTTGCAATCAAAGCACTTGTAAATTAAAGAAATATCATCTACTAGTAGCCTGATTATTCCATCACATTTTTAATTGACCACAACTTAAAAACATCGATTATTTTCTTAGATATTAGTGTTTTTACAGATGTCTAATAACACAAAAATTTTAAACTCCATTATCTCGAAATGGCAAAAAAATTATACACTATTGTTTTATTAAGGGGACGATAGCTAGAAAATATGTTGTTTTCAAGATAAGGCATGACTAATCCTGTTATTATTTTAACAAATTAATTACGGCAGTCTACGTTAAAAAAGATGGAAGCAAATTCGTGATATTGGCATTGGTAAGTCAACTGCTAGGACAGTGGAAGCTGACGTCCATTTTTGAACGAAACCTTTGTTAATATCCCTCTGTCAAGTGCGAAACTGACTTCTATGAAAACATTACTTCCCCGGACACTAATACAAGTTTTTTTTTCAATATTTATTTATTGAAAATTTATATACTTAACATGAACTTACAATAATTAATCAAATCTTATCCTAATATTTACTTTATGTCCTGACAGAGTCAGACAAAAAAGATTTCGTCATCACGGTTTCTGTTCACATATGTAGGTGTTTATCGCTCATCTGATTGGGTGAGTGCCGCAGTGTCTCTTCTCCTTAAGCGAGTGTGGCCGCCATAACTTAAAATATTTCGAGCTAATGGATTTGGATGAAGTTCCAGCCTTTTTAAATACTTTACTCATATTTCGTTATCATAGTTTTTACTAATGGCAAATGCGATCCTTGTGGTTATTTGAGTTTTTAACATACCAGTGAGCGGATATGATTATTCAAAGAAGTTTATTTTGGCGCCCTTGAATTTTTTCGATATTAGAAGCCGAGGCAGTGCTCCATAACTGAATACCGTAGCACCAAATTGGCTTTAAGATAGAGTTGTAAAGTAGAAATTTGCAGTCGAGACTAAGAACCGAATTTCTTCCAATAAGCCAATTAATTGGAATTGCTTTTAGTTACATTTGAGTTTATTTAGCTTATATATGCCATTTCCAATTTAAACGCCGATCTAGATGTATACCGAGGTATTTTACATGTGAGTGTTGGGGTATTATTTGATTATTGATTTTAATAGGGGGCATGTTTCCCGACGAAATGTGATCCTGTAAGTAACGAGATGCTTCTTGACAGTTTTCATGTACGCTTAGAAAAGCTGTATCGTCCGCAAATGTTGAGGTTTGTGTGTAGTGTAATAGAGGGCCCAGGATGCTGCCTTATGGGACTTTAGCGTTAATTGGCTGAGGAGAACTTAAAAAAATCTCCTTCTTTAATAATAAATTGACGACCAGCTAAGTAGCTTTCTAACAGCTTGTGTATGTTTGCTAGTAAGTTTTGCTGCAATTTCAGTAATAATCCTTCATGCCAGACTTTATCAAAAGCTTGAGACACATCGATGAAGAGTGCTGAGCAATATTTTTTTTTCTTATGACATTTACTATTCTATGAGTTTGTTCAATTGTGCTGTGCTTTATTCTAAAACCGAATTGATGATTGGGAATACATCTATTTTCATTTAAAATCGGCGTTAATTTTGACACTAGTAGTTTCTCAAATAGCTTTGAAATATTAGATAATAAGCTAATAGGCCTGTATGACTCAACTGGCTTTGGTATCATGGTTACTAAGAAAACCTTCCATTCTTGAGAGTAGCAGTATTGAAGGCGTAAATCAGCATTAAACATAATAAGAATAATTTTTTTTGCTATACTTCGTAGCTCCAAAATCATTTTATTACTGATCTTATCAATACCCGGTGCCTTGGTGTTTAAATCACAAATAGCCTTTTCGATTTCTCTAAACTCGTATCTTAAAGGAATAGCTGCTCTAACATTCACAGGTGGGAACTCGACTGCTATATCGTGAGATATATTAAGGGTAAATACATTTTTCAGATGATTAACGAAGAGATTTCCTTTTTCAATATCATTTCTTGCCCAACTTCCATTCAAGTTTATCTATGGTAGCTTAGAGATAACTGGTCTATTGAGACTTCTAGCTGCACGCCATAATCAGTAGTCTGATTGTGGATCTGTGCAATTGCCACTCTCTTCGAACTCTCCTTTTTTCGACATCTGTAGAATACATGTTATTGTTTTTGGTTTTTTCGAGGGTTATGCTGGAATGTTGAACAGCTAGTTTAAGATAACTTTCAAAATTAACAATAACGAGATCCACGTTCTCCGGTGTACTAAGCGGAATATTTTCTGTTCGATGGGCACTAAGATATTTTTTATAATATAACCAATTTATTTGTGAGGCTGATGTCGATAAGTAACTAGACAGAGATATGATTCTATTTGGATTCATTATAGTAACAATTCTAGGTGTGTGATCGGAAGATAATTCTAAGGACGCTTCCACAAGAATCGTGTATATGGGGATGTTATTAACCACGCAAAATCTATGACATCTGGAATTTTTTGATGATCAGTAGCCCAATAAGTTGACTGCCCGCTTTCTGATATTAAAAATCTAGGGCGAGAGTATAGAGATGAAAGTACATACTAAGTTTCGATTTAGCTCTTCAACACAAATGTGCGTTGCTTGCAGATAATCTTCACGGTGATCACACATTAAGTGTGATAAAAACAAGACATTTTTGCTCAAAATGTGTATGTTTATGTATGTATGTACATACATATATTTTCTTTTTCTTGTATTTTCTTTTTTTTAATATTTTATTTGTTCACGTTTTTGTAAAAAATAAACCGTATGCCGAGCTTACAAAACACGTCTACCTTCAACGAGCGCGACAGAAAAAAAAGTGAATTTAATTTCCGCCACCTTGACCTGTTTGATGTGGTTGAAAGGTAAAGGTTTATTTTCCGTTCAATCCAGCGCTGTTGGCTTGGACGATATAAATCCTAGATTTGTGCGAATAATCTTGCTTTGGATAGTCCGTTTTGTTACCCACTTATTTAATACAATTATTACTACTAGCACGTTTCCAATAGATTGTAAACATGCCAAAATAGTTCCCGTACCTACAGGCTGACAATGAGTACCGACCTATTGCAATCCTTCCCTTTTTTCAAAAGTATTTGAACGGCTATTATATAAACAGATTTCTCAGTATGTGAACGTGAACAATCTACTAACTGACCGTCAGTCCGGTTTAGGCCTCAGCTTAGCTGTATTACTGTCTTATCAGATGTGATAGAGGAGATCAGGGGAAACTTGGATGATATTAAAATATCGTTACTGGTCCTATTGGACCATTCAAAGGCATTTGATGCAGTGCATCATTCAATGCTGATGATTTTCAACTGTATCTGTGTAGTACCAGGGAATTATTTTTGTCTAAAATGCAGGAGCTGAATTATGATCTGAACCAAATTTTCGTTTGGGCTTCAGCAAATGGCTTAAGACTTAATCTAAGCAAATCTAAATGCATAGTCATAAGCAAGAACACAATGGGAATAGAGGATGAAGTAAATATTTTCTTGGGAGGTTCGAAAATTGACACTGTAGGTAAAGCTAAGAATTTAGGTATAACATTTAATAGACGTTTAACTTGGTCGGATCATATAACACAAGACTGTGGTAGAACATACGGCATGCTAAGGAGATTATGGGTAACTCAATTCTTTACTCCGCCGAAAGTAAGATTATTACTTGCGAAAACGTATTTATTACCAAAGCTTTTATATTTATCTGAAGTATTTGCTGGTTGTAACTCAGCGGATACGAGGAAACTTAATACAACTTTTAACAATATTGTTAGATACGTTTTCGGGCTGAGAAGATTTGATCATTCTGCATTCGTACATTCAATATTACATTTGATAACTTTCTAGTTTTTAAAAATATAATATTTCTTTATAAAGTTATTATGACAAAGGTACCAAAGTATCTCTTTGATCGCTTGAGATTTGCTAGATCACCAAAAGGTAAACTGTTGATTAAATTCAGATATCGTAGCCACGCCTCTGAATGTCAGTTCTTTATTCTTAGCTTCCTAATAATTTGCAGACTTCTAGCAACGCAATAAGGTTCAGGAAATTACATATAGCCGTATTCCTAAGAAAAAGTTAGCCACAGTTTGTACACTACGTACAACGAGCTGCTAACTAGAATTTCGATTAAGCTAAGCAGCTTGTTAGCACAAAGTATATTCATAGCGAATTTTATCCGTCTGCTAACTGTTAATAAATCAACTCTGAATAATCATGATGCCACATTATAGTGCTCAAAAATGCAACACATTTTGCATAAATCATCGCTGGTTTTGTCATTTAATTTCATAATTTTTTTTTTTTTTTTTGTTTTTGCCGCCCCATATAAAAATTTTAAATGATTTTAAATTAAAATAATTTAAAAAAAGGAGTTAATTAGAAAAAAAAGACAGTGAATTAGAAAAAACAAACAAAATTATTCAACATTAAACGCCTGTTTTTCACAAGGTGGCAAATGTTTGGCAGCTCGTTAACAAGAGTTTAGCAAATCGTTAGCCAGAGTTTGGTAAGTGTATTATGAATGAACTTTGTGCTAACTTCATGCCAAATTTTCGTTATGAATACAGCTGTTAAAGAACATCTTTCGTAAATTTTATTAATAACATAGCAATATTCTATAAACAATTTAAAATATATGTAATTTTTTAATTTTTTTCTTAAATATCAAACCAAATTAAATAATTTTAGGGCTATTTATTTGATTTTTTATTTATTTTTCTTTATTTTTAATTTTTTCATTATTTTATTTAATAAATATTATTTTTATTTAATTGAATCAATGTATGTATGTTTTAACTTGTCAAATTTTAATACTGTAATTTATAAGATATTACATCTTGTTGCATTAGAAAATCACATAAAATAAATAATTACGAACTGGAACCCCTTACAGGATGGGAAATACCTTATTTTAAAACCTTATTTGTAATCTATTTTGCTTTTGGAGAAAAACAACTTCTGGGCTATTTTTAAAAAATTTTTGAAGTTCTCAGATGTACTACTTAGTAGTGATTCTCTGAGGGATTTTTTAAAATTTTGGACAAACTGGAAGACCTTACAGGATAGGACATACCCCATTTTAAAACTACTATTACATCTGAGAACTTAAACAAATATTTTAAAAATACAATTACAAATGTGGGCGTAATTAGCTTTAAAATGACGTATGTTCCATCCTGTAAGGTCTTCCAGTTTGTCCACAGTTTCCAAAAATATCTTAGAGTATCTGTATTTGTAATACAATTCTTAAATATTATTAAATATGTAACTAATAGAAAGATATTTAATAATTTGATATTTTAAATATGCCACAATTACGAAAACTTTTAATAGTTTGTCAAAAATATATTTGTAAAAATGTCCCAAATACGAAAAACGTATTTTAAATATGTGAAGACGTAAAATGTTACGTAGAAACATATTGAGTTCGACATACTTATCTTTACCCGCATGAATAATTACACTATGCTAGCTGAAAAAACAGACAAGCCGGGCACATGGCGTTTTAACTTAATTCGGGTACGCTGAATCCAGAGGTACCCGCGGTTTTTTAAGATTGGCTCTGGTTTTCGAGATATACCGTTATTATACCGCGTAACTCAGAAACAGTTTAGTTTATTGAAATTATTAAAAAAATTCCGCAATAAAATTAAATTAAAGAAAAGTAAAACTTTTTTTATAATATGAGTAGTCGTTATTGAAACATAATTTTTTTTTTTTTTTTTTTTTAATAAAATTTTTGTTTTTTAAAAATTCATAAAAAATTTAAAAATGCAGCCAGGCTTCTAATTTCTAACAGACATATTAAAAACGAAGCTGCAAACAAAACAAGCCATAAATTTGATTTTATTCACAAAAGTCGACAAATTTTAATTAATTTAAGAATTTCATAAAACGCAATATTTGTATGGGAGCCCCCTAAGAAGTGGAGATAAGGGGCAAGTATGTCTCGAGAAAATGTGAAGGACAAAAAATTAATTGAGTCGGTCATACATTATATACCACTATATTATATAAAGCATTTCATAGGATTTTTTTTAATTATTAAATTCTTTATTCAACATTATGTATGAAGAATGTGCCAATGCAGAAAATTTATTTTCAATGACATTTTGACGTAAAATTTTTTAAATGCGGTTTTTGTGCCATTTACAGAACAAAAGAACAAATTGTAATGAGGAAAGGTGTAATAAAAAAAAAAGTTAGTGTTGTCCTAAGTTTGAGTATTTATCTGAGCACTCCTGCCGCTTCTGTCGAGCATCAAAATGCACTTTTGTTAGAGAATTAAAATGAAAACAATAACTAATGTGTTCTTGAATTCTTAGATCAATTCTGATTTTATTTACGAATTATGCTAGCTTATATACTAAAATTCGATCAACGATCAGCATAATTGAATTGTTTATTTTTCTGCATTTCGCAAGGTTCAACAGCCGTTGAATGTGCTGATGCTTGCATATAGTGTCTTTTCACGAGTGGTCATTAAACTAAATTTAATTATGCTGACGTATAATTAAGAATTAAAAAATTAAAAATAATTTAACAAATAACATACCAAAAAAAAAAACTACAGTGTGGTACATAAGTATACGTACACTACACCCTCACCCTTCAGAAAAATTTTACAATTTTTAAATTGGATAATATTTTGATATTCTTATAAATTACACAGTGCTAACTAATTATAGAATTTGCTTATACAAACTATTAAGTTGCATTGTTGTTTTGAAATTTGAGTGATACTTATAGCTAGTTTAATAATGCTTATTCTTACATTTTGTTTTCTCTTATTTATTAATTTCATATGTGTGTTTGGTGTACGTCTGTTAATTTTATTTTTGGTTTTACTTTATACTAAGCAAAAACAATTTGTATTATTTATTCTGTGTTGTATTTCTTTAATAAATTCTTATGATAAGTTTTAGTAGTGTTTTTTATTTTTACAGTTATATTCACATTATACATATATTTTAATTATTTCATATGGAATTCTATATGGTTGTTTATACTTTTTCCTATTCTCTACCTTAACTAGTACTAAATCTCCTGTTTTTAACTCTATACTGTTTATGTTCTTATAGGAATCTATTTGTCTATCCTTTTTTATTTTTTCTATGATCTTCTTTGCGTTTTCTAACGAATACTTCAGTCTGGCCTTAAGTTCATTAGCATAATTTTCAAAATTTTAGACCTTTGGATGGTGCATGACTTCATCTCCCGGTAGACTTGGTAATTTTCCGAAAATAAGTTCAAATGGAGAGTATTCAGTATCTACATGTGGAGTTATATTATACGCAAATTTATAACAAGGAATTCATTGTTCCCAATTATCGTCCTCTACAAAAGTTAGGAAATATTCATTAAGTACCTTGTGATTTCTTTCAACAGTTTCAATGTCTCATGGTGATATGGAGTCGAAAATCTTTGTTCTAACTTTAAAAACTTACATATCTCGTTCATTAACTCATTTGCAAATTCTGTTCCTCTATACGATTTTAGTACGCTAAATAAGCCATATTTTCGTATTAAATTTTCCATTAATGCTTTGGCAATCGACTTTGCTTCTTTTGTCTCTAAAGCCTAGTACTCTGTTCCAATTTGTGAAAAATGTTCAGCAACATCTATTATTTCATGCGAAAAATTTGACATGTATCAATGTTACCTATCTCGAGAGTTTGCACAATTTGAAGTATTTAATTTTTCAAAGTATGCGACATTGTTTTGCATATGTAAACAAAACCCACATGTATTTTACTAAAAAGTATTTTTTTAAATAAAATATTAAGTAAAAATTAAAGTAAATATTGATGAAAAACTGTTACCGGTTGTGTTTTGCAGTTCTCATTTTAATGTTTAGTTTAAACTTTTTTCATTTGCTTAAAATTCCACGTGAAATAAGTGCAGCTTGTATTATTTCGCAGTTGTAAAAAAATGTTGCCAGAAACATTTCGCAACTTTTTCACAAATTAAACAGAGTACAACTCTATCAACATTTTTTCATAGAAATTCCGCACAAGTTTTTTTCATATGGGTTTTGACAGCATTTCACGTGAAATGTAGAACAGAGTACCAGGCTTAAGGGACAAGCAATTACGTATTTCGTCAATTCGCACTGCAAAGTTAAAATATACCTGAAGTTATTTGTTGGTCGTAATGGGCCAACAATGTCAATCACTATATTATTAAAACTATCCGATGGCGTTTCCGTCACTTTCAATGGTTCTTTTGTATGTCTATTTGTTTATTCCTTTGGCATAAGTCGCATCTTGATACATGGTCTTTGACAGATTTGTTCATGACTTTCCATATGTATCTTTGTTTTAATTTTAATAATGTCTTTCTGACTCCAAAATGACCTCCTTGGGGAGTCTTATAATGTAACTCTATTAGTTATATTTTCCTTTCTTCGCTTAGTATCCTCTGGGGTTTTTTATATAATAATATTACTATGCCATCTTAATTCGATTTATTTAACTCATTATATCTGGCCTTAAATTCATCTGCAGGAATTCTATTAAATATTGCATCATTTCTATCGATTGCAAATATTTTATTCTTTGTATTTTTTAAATATGATGAAAGCTTCTCCAAAAGAGTACCTAAATACTTTGGATTATCACTACATCTAACACGTGTTTCATTTTTTACTTTATCATTTTCTACCACATATTCATGCATGCTTTTAGTAATTTATTCATTATTAACTTCATTATTCTTCCTGGCACGAGATTTCTTCAAATTCGAAACTGATTTCGATGAATTATCATCACGTCCAATGTGCACATAACTATTCTTTACTATACTATTTTTATCTTTTTCTATATGCCTTTTTCAAATATAAATTTCAATTTGGTTGGCTGCTTTATATCATTGCAAGTTCCTTTCTTGTATATAATTTTACAGTCATAATCTGCCAGTTCTAATCTAATCCGTGTCAACTTTGAACTAGGGTTTTTATGAGAAAATAACGCAATTAATGGTATATGCTGTTACAACCGTAAATTTCCTTCCATATAAATTAGGTCTGAAAAACTGTATACCCCAATATATACCTAATAACTCTTTCTCAATCACAGGTTTATTTTTCTCCTCTTTATTTATAAATCTACTGGCATAATAATTGACCTTGTGACAAAACTGCACCTAATGAAAAGTCTGATGCATCCGTTGTCAAGATGAATGTTTTGTCAAACTCTGTATATTGTAAAATAGGTGGGCTAATTAGTTTCTCTTTTAAATTTTCAAATGGTAACTGATGTTCTTCTGACCATTCAAATTTAGTTCCCTTATTTAATAAATTATTCAGACAGTTTGCAATTTCCGCGAAATTTTTGATGAATCTTCTATAATAGTTGCAAAATGCAATAAATCTTCTTACGTCATCAACGTTTTTAGGGATTGGATATTTAGAGATTGTTTCGTTTTTACTTGGGTCTGGCTGATACCACTTGATGTTATCAAATATCCCAAATGTACAACTTCCGGTTTATGCTATTCTAAAGAAATCTGCATGCATTATTTCCACACTTTCACTTTGCGGTAGGAATTTTGGAAAATCCAGTTACCGATTAAAAAATTCTTAGAATTAAAAAATAAAGTCATAAATGCTTACAAATTTGTATTTTATTGTGCAGTCAAAACCGCACTAATCGGTCTTGTAAAAAACTTAAATAACATATTCTATTGCTATACCTGAAACAGGTAAAAATATTAATCGTCCAGGCTTTGTTTTTTTTTTTTACAAAACATGGTCATGAAGGTCTCGACAGGTACTTTGATTAAAACAATTATAAAGTATACATAAGAGTTCCTCAACCTCTTCACTGTCATATGGAAAGTGCTTGCGAAAGTGATTAGTGAAGTTTAAAGCCTTTGACAATCTTGTATCTAATCAGTTATATTGAAATATCTAAGATGGAGGCGTGTAAAAAGTTTAATTACTTTTGTTATGTGTGTGGGAAATATAAAAATATGCCAAGTCCCCGTAAACTCACTATTGAAACAAGTACCTCTTATGAATCATATTTTTCTTTAAGTGTTATATATGGTAAGAGTTGCACACCATCAATAGTGTGTACACACTGCATTAACCATTTAAATAAGTGGGGAAAAAATGGATACGCCATGCCATTTGGTGTTCCAATGATTATGCGTGCATAAATTATACAGCGGGTATAAAAAATTACTTATATATCTTATACTGAAACAGCATATGGTCGATTTCCGCTGCCACATTCTGATGAAATTCCTGTTCCGGATAGCCAAATACCAACAGAACATATTCCCTCAATAATTCATTCTGTTGAAGCGGGTGGACCAGCTACTTCAATGTATCAACCGTCATGCATCACGGTTCCATGCAGTCACAATGAAATCACGCAAGATCACCTGGATATAATGGCCGCGGCGCCTAAAATTGTCTCAAGGACAGATCATTCTCTTGACAAAAGAGTTAAAACGAGCTAAAATTTTAGCACCAGATGTACAAATATATGGGGCTATCAATCGCCATAGTCGATTTACGATTTTTTTTAAATCTATGGAGAATAATTCTATCGCGTATTGTACTGACATCCGCGGCTTGGTTTTAACAATGCAAAATGAATATAATCCTGGAGATTGGCGCTTATTCATTGATTCTTCCAAAAGTAGCTTAAAAGCAGTTTTGCTACATGTCACTAATTTAAAAAGTCCTATTCCGATAGCACTAAGTACAAATACTAAAGAGACATAAGCATCAATGAAAAAAATAATACAGTTAATTAAATATTAAGACCATAAATGGAAAATATGCGCAGATCTAAAAGTGGTAGCTCTTTTAAGAGGCATGCAATTGGGCTATACTAAAAATATGTGCTTCATGTGCTTATGGAATAAGCACCAGTACAATACGAGATTGCATAGAAATAATGTTATTGAATTACCACTTGTGCCGATAGAAAAGATTTTGCTTCCTCCACTCCACATCAAACTGGGTATTGTAAAAATTTTATAAAAGCATTTAGCCCAGATGGTGTTGCTTTTACCAAATTGCGCCGAATTTTTCCACGATTAAGCGGCATGAAAGTAAAAGAAGGTATGAACTCTAACTACTTTATTAAATTAGATTTATATTTCATATCATAATGTTTTTATTTTACAGGAATTCTTAATGGACATTCTTAACGGACATTCGTCGTCTTATGAAGGTCCATCAATTTGAGGTTGCATTGAATGATATCGAGCTATTGGACTGGAATTGTGTGAAATCAGTAATAGAAAAAGTATTAGGATATCATCGGTCCGAAAACTGGCGAATTTTAATTAAAAATATGCTAACCGCATTTAGAAACTTAAACGTTAGAATGTCATTGAAAGTACATTTTTTGCATTACCAGGCTGAAAAATTTAATGAACAATCACCAGCCGAGTCTGATGAACGTGGCAAGAGATTTCACCAAGTAACAGCCAGGCTCGAACACTGGTATATCGGCAAACAACTTGATTCTCTATTAGGGGATATTTGTTGGTATCTGCAGGAGGAAGAATAATACATTTCTAAATAAAAACTTTAACTTTAACTAATTAACAACAAAAATAAATGTTTTAAAAATTTTAAGTTTGGTTATTATAAAAAATAAAAAATTTCATCTTTTCTGAAAAAATCAAAAGTTGTAGACAGACTTCAATCACTTATAGCTTATTTTGTTTGGAACTTTGTTTTTTATACGCGTAGAACCCTAGCCTTAAATTTTATTTTTCATTCCCATCATTTGTTTCTAAGGCATAGGATTCACTCCTAGGGGGATAAAATGTATGCCCGACCTCCAATGTTTTTTGTTCTTACCATTTTCTTAAAACATAGTTGCCATATATCTCCACCCCTTAGGGTGCTCCCATACAAATATGGCCGTTTAATGAAATTCTTAAATTTGGGCCCTGCAGCGCCTAGGATGCCCCTAGATGGGTCAAATATATGACCAACCCCACTTTATTTTTCATCTCAATCATTTATTTCTAACATACCCACCCGCTATCTCCATTCCTTAAGGGGGCTTCCATAAAAAATTTTCAATGCAGACTAGAAATATATTGAAGGAAAAGTCCCATAAATGCCCAGGAGTCGCCCCTAGGGGGATGAAATGTATGACTGACCTCATCTAGTTTTTTGTTCTTAAAAGTTGCAAACAGATTTTAATCATTTATGGCTTGTTTTGTTTGGAATTTCGTTTTTTATACGTCTGCAAAAAATTAGAAGCATAGCTGCATTTTCAAATTTTTTATGAATTTTTAAAAAACAAAAATTATTTTTTTTTCCAAAAAAAAAAATTATGTTTCTAAAACTACTGCGGATATTCGAAAGAAGTTTTACTTTTCTTAAAGGAAATTTCGGTTTTTTAAGTTTTTTCCATAAGCTGAAGCGTTTTTAAGTTTTATTTTCTCTACGTTATAACGAACAGTGGCTTTGCTAACAAAATCATAACTGCATCCGACAAAGATTTTCTCCACATTGGTAAATTAATTCGGGATTTTGAAACTTTCCCTAGAAATTTTTATATACAAGTTTATAAAATTTATATAAAATTTTTTGAGGAAATTTTCATTTCTTAAAATTTGAAAAATAGCCCCAAAGTAAAAATTGTGATTTTATTTGGGGACATTTTTCACTACTTAATATTGGGGTAATTGTTTATTTCACCTGAAATGCAAAAACACCCCAACATAATATAATGGTTTATTGGCACAAAGACTCTATTAGGAAAAAAATTCGTATGGGGGCTATTTAAAATTATAAACCAATCAAAATAATAGTATTGTGGTTATTTTATTGAACTCTTAATGGTTTTTAATCCAAATTTAGATATTTTAATTAGGCTTAAGTTCATTGAATTTAATTTTCATTAAATTATTTTTATGAAGACAGGAATTTTACAACATGAAATTAATTAAAAAAATTTTTTTTTTATTGATAATTTTTCATTCTTGACTGCGCTGAGATTTGAACCCAGGCGTTCACGGACAGGTTGCCCAGACTAGTTTCGATTGTAACCACACAATCTCTTCAGTGGGGTTTGCCGTCTTACTCACTCGGCTATTGCAGCCTGATGACGTCAGTAGTCAAACATCAATCCTTAAACCAAATGGTATTTCACTTTGGTAGATCGAAATCTGCTTTTGAATGAATGATTATATATTTTAATTGATTTACATGTTCTTCCTAACTTCTGTTTTTTCGTACTTTTTGTCAAGAATTCTTCTTGAAATCCGAAGTACATTTTTGTTTTTCATGTTTTTGTCTTTCTCTTTTCTTGTTGACCTTTTTTAGCACAACTTGAGGGACAAATGTAATCATAGCTCGTGTCTTAGCTGTTAACAATAATTAGTTTTGTGGTTATTTTATTGAACTGTTAATGGTTTTTAATCCAAATTTAGATATTTTAATTAGGCTTAAGTTCATTGAATTTAATTTTCATTAAATTATTTTTATGAAGACTGGAATTTTACAACATGAAATTAATTAAAAAATTTTTTCATATTGATAATTTTTCATTCTTGGATGCGCTGGGATTTGAACCCAGGCGTTCACGGACAGGTTACCCAGACTAGTTTCGATTGTAACCACACAATCTCTTCAGTGGGGTTTGCCGTCTTACTCACTCGGCTATTGCAGCCGGTTGACGTCAATAGTCAAACATCAATCCTTAAACCAAATGGTATTTCACTTTGGTAGATCGAAATTTGCTTTTGAATGCATGATTATCTATTTTAATTGATTTACATGTTCTTCCTAACTTCTGTTTTTCGAACCTTTTGTCAAGAATTCTTTTCGAATCCAAAGTACATTTTTGTTTTGTTTTTCATGTTCTTGTCTTTCTTTTTTCTTGTTGACCTTTTTCAGCACAACTTGAAGGACAAATGTAAACATAGTTCGTGCCATAGCTGTTAACAATATTAGTATTGTGGTTATTTTATTGAACTGTTAATGGTTTTTATTCCAAATTAAGATATTTTTAATTAGGCTTAAGTTCATTGAACTTAATTTTCATTAAATTATTTTTATGAAGGCAAGAATTTGTAATCATAGCTCGTGTCTTAGCTGTTAACAATAATTAGTTTTGTGGTTATTTTATTGAACTGTTAATGGTTTTTAATCCAAATTTAGATATTTTAATTAGGCTTAAGTTCATTGAATTTAATTTTCATTAAATTATTTTTATGAAGACTGGAATTTTACAACATGAAATTAATTAAAAAATTTTTTCATATTGATAATTTTTCATTCTTGACTGCGCTGGGATTTGAACCCAGGCGTTCACGGACAGGTTACCCAGACTAGATTCGATTGTAACCACACAATCTCTTCAGTGGGGTTTGCCGTCTTACTCACTCGGCTATTGCAGCCGGTTGACGTCAATAGTCAAACATCAATCCTTAAACCAAATGGTATTTCACTTTGGTAGATCGAAATTTGCTTTTGAATGCATGATTATCTATTTTAATTGATTTACATGTTCTTCCTAACTTCTGTTTTTCGAACCTTTTGTCAAGAATTCTTTTCGAATCCAAAGTACATTTTTGTTTTGTTTTTCATGTTCTTGTCTTTCTTTTTTCTTGTTGTCCTTTTTCAGCACAACTTGAAGGACAAATGTAAACATAGTTCGTGCCATAGCTGTTAACAATATTAGTATTGTGGTTATTTTATTGAACTGTTAATGGTTTTTATTCCAAATTAAGATATTTTTAATTAGGCTTAAGTTCATTGAACTTAATTTTCATTAAATTATTTTTATGAAGGCAAGAATTTTACAACCTGAAATTAATTAAAATTTTATTGATAATTTTTCATTCTTGACTGCGCTGAGATTTGAACCCCCCAGGCTTTCACGGACAGGTACGAAAAAAGAGAAGCAATTTTCATAAGTGATGAAAATATTAACCCCAAATCAGGCATAATAGAAAACTCAGTATCACCTTCTGTGTCTGATAATACGGTTGATTTCAATACAATAAAAAATATTAAACCTGCAAGCGTTGCCTCAGCGGAAAAAACAATATTAATAAGTGATGAAAACATTACGCCCAAATCAGGCATAACGGAAAACTTAGTATCACAGGTAAAAAGTGATCAAAAGCCTCAAGTAAAAGTTGGTATTGATAGGTTCATAACAGTGCCTAAACGGGGTCGCAGCCCAACCTCTTTTGCAGTTGCTTCGGTCCCAAAAGTTTTAAAAGAGGGTACAGCTGATAGAATAAGTTCACAAAATCGTTTTGCAATTTTGGACGAGGAATCCTCGGAAGCACAAAACGTTATCAAATCTTCTAAGCCACCCCCGATATATCTTAGAGAGCAAAACTCAGGTGAATTAATAAAGAATTTGATCTCGGTAATAGGTGAAAATTCTTTTTATGTAGCTGCAATAAAGCGTGGTAGTATAAATGAGACAAAAATACAAGTTCGTAAAGATGATTTTTGTAAAGTACTAACTAAATTAGAAGCACTAAATAAAAACTTTTATACATACCAACTGAAGAGCAGTAAAGGCCTTCAGCTAGTGATAAAGAGCACTGACTCATGCGTAGACCCAGGAGATATAAACACGTTTTTAGAAGAGAAGGGCTTCAAAATAAAAAATGTAATAAATATTAAAAATAGAGAAAAAAAATCCCCAGCCACTATTTCGAGTGGAGTTAGAACCCAACGACGTTAAGCTTAAAAAAACGCAACGCATCCCATTTCTACTGAAATATATCCTGTATAGGAAAAGATAGAGGAGCCGCACAAAATGAATGGTCCCGTGCAATGTTTAAGCTGCCAAGAATTTGGTCACACTAAGGCATACTGCCATTTAACCCCTGTTTGAGTTGTATGTGGAGAATTACATGGTACAGCTCTCTGCGATAAGTCTAAAAACGACCCCAATGTAAAAAAAAAATGCAGCAACTGTGGTGGTAATCACTATAGAGGATGCCCTGTATACTCTCTAGTCAAGCGCTCGGTTGGACCGAAACTTAACCCCCCGCAAATGCATGTAACAAATCAATTTAACACTAATGATATTCAGGTACCGCAGCCTAGTAATACCAGAACATTCTACGCTATCGTCCTAAATTCAAGCCGTATGCCAATGCAAGGTAATTTGCCAGCGCACAACAAACTTATTGGCCTACAGATCAGAAAAAAATTCCAGATGTCATCGATTTTGGCGTGGTTAAAGAAGATTCCTTAGAATTATCTACCTTACAATTATAGGTGTGTGATCGAAAAATATCTTACTGAACTGGATGCAACTCTACAATCAGACTTCTCAGTATGGCGTGCAGCTAGAAGTCTCAATAGACCAATATAAAAAGGAAATATATTTGTTAATCATCTGAAAAATTTATTTACCCTTAATATATCTCACGATATAGCAGTCGAGTTACCACCTGTAAATGTTAGAGCAGCTATTCCCCTAAGATTCGAGTTTAGAGAAATCGAAAAGGCTATTTGTGATTTAAACACCAAGAAGGCACCCGGTATTGATAAGATCAGTAATAAAATGCTTTTGGAGCTACCAAGTATAGCAAAAAAAATTATTCTTATTATGTTTAATGCTGTTTTACGCCTTCAATACTGCTACTCTCAAGAATGGAAGGTTTCCTTAGTAACCATGATACCAAAGCCAGTTGAGTCATACAGGCCTATTAGCTTATTATCTAATATTTCAAAGCTATTTGAGAAACTACTAGTGTCAAAATTAACGCCGATTTTAAATGAAAATAGATTTATTCCAAACCATCAATTCGGTTTTAGAATAAAGCTAAGCACAATTGAACAAAAAAACGAAAAAAAATATTGCTCAGCACTCTTCATCGATGTGTCTCAAGATTTTGATAAAGTCTGGCATGAAGGATTATTACTGAAATTTAAAGGAGATTTTTTTAAGTTCTCCTCAGCCAATTAACGCTGGAGTCCCATAAGGCAGCATCCTCTATTATACTTAATTTATACTTCCGACATGCCAACAAACAGATACACACAAACCTTAACATTGCGGAAGATACAGCTTTTCTAAGCGTACATGAAAACTGTCAAGAAGCATCTCGTTACTTACAGGATCATATATTTGAACTGGAAAGGTGGTTAAAACAATGGAGAATAATGATCAATGAGCAAAAATGCGCACATATAACATTCACATTGCGTCGGGAAACATGCCCCCCTATTAAAATCAATAATGAAATAATACCCCAACACTCGCATGTAAAATACCTCGGTATACATCTAGTTCGACGTTTAACGTGGAAATGGCATATATAAGCTAAATTAACTCAAATGAAACTAAAAGCAATTCAAATTAATTGGCTTATTGGAAGAAATTCTGTTCTTAGTCTCGATTGCAAAGTTCTACTTTACAACTCTATCTTAAAGCCAATTTGGTGCTACGGTATTCAGTTATGGCTTCTAACATCGAAAAAATTCAAAGGCGCCAAAATACACTTCTTTGAATAATCACAGCCGCTCCCTGGTGCGTCAAAAACTCAAATATCCACAAGGATCTCAATGTGCCATTAGTAAAAACTATGATAAAAAGGCTGGAACTGCACCCAAATCCAGAAGCTCGAAATATTTTAAATTATGGCGGCTACACTCGCTTAAGAAGAAGAGACACTGCAGCACTCACCCAATCAGATGACCGATAAACATCTACATATGTGAACAGAAACCGTGATGACGAAATCTTTTTTGTCTGGCACTGGCAGGACATAAAGCAAATATTAGGATAAGATTTGATTAATTATTGTTAGTTCATATTTAATATATGAAGATTCAATAAATAAATACTGAAAAAAGAGAAAAGAAAAAAAAAACTGCGCAGAAAGTCTACATGGACAGACAACTAGCCAACACGACGGAAGACTCAGATAGTGATTCTAAGTCGATCGGTATTATACAAGAAATATTTGTATGTGTTTCACACATTAGAGCAAACCCGTAATACCCTCCTTCACTATGGTGGTATCGGTATAAAAACACAAAAAATTGACTTAAATATGATCAATAGCTCAATACTGTTTCGAATCATTATTTAAAATTATTTCTAAAGCACTTGTTTTTGTCGGTTGCAAATATCTCCCATACCACCGCATCAAATTTAATGAATGATATCTCATTTCAAAGCTTATTTCTTACACTAATGACGAAAAATAATTAGAAATTGAAAAATTAATATTTTCATTGATAAAAATTATATTTTATATAGAACTGCATGATAATACTGTTGTCATTATGATTATATGTTTTTGTTCAAGTGTGGTAATACAGGGTCGTTTAATAGTAATGCAGTTCTAATAGAACTGCATGATAATACTGTTGCCATTATGATTATATGTTTTTGTTCAAGTGTGGTAATACAGGGTCGCTTAGTAGTAATGCAGATCTACATAATATAGTATGTATTAAAATCCATTTTGGCAATACCGCTATTTACTATAATGCCGTTTATTACTAAGTCAGTTATATATAATTGCGTACGTTTAAAGATATTTTTGTTTGTATTAAGGATTCGTACGGGCAAAAAGTTAACGATGATCATGTCATTACCTCTAACATTGTATTCAAAGAAGTATTATAAAAGCATTTAAACATATGTATGTATGTATGTAAATATGTATGATATATATTATGATTTCTAATATTTTTATACTTTTAACAAAATGTATTGAAGTTACTAAAATTTCTATTAATTATTTTCATTTTATGTTAATAAAAACTTAAAATAATAAAATGCAAAATTTTTTTTTTAAACAACAGCATATATGTAGAAAATAATTTCGCACTGACTCTTGCACTTCGCACTACCCATGAGCAAGTGCGAAAAATCAGCGCAAGTTCTTGCACAAAACATATGTTCAACACCAGTTGAATGGTGTTGCCAATTTCATAAAATATAGCTTTCTTATCTAAATTGATGTAATCATCAACCGTAAAATTATTTTTGTGCAACAAGCCGAAATTTTTTTTTCCTTTATTTGTATATCTTTAATATTAATTTGTTTACATTTTAACTTATTTTTTAAAGAGGTAAGCAAAATATATTCCTTTTCTACTTTGACATTTTGTGTTGTGGTAATATTGATATTTTTTTTTTTTTTTTTTTTTTTTTTTTTTTTTTTTTAATAACTTGGTTTGGAAGGAAAATTTTATAAAAACCTTCTGAGGTAATCCTATAAACTAAAATACTTAAACTAGGTAAAAAATGTAAAATTTGTAAAGAGATAAGCTCATTTATATGTTGAAATTCAGAGTGTTCGCATCTTTTGATAAAATTTTCTGTTAAATAGTTAATTTAAGCATCGACAGTAGGAAAGCCAGCGACTGTGTGAAGTCGTCGCGTTGAATAGTGCCACGGAAGTTTAAAAATAATCTTGTAACGAAGTTATTCTTTACATAGTGTTTCTTTATTTATTTTATATATTGCATTTATATTTTGAACTATATTTTTTTTATTGAATTACATACATACGTATATTATAAATTTAATTTTCTTTAGTAACTTAAATTTTGTTAGTATTAAAGATCTGTTATTTTATTTTTACTCAATGAATGAATTTATTTAAATGTACCCTGCAAACAATTTCGATCGAAAAATAATCTAAATAGTTTCCCCATTTAGCAAAAACCTATCGCTTTTGCTATTCAATTCTTATTGATGTAGTTACATCGTTCGGGAAGAAGTGTCCCACTATTGTAATATTAACTTCAAGAATCCACTTAGTGTCTACATTTTATGACGAATTAGGAATTAGTGCGCATTGGGTGTTTAATATCAATTAAATTTAGTAGTATCGCTTTTGGCTCCAAAAAGCACTCTTTTGAAGTTACATTTTTTCTTCTTGTCCTTTATAATAAAAAGTGGGCCATTTTACTGTTTATCTTTGTTTGATTTTGTAAGGGTAATCTTAGTAAAATATAAAATAAATGAGCTCAAAGTTAAACAAATACTAAAAAAATTTACAGTACATTTAATCAAAGTAGCTGTTAATGCTTTAAAATTAAAAACCTAATGTGGACAAATTCTGTTAAAGGAATTTACAGAAAATCACGAATTTGTTCAAACACTAACTTTAAACCTTCATCATATTATAACTAGCATATCCTTTCATTGCTTTACAAAACTTATTTTACAAATTTTCTTCACTAATAACGTTGATCTTCACTAGGAAAATTAAACAAAAACACTAAATTTCACACAAAAATTTTTAAAGTCATTAAATAAACAAACAGTTTAAAAAATCGCTAATATACTTTAAAAAAAGATAATTACACTGTGCTACACTCCAAAGTAATTTTTTTGAGGCTGCTACTTTTAAGCATTTATAACTTTTTTGTTTATTAACCGATTTTTGAAATTCAAACGGTTTTGGAAAGCAAAATAATTGTTATTTTTAAATATATATACTTCTCGTACAATACTAGCACAAATATTAATAGATTTTTTCAATTATATGGAACATTTTTCATTTTTTTTTAACTTTTAAAATTTCTACGAGACTTTTTTCCGAATTTGGTTTAAAGACATCAAATATATTAAAGACAATATTTTTCTGATTAAAATGAGATGTAATTTGTTGAAATCGGTTGAGAAATGAGGAAGTTAAAGTACTTTTTGCGAACAAAAGAGTGGAAACCTGTTTCGATTAGATTAGCATGATTTAATAAAATAACTTTAATCTAATAAAACTTAACGAATTTTATATTTGAATCACGAATTTTACATGAATTTTTTTTAAAAATTTTTACTTAATCATTTACGTTTAAAATACAAATCATCAGTTTCTCGCTTTAGTGACCAGCAGTAATTAGCTAGCATCCTGAATTGACTTTTTCCTTCAAATCTCTTTTCAATTGTTAATAACTCTTGATGGAAACGTTCGCCTTTTTCGTCACTAAATTGGCCTAGATTTTCTGGAAAAAAATGTAAATGGGAATGCAGAAAATGTAATTTTATAGACATTCTGCACCCCATTTCTTCGTAAGCCTCCAGAAGCTCACTAACAATATGAACGTAGGCAGCGCTTCTCTTATTACCTAACAAATTTTCCGACAATGACATGAAACTAATCCATGCTCTCTTTTCAACTGCATTTAACAATTTCGTAAAATTTTCATCAAGAAACATTTTTCGGATTTGTGGTCCAACCAAAATGCCTAGAGATAAAAATATAAAAAAAAAAAATACTACACTCATATAAAAAACAACAAAAATTGAGCTATTTACAAGTACAATTGACTTGATTCTCTTAAATTTCTTTGTTATTAGCAAAAATTCGAGTTCTTATTATTTTAGTTTTTTTGTACCTATATATTCAATTTACTTGTTTAAAATAAGCGATTTGTATTGTATTAACAAAAGAAAAAAAAATAGTATTTTTTCAGGAATTTTAATTGTTTTTTTGTTATAATAGCTCCTCATAAAAAGTACTATAACTTCCTCATTTCTCAACCGATTTCAACAAATGACATCTCATTTTACTCAGAAAAATACTGTCTTTAATATATTTGTTATCTTTAAACAAAATTCGGAAAAAAGTTTTGTAGAAATTTTTCCATATAATTGAACAAATTTATTCATATTTGAGCTAATATTGTAAGAGAAGTATATATATTTAAAAAGAACAATTATTTTTCTTTCCAAAACCGTTTGAATTTCAAAAATCGGTTAATAAATAAAAAAGTAATAAATGTTTAAAAGTAGCCGCCTCAAAAAAATTTCTTTGGTCCATAACTCGGGAATTTGGAGGTATATTGAAACTTTTAAAACCGGTTTTGTAATACACTCATCTAGACCTATAACATACACTAGGTCACTTTGAAAGGGCTTGCAAAAAAGAAAATTTTGTAGCACCGTGTTATCAAATTATTTTTTTAATTTCATTTGCTCTAAAAAAATATGTATGAGAAATTATTAAAACTTCACCCAATCTAACCGAAGAATAAGTTTGGGCTGTTTTGTGCACTCATTTATACAACTTTCGTGAACTAGAACGCTTTTCGGTAACATTTGGATTCCACGGAGTAATAATTTTAAGTACATACGGTACTATAACTATTTCATTTTTCAAATATTAAAAATTCCACTTTATTTTACATAATTTTATAAATTTATATTATTTCACACGCACGTAGCACCGATCACATGGCAACTTAAATACAAACTATGCTCTTTTACGCATTTTCCTTTTGTAGTATTCACTATTAAACAGCAAATCGTTGCAAAGAAGTCAATATAGTATGGGAATTGTTCAGTTGTGCTATTGTTGTAATTATATAACTGTTACAATTATCTGAGCAACTCATTAAATTGACGAAAAAGTATAATTTGAGAACTCATAATTCGATTATAACGTATTTTGTTGTTGTTAAATTCCGAAAAATCTACTGTTTAACTATCAAATGCGACGAAGTAGTTAAAGTTCGTAGACAGTCGAAAAACACTCTACCAATTGCTTGGAGGGATTAGCCTGATGCACTGGCTTCTAAGTCTTTGTACCCTAAACTACTACTTAAGTTAAGCTCGATCTGTCGAGGTATTTGGACAGCTGGTGCAAGTATTGGAACAGCTTAGCTAGCAGCCAAATATGCAGTACAAGGCTTAATTCAATGTAGTTGTGCACAGGGCTTCTACTGGTTGAAATCGCCATAGATCCCAGGTACATAGATAACACTGCGGAACAAAATTGAACTTTTTTTGTGCGGCCGGGAATTTTGTGTAATTTTTTTTACTAATTTCAGGTCTCTGATTCCAAATCTAACCTTCATTTTTCTCTATCAGCTCCAGTTTTAGAGATATACCGTTATGTCCAAAATTAAGGTACTTTCAGCACATATATTGAAATAACATGAAAATGGTGCATCATATTCCCTTAAGAAAAAAAACCGAAATTCGCTAACAATATTATCTTTAAGACGTACTAACATTGTTTTAAATTTGGTAATTTCAGAGATATCGTTGAGTTTAAAAAAAAAAAACAAATAAAAATTTAAGAAAAAAAAATTTTTTTTGTTCTTTAAAAATTCATAAAAAATAAATGTGCAACAAAAATCACAGTTTGGGTCTAAAAGCATTTAGTTCAACATATTTCGAATGAAATGAGCTTTATTTCATTGCAATCGGTGCTGAAAGTGCCTTAATTTTGGACATAACGGTATATCTCTTAAACTGGAGCTGATAGAGAAAAATGAAGGTTAGATTTGGAATCAGCGACCTCAAATTAGTAAAAAAATTACACAAAGTTCCAGGCCGCAAAATGGCTGTTCCGCAGTGTAATAGTGCACGGGGTTACTACTGGTTTTAACACCCATATTACTCAGGCAAGTTGTAGAGGTAATACGCAGGGAATTGACTGGTAGTAATGGCTATCATTCCTGTGTGTAGTAGTTACTAAATACATTAAAAATGTCAACCAAATAAATATACACGGACTCAGCTGTCGGGCAGTCGGGATCCAATTCTTGAACACTACCGTCGTTACACGAGTACTCCCCGTCACATGTTTTCTGGTTGTTTCTCTCGTGAACTTTAAAATAAATAAATAAATTATAAACTTTAAAAAGAAGAAAATATCTCTCTTGGTTTTATTCGAACGTCCTGGCCGGACTGATCCTACCCGTAAAAGAAAAAGACTGGATTATAATCTTCAGAATCTTGTTTTGGGCCACTTGGTGCTTTTTCCTGTGGCAATTTGCTGACGTATGCCATACTGGAGTACAGTTAAACATTATTGGGTGAAAAATAGATTTAATTAAAATTTTTTTGTTCTCAATTGAGAGATCAGATTTTCTGTTTATTAAAGGGTATCTAATTTGCGTGACCCTGTTAATTTTATTCACAATGTATGGAATGTGACGCTTTCTCGTAAAGCAAATTGCTTTTGTTTTTTCTGGATTTATTAGAATTCACCATTTATTAAAATATTGTTTTAATTCAACCAAGGCTAATTTCAAGTTTTATATTAACAGAATATGAGTCAGAGCTTAGGATATAGGTATCATCTGCAAAAATTGTTGTTGTGCAATTTGAAAACATCGGACTATCAGCAGTATAAATATTGTACAAGATAGGTGATAAACAGGAACCCTGTGGGCAACCAGCATTTACGTGTAGTTCACGTGATCTTGTTTTTCCAATGTAGGCACGAAAACTTCTATCACTTAGAAGACTTAATATAATTTTTATCATTTCCACGGGAAAGTTTAGAGTTTTTAACTTGTAAATAAGATTCCCGTTGAGTTTCGATTTTTAAATTAATTTTTAACTATTTTTTTAATTTGAAGCAACGGTTGAGTTGTATTGTGTTCTCTTTTAAAACCAACTTGTATATTAAGAAAAACTTCATGTAAATAAACAAAGTTTAGTATTTTTTCCTTAATTATATTTTCCAATATTTTAGTAATTGATGGTAAGAGACTAATAGGTCTATAAGACTCCGGAGATTCAACAGGTTTTTTTGGTTTTGGTATTGCTATCGTTTTTTACTTTTTTCCATTGACTTGGGAAATAACATAACTTTAAGCAAGCATTAAATAGATTTGTTATATATTTGATTCCTTTCTTTGGCAGATGTTTAAGACATTTGTTGTTAAATCCATCAATACCAGGTGATTTTTTATCTTTTTGATAAGATTTTATGTGTTTTCAACAGATATGTAATAACTCTGGGAAATATTATTTATTTCAAGTTGTTCTATACTATTTACGACATTATTTACATCCAAAATAGTTTCGTCATTACTTAGATGATTTGAAACATTATTGTTTAAATAAAAAGTGTCTGCTAGGATATTGCATTTTTCTTCCAGTGTACTGTATTTTTTATAATTATATGGAAGTAGTGGCATGGTTTTGTGTTTTCTTTTCAATACTTTTGCTAAGTTCTAAAACGGAGTAAAATGCTTATCTAATGTAGATATCATGTTATTCCACGATTTGTTTTTATATTTAACCATTTCATTACAGATTTTTTTGTTAAGCCGAGTCATTTGGTGGTGATCATTTATATCCCTATATATTTTCCCATTTCTTCTATATATGTTCCTAAATTGAATTAAAATTTTTATGCCATTTGGCAATTCCTTGCCAGCTACTATGTGCTTCTTTTTGGGTATGATATATTATATTGATGCAGAAATGGTATTGTTAAAGGACTTGATCAAATCATCAATTTTTGATGTACTTATTACTTCCGTAAAGTTTGGTTTAACTGGGACATTTCTATTTATGTATCGGGCATACTTTGTCCAATTTGCTTTATTAAAATTGTGTGACGTATTTTCGATCAAGGGTAGACTCATATTTATATTTCCAACTACTGGGATATGGTCGGAGCTTAGGTCATTTACCGCCTTTATTGAAGAAATTATTTGTGGATTATTTATTATAAATAAGTCTAACGTTGACGGTCGCCTTCTCGGGTTAGCTTGTATATACGTACTTTCAAAGGGACAGACGATTTGGTTGAATTTTTTCATAAAGAATATTTCCCCAACAATTATTTTAATGGCAGCCCCAAAAACGGTTTCTGCAATTAAAATCACCTCCTAAAATATATTTGCTGTTTGAGTTTGTAAGCATACGCAGGTCAGAGATAAACATTTGTTTGCTGTTTGAGTTTACACTTAAACCACCAGGGAAGTAACGTGAATATAAATGTAGAAATTCATTTCCAATCGCGATTTTAACCCCTATGTGTTCAATTAATTTCGTGTTCTTAAATGGTAATAACTCGTGTGTTATATGTTTTCTAATTATCAAAGCTACACCGCCGCCTCTACCTGGTTTACGGTCATATCTGTAACAGTAGAAGTTATTGTGTCTAATAGATATTTTTTCATTTAACCAAGTTTAGTGAGGAGGCAGACATCAATTTTGTTTCTGTTTATGAACTCAAAAAGTTCATCTTTTTTAGAGCGAACACCACGAGCATTCCATTGAGCCATTTTTAATACATCGTTGTTCATCGTGAGAGGAATTTAAATGCAAGACCGGTTACTCATCAAAAGGAAATTTAAGTTGCTATTGGAACAATATTAATTGGCTATGAAACATATAATTTTTGAGTAATTTAACTGTTACGTGAAATGAGGAACTAGTAAAATTTTCACAACATTGGAAAAGAAATGCAAATTTGAGCCCCTATATTCGCTTTTCTGTCTTTTATTTTCTTGTTAGACCAAAACAATATATAAGACGGAAAGTGGTGTTTTTTCTTAAAATTGGCAATAAACCCTGAAAAGCCAATATCTTTTAACTCGTTTCAAACTAATCTGAATATTGTATTGCACTTCTGACTCAAATAGCGCTGCAAATCTACCACTGTACCTTAAATTGCCAATACTAACTAATATTTGGATTTATTAGAACACATACACCCCTTATTCAATAAACCTATTAAATCTCATTTCAAACTAGCACCCAAAGGCTAGTAATTAAGCAGTTGGAAAACTTGTACAGTTTTGTCACATTCTTTTCTCAATCCCCATTATGCCAATTACAACCGAAACCTCTAACGCGGCTTTTAACTTCCTTTTTGATTGTGGGAATTTACGTCAATTTTGCGAGTCGTTCAATAATAGCTATATGAGGATCAAAACGAATCAATTCTAGAAGTAAAATTAAGGGAGCTAGATTCGGAATGGGTGAATTTGAAGGTTTCATTCCGCAAGGTAATGATATCCCAGGACGGCTCGGTGGACAATGAATTCAAAACACATGCAAACGTGGAATATAATGCGTGCTCAGAGGCATATTATCACTGCAATTCTCAAATTAGTGAGTTTTTAAAAGTCAGCCGAATAGAGACATACCAAATCCCCGCATTTCAGTCGACATTCCGCTTTTGTCACCAAAATCCCAACTCCCTTCCTGATAACTTTAGTAACTGCATAAAGCTGCCTTCATGCGATACGGAGGTTTTCAAAAGCAGTTACGAACAATGGCCATCGTTTCGTGACATGTTCACCACGGTGTATCTAATCTTAACCACGGAAGCTATCGCCCGTAGTAAAGTTATATCATCTCAGGAATAAAACAAGAGGCAAAGCTAGGGGCCATAGTAAAAATATCTACCCTTTCGTACGAAAATTTTGAACTTGCATGGAATGCATTCAGAATTCGGTATGAGAACGATCGCGTTCTGGTGGACAACCCGATAAAATTACTTTTTGACATCCCAGCAGCAGTCAAAGAAGATAGCGAACCGCTTCAAAGAATACAGCGTGCCGTCAATCAGCCCAATTATGTATAAGAATTCCGTAGGGAATTTTCCCCTTTCCGCATTCCTCCTATTATGTAATAAAATAACTTGGGCATTTTTCCCTTTTTTGTGCAGGGAAAAAGTAGGTATTCTATAGTTTTAAAAACAGGAAACCCGGCTTTTATTTTGCTAGGGTTTTTTTCCAAACAATTTTAAAAGAAGATAGAGTAAAAAATGTAAGTATTTTACTAAAAATAAATAAAATTGTATTAACAAAAAAATTTATGTTGTACAAAATAATGTTTTAACACATTTTCAGGTCCAAAAGCTCAAATAAACAACAGCTGCAACATTTACTGACCCTTATGGAGATGCATTTCAAAAATGTCAACCACTTCATTTAAAACTTTGCTTAAAGTTGGCTGAGCTAACGACACTTCAAAATCGTTTCCAACCCCAGTCTGGTATCCGCCTTCGGCAAAAAAACGCAAACAACCACTCAGTTTCACAGTAGGACTAACACCAGATTGTCTCTTGTTAGGCTGATAATGTGATGTTAGCACTTCTAACAAATAAGTAAAGGCACTTTTGTTAACTCTGTAGCATTTTTGAAACCTATTACAAGAAAAATTTGTTACTTTTAACCAAATCTTTTTTTATTTTTTACTTACAATAATGGCTCCAACTCAAGCGGATTTGATGCATCGCACATCTTCCATCTTACAATTCTTTGGATGTGCTTTTCATCATTTTCTTGATAAATTTCCTCCGCTAGCACTTGCAAAGCTATACTACGATTCATTTTCAATTATTTATTTAAAATAAACACAATTTTAGGAAAAACAAATTTAGGAATTTATTAAAATTACATCCGTAAATTAATTCACAATTGCAAACATATACACAATTACAAAATAAAATGTCAAACACAAATCAACTGTTTATGAAATTTCCATCCTCTAATTTACCAAATCCTCAAGTTTATAGAATAGGAGGATTTTTCCTAGGGGGCAAAAAATTTTAAAAGGGAAATATTCCGTGAGGATTTACATAATTGGGCTGAATGACTCGCTGGCAACCCTGAGAACTCTTGGTGTCGAAGTAGAAAGTTGGGATCCGATCCTCATTAGATTAATCTCCACTAAATTACCAGATGTAACACTATCTCTGTAGGAGCAATCGCTCACCTCCCCCCGTGAGCTTCCAAAATGGAGCCAAATGTCGCAATTTCTGGTGGATAGATATGAAGCAGTTGAACGCCCTGTGAGTAAACGAAATTACAAAGATTGTTTTACCATATCTCATGCATCGCAAACCACAGTGCAAACATATGTGTCCCAGGAAAATTTGAATTCAACTTGCAAATTGTGTAAAGAAGAACACAATATAAGAAATTGTCCGAAATTTCGCTCATTCACGGTGCAACAGAGCGTTGATTACGTGTTTCAAAATAAATTCTGCAATAATTGCTTCTTACCTCAAGGTGAACTGTAAAAGTAAGCACTCCTGTTTGTAGTGCAAGAAACCACATCACACGATGTTCCCTCAAGGAAATCGAGAATCTCAGAAGGTCAATAATTTAAATAAAGGGAACGAGTCCCAAAACTCTGCGCCTAATACGGCACGAACGGTGGAAGATAACCCTCAAGCTGAGAGACCCACCACGTCCAAAAGAGTTCAGGCCAATTGCTCGACAGGTAGTGAGAGCATTCTATTGTGCACTGCTTTGATGCAAATTTAGCACAGAGGTGAAAAGTTAACTATTAGGGCGCTTATTGACCCGGGGTCGCAGCGAACATTTTTAAAGAAAAAAAAAATCAGAAGATGAAAAAAATCTTACTACGAAATCGTACATGTTCCTTTCAAGCGCCCAACTGCAAGGGACTAGATAAGCTGGATCTAGCTGATCCCGCATTTAATGAATCGGCAGAAATAGATTTAATTCTAGGCAACGACTATGAACGGTTTATTAACCTAGAGGGTATCAAGAAAGGTGTTTGCGGGCAAGCATCCGCTTATAATACCGTATTTGGCTGGATCCTAAGTGGTCCCATGAAGTCCCAACAAGCCCACACTTTTACCACCTCAGTGGGTAAATCCGATACTGTTGAACTAAGTGCTCTTTGAAAAAGGTTCTGGGAGGCAGAGGAAATACCGACAATCGCCCGCAATCGATAAAAGAAATTTGCTAGAATTTGTATAAAGAAACAACAACATGATGTGAAGATGGTAGATTCATGGTAAGATTACCGTTTAAGTCCGAATTTCCTGACAAAATTTATCTCGGATCATCCCGCTTTATCGCCCTGGCTCAGTATGCCAGAATGGAACAAACCCTCACTAAAACCCCTGAACGTAAGTCCCAATATAAAGCTGTTCTAGAGGAATATTCAACGCTGGGTCACATGAAGGAAATGGCTTCTCAGGAAATTATATCTGACTGTAAGTCTGAGTCGTTTTATTTACCCCATCATGCAGTAGTGAGGCCTGAGCATGAAACAACAAAGGTAAGGGTGGTATTCAATGCCTTCAGAAAGACGAAGTCACAAGTGTCTCTGAATGACGGTCTCTACACTGGGCCCACGCTTCGGAATGACTTAATAACAGTCATTCTAAAATGGAGAAAATATCGTAACGTTTTTAATGGCGATATCCAAAAAATGTATCGGCACATTTGGGTCCACCCGGAAGACAGAAAGTACCAAAAAATAGTGTTTCAAAATCAGCCTGATGACACAATTAAGGATTAACAGTTAAAAACGGTAACATTCGGGCTAAATTGTGCCCCTTACCTCGCCATTCGTACCCTGCTGCAACTGTCATCTGAATGTGAAGCTAAGTACGTTCCCAAAAGCGGCATCAATTCTCCGTACCCAGACCTATGTAGACGATATATTAGCCGGAGGTTATACTATTGAAGAAACCTTTCGGCGCAGACGCAACTTATCACTGCCCTAAAATCTCCGGGATTTCCCTTAAAAAAGATAACTTCTAATAGTACTGAGTTACTCACTAATTTACCAGCGGAGGATTTATACGATTATAATTTTTTTAGGTTTCACGAAGCAAGTTCTACCAAGACTCTTGGGATTAAGTGGAATGCACTCTCGAATGCATTCACTTATAGTTTTGCGCCCATGGAAAAGTTCACGAAATTAACAAAAAGGCAAATTTTATCATTCGTTGGTAAATTGTTTGGTCCTGCGGAATGGCTTACACCCATAGTCATCAGGGCAAAGATTCGATTGAAGGAATTTCAATTAGTCGATGAATTCAGTATACCCTTGCAGACAAAGTGCAAATTCATGGATTATGTGATGCGTCAAAAGCCGCATACTGTGTCACAGTATACATCCGATACCAAACTGAGTCCCACACCACCTTTTAAAATTTTAGTTTTAGCAGTTTTATTGGCAAATCTAAAGTACGTTCAAACCGCACTTACTTTCACTGATAATGAAATTTTTCTGTGGACGGATTCATCAATCGTTCTGGACTGGCTCTCGAAACCACCTTCATCATGGGAGACATACGTGGCAAATTTCTCAGATTCACCGCCTAGTTCCCGACGCAACCTGGCGGCATGTTCCAACGCATACAAACCCCGCGGACCTAGGAACACGTGGCTGCAAATCGCAGGAACTGGTAAATGGTCCAAGCGAAACCCTTTAAAAGTGATCGAAAATCCTGTGGAAGTTCATACGCTGGTTGCAAAGGTTCAAGTAGAGGATGAGATTCTTAATAGATTTTTATCATACATAAGGGCTCTTTAAGTGTTAGTCTACGTTTTCAAATTTGTTAACAAAATCGCGGCCAAACTCAGGAGCCATGCTCAGAGCCATCTACAGCGGCGGTCCGAGCTGCATTCGCTCTTTTCGTGGGGAGGCGGGGACTACCCCAAAGGATAGTGACAGATAACGGCAGAAACTTTTTGGGCGCAAGCAGAGAGCTGGAGCATGACCTTAATATATTTGTGAAAACAGTAGCCCAGGACATAGCCCAGAAATATGTTGCGCTGCCGTGTAGTTTCAAATTTCACCTGAAACGAGTGGCTGGTACCAGAAAATTTAATTTTGAGGAGCTTGCCACCATTTGACCGCCCTAACTCCGGGTCACTTTTTGGATGGAGCGCCTTTAATGGCTCTTCCGGAGCAAGATTTCCAAAGCATGTCGTTGATAAATAGGTGGGAAAAATTTAAAGCGATGTATTTAAGGTCGTTACAAAAGCGATATAAGTGGACAAGCTCAGGTGCTAAGCTACAGGTTGGAGATATTGTGGTGGTAATGGACGATCTACTACCACCGTGTGAGTGGAGACTGGGTAGGGTCGATTACACGTATCTCGGTTCGGATCGAAACGTACGTACGGGTCGCCACGGGGTTCATTACCTTCCGGTTTTTGATAGGGAAAACGCAAGTTAGCGTGCGGTGAGGTACACATGTCTCATATATATCGCTAAATTAATGGGGTACATTATTCGTCGGCACCATGTCCAATATACATTGGACACACAATTTCTGTGCCAGTTTTTATTATTTATTTTTTTGTACTAATTAATGAATTAAAATGAATTGTGAATTGATAAAATTATAGAATTATAATAATATCTAAGTTATAAAGAGATTATTGGATTTCCATTTCTTTCAGTGTAATTTTAGTACTCATTAAAAGTAATCTGTCAAACTTATCCAACCATCGGTTTGGATAAAACAAAAGGTTGCATAAGTTGGAAAAACAAATTTTTAATTATTCCTTTCTTTATTTCCTTCAGCTTGCAGCTCAATTTAACTTTTTTTTATGTATACATATACAATAAGTGAAAAAAACCTACATTGTAACTATGAAAAGAGAAAATAAATGATTAAGTGGCAATAACCCCAAAGGACAACTTCCCCGCTTGTCAATTTTGTGTGTCCCCTAAACAACCAAATGGTAAGGGTGGTGCATCCCAGCCCATACCCAAAAAATGGAGGAAATTAATTCTAATTTTTCTTCTCTGTCTTCCCCCCTCCTATCATTATAATCACTATTATGAGTAATTCTAATGTATTTGCAAAAGCTTCTCAATTTCTTTGACCCATAAGAAAAAGAGATGCTTAAGGCAAATTTAAATATTTAGGCCACCCAACATGCCAAAATATTCAACTAGTCCAATTCAAATCTCTACTCACCGAAAAGAAGCTAAAATATTCCCTTGACATAATTTTGTACACATACGGGTCTTATCGGGATGGTGCCACTTTATTTGCAATATTTCAACAAACAAGTGAATCTGAATACTGCACTATCAAGCAACGTATGTATATTACCTCTGTTTACGGGTATTTTCACAGCCGAACTTAGTGCTATTAATGCTGCAGTGTGTTATGCCGCGGAGCAAAATTTTAACGCGTTAATTTGAACAGATAGTTTAAGTGCTGTCTATGCATTTTCGTACAATAAAAATTGCATATACAACAATATCCTTCTAAAAGATAATATAAACAGTGAACTAACATTGCTATGGATACCCTCACATATATGTAGGTATAAAAGGAAACGAGCTTGCTGATATTGCCGCTAAACGTGCACTACTTAATCCACAAATTTATGAAACTCCTTGTTTTCCTTAACTAATTACCAATACATATAAATACCACCATTCCGAAAAATTACTACAGCAGTAGCAAAACTCGAATTCATTCCTAAGTCTTCACAATCACAGTATCAATAGACCTAAATACTCCATCAACCTAATTAGAGAAAACTGCATAACAATGGCGCGGATAAGAGTTGGAAAGACTATATGCAATGTGAACCCTATTATGAAAATGGAGAACCAGCCATGTGTAGAATTTTTTTAGTACGGTCGTGCTTCGTGTCTACCGTAGTGATAACAAGGGCAATCCGGCTCCTTCGGTAAGTGAGGCCAAGCAGCCTGAAGATAGCATGGCTGGTGACGATGCCGTAGGCTCAAGTGACAAAGAGGATACCCAGTCTGTATACGGATTGGTGGGTGACTTCTTTGATCACTTGGGTGATTTGGTTAATGAGGACGTGCTTCCGGAATCTGGCCAGGAGGACTTCAACATCACAGTGGTCGGCAAAATTTATCATGGTGAAGGTTATACAAACCGACCTCCACCATTCTAAAGCAGCATCTGCTGCATTGCTCCTCCGGGTGGTAGAAAGAGGGTAGGAGCTCGTGATGTTCCAAGAACCCTGGATTCATAGGTATCGGGTTTGCGGACTTAATCTCAAAGGCTACAAGCTACTGTTTGCGAAAGGTACATGTAACATAAGATCTTGTGTCTTAGCTAAAAACTCGTTGAATATCTTCATTCTTTCTGATTACAGTGATAAAGACACCACAACCGTTGCCCTCGAGACACGGGACGGTATAGTCTGGATGGTCTCGGGATATATGACGCATGGCCATGGACAAGACCCACCCAATCGGCTCATCCGTGATGCAGTAATGAGGGCAGCAGGCACTGAAACTCCAATCATAATCTGTGCCGATGCCAATGCGCACCACACTATCTGGGGTAGCACGAATACAAATGTAAGAGGTGAATCACTATTATCCTTTATTATTAATTATAATTCAGGAATAGTAAATAGAGGCCGTGAGCACGTTTGTTGTTCCAAATAGGTGTGAAGTTCTTGATGCCTCGCTGGTTAGAATTAACCACATTGACATGATCGAAAACTGCATGGTTTCTAATGATTGTTCACTTTCTAATCATAGATACGTGGAATTAAGTTTGGTGATTAGGTCTGTAGGATCGAGTGCTATAATGAATAGGAAACGAACGAATTGGGGGATTCAACCCTCCTCTCTATAAATACGCCGCTCGTACCAACAAATACTTGTATAACTTCAGGAACCGTACCAATAACGCCGCCACGACACAGTATTCATATGAAATCGTCACCGGCATCGAACACTCATGCAACAGGACACCCACAAATGATTCTGCAACCCCAACCTTGTGCGCTACTCAAAGGCAGCCATCTCTGCCAGCAGCACCAGGTAGAACTACAACGTCGCAGACAACGAAGCCTCTTAGGAAGTCAACAAGAGTTCGTTAACAGCGTCTGAGGTTCTCGCCTTGAAAAACTCAAGAAGAGTTTTCGCCTACTTATGCGCACTCATTGACAACACTAAAAATATATAGATTCTTAGGGGTAGTTAACAAACCATAAAAACACATGCAACAATGATTGTGCATTATTACACATTATAAAGAATAGAGCTCGTGCAAAAATATATTATTATTTTTAATTGAACGTACTAACAATTATTTTATTTGCCATAGTAATACGTAAAAGCCACAAAGAAAAATTATAGCTAACTGTATAAACTCTTTAAAGTCGTCGCGTGGTTGTTTTATTTGAAGATTTTGTGATAAGGATATCACATCTGGCCTTCGATTCCAGACAAAAAATTAGTTTTATTAATTTTATTCCAAGTTTCTCTGAACCTGCTAAATATTTAAACGATTTTTGTTATTTATCCTCAAGAACACTACGTAAAACTAGTTCCAGAAAATGGTGTCGGCACGGTAAATATAAAAGATCTTTGCAATCTCTTGTTCTAAAATAACACAGATGCCTTTTATACGGCCTAAGCATAAAGCAAGATTCATTCCTGAAGTAAATTTCCTGCAAAACCTGCCTAACCGATACATCAATACATTTAAAGATTTTTAAATTTCAACATATATGTACATACGCACACTCGTATTCCATAAGCACCTTAAGTAAGAAAGAAATGGCCTTTACGATTAAAGAAGCGTGTTATTTCTTATTCATTCTGTCATTTTAAACATTAATACTTAGTGCTGTAGCAAAGTGCTATTAAAGAAGTAGTCGGATAAAATAAATTATGATATGGAGACATATACTTAATTTATTTTATGAATTAATGAATATACTAAAACAATTCAAAAATACTGAAATATTTTCATTACATTCTTCAGATCATAGCATTTTAAACAAAACATTAGTTATCTTCGAACAAATAATGCATTTGTGTTGCTAATGGACAAGTTTGAGTGCCAGCTGTACACGATTACTTATGCAAAAAACTGGCACACTTATATGAGCCAAAGAACTTTCATAAAAAAATAAAGTCAAGACGCGTGTGAAGTTGAAAAAGTTTGATAAAAATTAAAAAATTAAATTAAGTAATTAAAAATATAAATTAAATTAATAAAAAATCTAAACAAAATGCTTTAAGCTTTGAAAAAAATAAATTTAAAAGAGTGGACATTTACCGAAATATAAATAAATTTCCATTTGTTGATAGAGCGTTCTGAGCTCTATCAACAGGGGAATCATCCTGGACCTTTTTTTGTCTTAATTAGGGCATCTATTTAAAGCACAGAGGCTGATAAAGCTTTTGCTTTAAACAGCAAATTAGAATCAGAAGGCCATCCCGGTCAGATTCACTCAAAAATTTGGCATTAAGGAAATATTCCTCGGTCTTTCACTGATAGTGAAATTATGGCTGAAATTGAAGACCAACACTCGCTTGAAGTTGTGTCGATCCATAGATTTCAAAGAAAAGACGAGCTTGGAGCCTTGGTTCCATCTCTCACAATTAAGGTTGGCTTCAACACCACCTCATTGCCTAAAAGTCTGAAAACGTTCGGAACTCTTGTTAGGGCGGACATTTATGTTCCACCTCTACAATGCAAATCTGTGGTCGTCTTGGACATATAACAATTCGCTGCAGGGGCAGGAAGAGGTGTCTCAGCTGTGGTACCAGTATGTCCTGTCCTAACAACTGTGGAAATTACAAATGTGAATTTTGCCTAACCAATTCTACTTGTGTTGAAAACTGTGGTGTTAAAATATGTCTTAGTTGCAATTCTAACTCTCACGAATCCTCAGATCGGGATAAATGCCCTAAGTGGAAAAATGAAAAAGATATTCAGGAGGTATTGGCCCTTTCAAATCTCTCGAGAAAGGAAGTAATGGTAAAATACTCGTTAAACGATAACTGCTATGCTCTACTTGCTGATTAAGAATATGATATAAATTTCCCCCATTTGGAAAATAAACGTAAACCAGCTATGTTTGATCATAACCATGAGATCAACCGCAGGGTCACTAAGATTAAATACAGTGAAATTGTGTCATCATGACCTAACATCACATACCCTCAACTACAACCTGTTACTGTTGAGCCGTCGCAGGCGGTATACAGAAGCCCCAAGTATTTTACCATCTCAGAGTTTGAAAGAACCATCAAACTACTCACAGATCAAATTGCGGTAATTTACAATGATGAATCACCTGAAAAAATAAATATTATCTCTAATTTTAAAAATTCACTTTTAGCTGTTGGCAATGCCATTAACAAGAAACTAAATTCCGAATCCTTGACTGACAACCCTTTCAACATGTTAATCTCATATTATAATATTCAAAGCCTTCGAGCCAACAAATCATCCTTTGAATTTTTTCTCAATAACCATGATGTCGATATTTGCGGGGTAAGTGAAATTTTCTCCTTTGATGAAACACAACTATATACATATATTATTAACTATAGCTCAGTTTCAAAAACCAAACCTGAAAATTACGGTGGAGTTGCGATTTTTTTCAAAAAACACATCATATTTTCAAATTTAAACTTTTCATCAGATCTGGATATTCTTGTATGTGAAACCACTAACCTCACACCTAATATTACAATTGCATCTGTCTACTTTCCGCATTCCGTTAAAAATGATATTTGTACTTCAGTACTAATTATTAAAACTTTTAAATTTTGTCGAATCTAAACAAAATGTCTTCATATGCGGTGATTTAAATGCCCGGTCTCCAGTTTTTGGTGATACACTAACATCTAGTCGTGGCAAACTTTTGACCAACCTCTTTGACTCAACGGATTTTAGGTGTTTAAAACCTGGTGAGATAACCTTTAGAAAATCTGTTGCCCACCCCTTGTGTGTAGGCTCTGTACTTGATCTCACTTTCACTAATTCGAGACTGTTATTTGAGTGGTATGTTTTTCAGAATAATATCGGAGGAAGCCAACACTATGTGCAAGCTATGTGCAAAACGGATTCCATTATTACTAAAACACATTAAATTTGTTTCTAAAAAAAAAGGTTAGTTGCTAACATATCCAAATTATCAATTTTGACAACCTCTGACGATATTGAAAATAAGTCTCATGATGCTACAGACAGTTCAACTTCTATACTTGGTAACTCAAAACGCACACCAAAATTTTGATGGAACTCCACGTTAACCAGGCTGCATCGTTTTAAAACTGCTGCACTAAAACGTTACAATGGTTCTAAATCGATGGAAAATGCCAACACCCTTTTGGCTGCCATTAAAAACTTCAAAGTATGCCTCAGATAATCCAAAACTAGTGCCTTTAATATGAAAATTAACGAGTTGAATGCTAACCCAGATTCTAAATTGCTTTTTAGATTTCTGAACAACTGTAAAAACTATGGCATTGACAGACTTCATAACGGCGCTAGGGCAGAACGCCCAAGGGCGTAACGCCCAAAACCAAAAATGTCATAACGCCCAAATCTTGTTATATTGCCCAAAACCCAAAAAAAGTGCCCAAATGCTATGCCATATCGCTGAAATAACAAAGTTTGGGCGTTGTGACATTTTGTTGAAAAGTAAGCAGATTTATTTGGGTGTTGTGACATTTTCTTAAATATGAATTTTTTAAGTAATTCTATCAATTTTAGTGAAACTGTATAATAAAAACAGTTAGTTTACTTGAAGATTTTGAAACTTCTTTAACAAAACAATCACAATTATTTAGCCTTCACAGAGTGCGGTCTTTAGTAAAAAATAAAACAATGCAGTCGGAAAGTTTTGAGTTCGTGAGTGGGAAGCGGTGTAATTCCAAATTAATATATTTAACAAATGGAAAACAATTATACAAAATAAAATCGAATTACAAAGGCATAACACTTTATACATGTTATGCATCCAATTGCAAGGCACGTGCTGAAATTTTAGAGGATGGAACGTGTGTCAAATCGCAAAAAATCGTGCATACAAATCACCTCCAGCAGGAAGAAATTTACAAAGAATTGAAAGCAGTTAAAGGACATTAAAAAACAATGTAGCAATCCTTCTGTTCTTTTGAGCGACACCAATGCCGCGAGTGGTATAAGAAAAGTTTTTAAAAGAGTTTGCGAGAGGTAAGTCGATTTAGAATATTACTCGGCGCGAGGAAGGGGGCGGGTTGCGTTCGCGTCCGACGCGAACAGAGCGGCGCGACGCGGCGCGCTATCCACCACACTGCTACCTATCCAACGCTACACAATATAATTTTTTGCTATGTTTTAACTTATTTCTTAAATGTATATATATTTTTTGTAACAGCAGTAATCAGAGTGCTACCCAAAATCTAGTTTTCACTAGCATGAGACGTAGCCTTGGAAGACTCTCGTCAAATATATTTTTGAAATCACCCCGAACTCCATTAGATGTCGTTGAATTATTCCAACACGAATTTATTTGGAAAACCTATGGTTTAACAAGGCACCAAATTAATCCTCGTCCATTTTATAAAGCGTGCATTTCTGAGCCGGCATTTTCGTATTGCATCTTTATGTCGGAAGCAATAATGCAGGGTATCACCGAAAATATTCCAGCAGGACAGAGACGGTATTTGATTGATGGAACATTTAAAGTGGTTCCAGCAGGCTGTTTCACTCAATTGCTGGTGATTTATATTCAATATTTAGATGATCAAGTGAGTGAGTTATTGGAAAGACACATCGCACGATTTTTTGTCCAAATTTTTCGCCTGTGGTGCTTCATTCCGATACTACGCAACAATTTCCTATTTATATATTATAAATATATAAATTTTCATATTATTCGAATGTGTATTCAAAGTCAAATTACAAATTTCATATTTTTTTTTACTTTTTTTGGCCTTATGAAAGTTTTTTCTTTTGGTTGTTATGGCCTAGACTATAACTTGAAAAAATATTTCGCCCAAATTCAATGTCATACAGCCCAAATGGCAAAGCAATAAAATTTTTGGGCGTTATGGCATTTTCGGTTTTGGGCGTTACGCCCTTGGGCGTTCTGCCCTAGCGCCCTTCATAACAAATGGATTCCCAGTAATAACTTTTCCTTTTTGACATATCTTAAAGATCAGGTAACTGATGGTAATAATTTGGTTTGGATTCTGCGACACCTTCCGCGGATTTTTCTTCCTTTTCTCTCCATGAACTCGAAACAGTTTTAAATTCGAAATTGAAATCGTCTGCCGCTGGACACGACAAAATAACGTATGAAATGGTAAGATCCCTACGACCGGCGTCCTTGGAGAAATTGTTGTTTGCAGTAAATGAAAAATGGAGAACTTTGAGTATCAACGATTCATGGAGGAAAATAAAAATTGTACCTATACCCAAGAGGAACAAGAACCTTGAAATATATATACCAACTTTAATTTTGTTAAAATAATCAATTTAATGGTCAACGCTAGACTCAATGAATTCCTTGATAAAAACAACATTTTGCCGAATCGTTCCTTTGCGTATAGAAAATATCACTCTACAAGTGCTTGTATAAACGAAATTATACACACCATTGGAATTCTCAAGGAGAGAGGGGAGAAGATTATTCTATGCGCTCTTGACATCTCTAAGGCATATGACTGTGTTAATCTCAGCGTTATCCAGAAAAACTCACATCTTTTTTAGTACGCTGATGACTTTATTCTGATTTCATCCAATAAATTATCTGTATTTAAAAAAAAACGGACAATACCAACTTAACCTTTAATCCGGAAAAAAACATATCTAAAGGATCTCGCAAAGAGGTTAAAATTACAATTGATGCCAAAAACATTGAAAATGTCAAAAGTTTTTGCTTTCTTGGTCGAATCATTAATAAAAGTTTAACTGTCAAAGCACATTTTGACGAAATTTTGTCCAGTAGCCCATTCCTGTATTTCACGCATCGTATAATTTCCCGCATGAAACAAGTGAATCATGACAAAAACAGTGCAATATGAAACAAAAAATGGGTTTTCTCAAATAAGTGTTTCTGTATCTTTACTTTAGGGGAATTATCTGTCATTTTAATAATTTTCGAGCAATTATTGGAAGGATGTGAGAAAAAGTGTTTCTGTATCAATATTTTGTTAAAAGTTTCTCACAAGAACTGTCAAAAGAAGTCACATTTGAAATTGATGCGAGAAAAAAAGAATTTCAAAAAATGGATCACAAATTATGTATGTATGTACACAAGATGTGTATTATTTTTTTTTTATTTGAAGAGAAAGAATTTAAATGATGAAAATAAATAAAACACAATTGTTATATTTTGTTATTTAAATTTTTTTAAGCCCTTCATTGTTTTCGTTTTATGCAGGGCTGCCAGATAAAGTTGTGAAAAAATCGTTAATTTCCTAAGAAAAAATAAAAAAAATCGTCTAAAAAAAGGCAAAAATTTCCTATAGTGCATTGACTGAAAAATGGTGTAATAGTTTAATGTTTTGATCACATAAAGAAATGTATAAAATAATCTAAGGAAATAAAAATTAAACAGTTTTCCTTCGAAATTTTGATTTTGCCGATAAATTTTTTAAGCCGCCTTGTTTTTAAAGAAATCGGGTTTGTGGTGCCTAATATACAAACATATTAAACTATTTAAAATTATTTTATTTCGAAGACTGAATAAAATCGTCACTAGAAAAAATCAGCAAAACGGAATTTTGCCAATTTTTTACCAAAAAATCGTCAAAATGACGATAAATCATCAAATCTGGCAGCCCTATTTTTATTATATCTACTTCTGTGGTTCACGTTTCGCTTGCATTTGACACTTAATTACTGGAAGTATTCCAGTTAAAACAGAATCTGTGTTGCCTGTTCTCGCATTCAAATACAGAAACACTTTTTTCTCACAAATCGAGAAACGATGGAATTTTTTGTTTCACACTTAATGTGAGAAATTTTGCGATGCGAGAAATACAGAAACGAGCTACAGAACCTCCTCAGCTGTTAATGCTATTAAGATGATTACCCCTATAATTGCTGGTCTTGATCCAAAAATTACCATTAATCTAGCATAAAGCATCGTGTTTTGAAAAGTTGAATATGCACGCTCCTTTTCTGCTGTATAACCAACGTATATCAACAAGCATATCGCCACGTTCCAGAATAATCTCTTAGGTAGATCTCTCGGTTTGACTCCGTCTACTCCCACACTCCTTATTTATGCACATGTACCCTTCCTCCAACACAAAGAGCTCTTTATCTAGCTGCAAAAGAACTGGCAAGGATGAACATTTTTAGAAAACATGCATATGATTTCCTTACGTCTCAACAATGCAACAAATCAAGTCTTAATGTAGTTTACCGCAAATATAAGGATATTTTTATAAAATTGGCTTGCCTCCAGTGATAGAGAAGCCCCCTAATTTAAAAACGATTTTAAACCTATCTCCTTTTTGTAAAAACGCTGCAAATCTTCAAAATTGTCGGCCCTATTATCTTGACGCTTTAAATGCGTATAGAGGTGAAGGATATGCTATTTTTGTCACTAATGCATCAATAACGGACACTAGTACGGGTTTTTCGGTATGTAACATTTCAGATAACAGCTCATGTCTTTAAAGGATAGCCTCCAGAATTTCATCTCTAAGTGAAGAACTCTATGCAATTTATAGACAGTTAAGGCCATAATCAAGGAAGGTATATCGAGAGCAGGGGTTTTCACAGACAGCAAAAATTTATGTATTCTACTCGACAAAAAACATAACAGCAACTTTCTCATCACAAAAATGTTCACGCCAATTCAGAACTCGCAAATTGACCCTATTATCTTCATCTCGTGTCCCGCACACATAGGACTCGTAATAAAGTGTTTTAAAATACTGTGACAGATTGTTGCAGACTTTGAAGGGAATGGGAGTTCCTCACTTGCCGCTTAGCGCTAAGTCTTCTTGGTGCCAAAAAACGAAAAATTCCAAATCAATGTTTTCAATGCGGAGAGTTTTTATATTTAGGATTTCAAGCTTATTTTAGTGCAGGCTCTTTTGAATATTATATAGGACGAAAATGAGCGGAAATGTATATAGAAATTGGGGCTACATTATCATTGTCATCAATTGATGCTGCACAGGACGTTGACGAGAAGTTGGAAAACCCGGTTTACCGCGAGGCAATGGTATTTTAAAATGTATTGCATACCATATTTGCCATTTACTTAAAATAAATGTACATTATATGCTATTTAAAGAAGCCATATCTCTTCCAGCTCAAATGTGGCAAAGGAACGGTGGATGAATATTTAGAAAAATTATGAAGGACAAGCTAAATAGCCTTTTTTAATTTAATGGGAGAAAAGAGAAGCGAGCATTGGTCTAGCAGACGCTCATCAATAAAATTCTTAGTGGTATGACCACTGACCGACAAAAATGGGTTCCTCTTAATAATTTCTTATGTTTTCAAATGTTTTTGCAGCAGAAGGCCGAAATTCTTTTGAAAAAGAATTTAAAAAGAGCATCGAGCTAAGCCATAACCGATACAAACAACACAAAATTCTGTAAAAAAAAAAACAATTTGAATGTAAAATACCTCATTTATACGTTTTCGATCTTTTAACAAGCCCTAAATTAATTGTTTTTTTGTTTTTATCATAGTTTTTATAATTATTACAATTTTGAATGAATTGTTTTTGTTTTTCCTATATTTTTAATTATTATTACAACATTAAATTTTTTTTTCTTTTCAGTATTTATTTATTGAATCTTCATATATTAAATATGACCTAACAATAATTAATCAAATCTTATCCTAATATTTGCTTTATGTCCTGCCAGTGCGTCATCGTCATCACGATTTATGTTCACATATGAAGGTGTTTATCGCTCATCTGATTGATTGAGTGCTGCAGTGTCTCTTCTTCTTAAGCGAGTGTGGCCGCCATAATTTAAAATAGCTAATTGATTTGGGTTCCAGCCTTTTTAAATATTTTACTTCATATTTCGTTATCATAGTTTTTACTAACGGCACATTAAGATCCTTGTGGATATTTGAGTTTTTGACGTTCCAGGGAGCGGCTGTGATTATTCGAAAAGTTTATTTCGGCGCCTTTGAATTCTTTCGATATTAGCAGCCGAAGCAGTGCCCCACAACTGAATACCGTAGCACCAAATTGACTTTAAGATAGAGTTTTAAAGTAGAAGTTTGCAATCGAGACTAAGAACAGAATTTCTTCCAATAAGCCAATTAATTTGAATTGCTTTTAGTTTCATTTGAGTAAATTTAGCTTCCACGTTAAACACCGATCTAGATGTATTCTGAGGTATTTTACATGCGAGTGTTGGGGTATTATTTCATTATTGATTTTAATAGGGGGGCATGTTTCCCGACGCAATTTGAATGATATATGTGCGCATTTTTCTCATTGATCTTTATCCTCCATTGTTAACCACCTTTCCAGTTCAAATATATGATCCTGTAAGTAACGAGCAGCTTCTTGACAGTTTTCATGTACGCTTAGAAAAGCTGTATCGTCCGCAAATGTTGAGGTTTGTGTCTAGTGTAATAGTGGGCCCATGATGCTGCCTTGTGGGACTCCAGCGTCAATTGGCTGAGGAGAACTTAAAAAATCGCCTTCTTTAATAATAAATTGACGACCGACTAAGTAGCTTTCTAACAGCTTGTGTATGTTTGCTGGTAAGTTTTGCTGCAATTTCAGTAATAATTCTTCATGCCAGACTTCATCAAAAGCTTGAGACACATCGATGAAGAGTGCTGAGCAATATTGTTTTTCTTCGAAGGCTTTTCTTATGACATTTCCTATTCGATGAGTTTGTTCAATTGTGCTGTGCTTTCTTCTAAAACCGAATTGATGATTTGGAATACATCTATTTTCATTTAAAATCGGCGTTAAATTTAACCCTAGTAGTTTCTCAAATAGCTTTGAGATATTAGATAATAAGCTAATAGGCCTGTATGACTCAACTTTTGTGTGATCCTTTCCTGGCTTTGGTATCATGGTTACTAGGGAAACCTTCCATTCTTGAGGGTAGTATTGAAGGCGTAAAATAGCATTAAAAATAATAAGAATAATTTTTTTTTGCTATACTTGGTAGCTCCAAAAGCATTTTATTACTGATCTTATCAATTCCGGGTGCCTTCTTGGTGTTTAAATCACAAATAGCCTTTTCAATTTCTCTAAACTCGAATCTAAGGGGAATAGCTGCTCTAACATTTACAGGCGGTAACTCGACTGCTATATCGTGAAATATATTATGGGTAAATACATTTTTCAGATGATTAGCAAACAGATTTCCTTTTTCAATATCAGTTCTTGCCCAACTTCCATTCAAGTTTCTCAATGGTGGCTTAGAGATAACTGGTCTATTGAGGCTTCTAGCTGCACGCCATAATGAGTAGTCTGATTGTGGAGTTGCATCAAGTTCCTTAAGATATTTTTTCCAGGGAAGCTGTTTTATGAGACTGCAGTAACTTTCTTAGCCTTTTTGTGCACTCTTTTAATAAAGTCTTAAGTTGGGGGATCTGTGCAATTGCCACTCTCTTCGAGCTCTCCTTTTTTCATTGAAGATACGCTCGACATCTGTAGAATATATGTTATTGTTATTGGGTTTTTTGAGGGTTATGCTGGAATGTTGAACAGCTAGTTTGAGATAACTGTCAAAATTAACAATAGCGAGATCCACGTTCTCCGGTGTACTAAGCGGAATATGTTCTGTGCAATGGGCACTAAGATATTTTTTATATTTTAACCAATTTATTAGTGTGGCTGACGACGCACAGTGGCGCCATTTGAGTTTTTTCGTTGCAAAAATCATATCTTTTGAACCGAATAAGATAATTGAACAGTTTAAACAGCATATGATAGATAACTGTTCAGCCTATGAAATGAGCGTTTGGAAAGGGTGCTACGCTTTGTAGGGGCCTACTTATGGGTTATCAAAGTTAAAATTAGTAGAAAAATCAATTTTATGGTAACTAAAAAAAATTATTTTTACATTTTTAGATTGTTTTTATTTTTTTTTCTTAAGTGTTTTATGTTTTAAATTATTACCCAACAAATTAAAAAAAAAAATTATTTTTTTTTTAAATTTATTTTTTCAATTTTCTGTAAAATATTCATCATAATTCGTAAGAGAAGGTATATCTAAAAGACTAACCATTTCTAAACTATAATTATTTTGTAACTCTATTCGTGACTTCACATGCCGCAGGGAAGAAATAAGTGGATCGGAAGATGCTGCCAACATGTTGAAGAGGTCCTTATTTTGCCTTACCCTTGATGCTTTGAATGTGTTCTGCAATCTATATTTTTTATAAAATTTGTTAAGAGACTCCTGTGCTTCTTCAGAAAGCTCTCCAATTGGCAAAGACTGGTACTCAATTTTCACGATTTGATTGTCAATTCCAATGATTCTAGTTACTGCCTCATCATTTTCAAAAAATCTCCTAGAAGTGTTTCCATCGTTTGAGTTACCGTATCCGTGCTTGGGACAGTCTACTTTTAGTCCAACGTGTTTAAAAAAAGCATCCTGTATTTGCTTCTTTCTGATCTTTTCCTTATCATTTATTGATGTATTTTCATCGAAGTTTTCCTCCTCTTGTGGTAGGGTATATGCCAGTTTTAGCAAGAATTCCATACACCTTATCCTTGCGTGCAATGGTGACATTCCATATTCGTAATTCTCCTCATTTGTAGAATCGTTTAAATTACCAAAGTTCTTCTGACAAATAATAATATAAAATCGATAAAAAAATATAAAAATAAAACGAAAAAAGGGGTTTAAATAGGTTTTTGCTAAATTTTTACCTCCAATATAATTCTGTCTATATATATGTATATGATAACTAATTGAAATATATTATAATTAAGCAGAAAAAGATACTAATCTTAAACTCTTTACAACTAATTATATAAAATTGAGATGTAACATATTATATATGAAATAAATTGAATTGAATTGAAAAAAGTTCTTCTGACTCTTTTTGCAAATCGGGCATGACATTGTTGAGGTTGTTCCTGTCAGTTCGTAATTGCATTCAATATATTTTCCTTCTCCAATTTGCAGCTTTGTAGGCTTAATCTTGCTTATTTGTTCTTCAATGTCCTTCACCGTAGTCCTTATGAGTTCTGCCGATTCCCTTGCAAACTGAAACATTATTGGTCGGCAATAATGCACTGATGACGGACGTGGATTTTTCCAGTGTAGGGAATCATCCGATTTTAGCCGCAAAGGAACAACAGATGCCATAAACATATTTCCGTCCGATATTGTAGCGTCATCGGAAGATATCCTTTGCTTATAAACGCTTTGTCCGGATGATCCATCGCAGCCCCATTTGCTGATCACTGTCAACTTCTCAGGAAGAATTTTCACTTCCGTGAAAAACTTTGGTGTGGTTGACTTTCTAAACAGTTCAAATAATTTTAAATTGTTCAACGCCATGTTTTCAGTACTTAAATTGTTTAATGGTTTCAGTAATTGTTGCGCCAACTTTCAGGCGTAGACTAATCCAGGCATTATGCTTATTTTGCAATATATAGGCTTATGCTACCATGCCTAAAAATTTACCTGTTCCCTGCATACATATGGATTTAGGCTGAATAATGCAATTTTGATATTATGCACGTGTCCAAATAAGATTTGTGCCTACCTGTAGGGACCATAAGTCAATATTGTTCCTGACCATTTGTACGCCAAAGTATTGTTTATGTGAGGTACGTACCTGCTAATTTCAATGAGTAGTTTTTTTCAAACTATTAGATCAAACTACTGTCCGTCAAAACATATAAGGGATGGACGCCATACAATTTCTGCAACCATGTCTTTTTAAACTTTTTTACCTCTAGAAGCCAAACGGGCACGTACGGGCAGATAAAACTTTTTGAATTATGTAAAGAAATAATCAAAGAACAGGTTTTGCAAATATGGCAAATATAGAAAAATATAGTTTTTTTTTATTTTCCGTCAAAGTTGAAAAATAGTGAAAAAACGGATAGTTTTTAAATAGTGATTTACCAGGAGAAACACAAAGCAAACAGTTAATTTTTTTTTTATCATTATACATTTAATAAATACATCAATCAATACAAACAAAAAATAAGGCGATTCGTTACCTATTTTTCGTGATATTACACCTGAAATCGCAACAAATTGACTAAAAATTGTGTGTTTTTTTGAAAACCGAAAGTCGGTCAACTTTGAACGGTTATATCTTCTAAACTAAAAATGTGATATTATTAAGAGTGGCATATTTGAAATCGTTGAAAAGTTTCCTATAACATGGGTTTATTCAAAACTTCGTCGGCACTCATGAAAATTTTGATTTTTGCAACCTCGCTTGCTCTACGGGCGCCACTGTGCGACGCTTAGTAACCAGACGTAAATACAATTCTATTTGGGTTCATTAAAGTAACAATTGTAGGCAGTGTTTAAAAAACTTAAGTCATAAGTCGAAAAGTTGCAAAATTTTAACTTTTCAATGCTTTTACTTTTCTCTGCTTTTTAAAATCAAACATCGATTCTGTTAAAACTTATGAAAACAATCGGCAGTCGTGTGCTAAGTTTTCTTCTGCTTTTGATAAGTTAAAAAAATCAAAATCACAAGCAGTGTCTTTGCTTTTGAAAGTTGTCAGAAGTCGCAGTCCTAAAAGCAGGCAGTCTTTTAGTTTTGTACATTTTTAACAGAAAAATATTCTCTTTTCTCTTCTGTTTTTTTTTTTTACATTTATACTTACTCACATACAGGGGTGCCAGATGGTGTTGGTAAAAAATCGCCATATATAAAAAAAAATCGGCAAATTAAAAATGTCTATTTTAAACACAAAAAAACATGTTTTTAATAACAAAATCGAAAAATTCAGCATTACATAGAAAAAGTAAAAATGTAAACGTTTTACAACAGCTTATGTAAATTTATATATTGTAAAGTTCAGCCCTATTTAATTGAATTCAATGAAAAATTCAATTATGCGGATTTTAGCGATACGGAACAAATTTTTTTTTTGGGATTTATAAAAAAATATTTTTAATTATTCTTAATATACAAATATTTTTGTCAAAAACTAAAAAATAAATGATATGGCGATTTTGGCGATTTTTGACATTGAATTTGGCGAAAAAGTTCAAAATCAATCTGACAACCCTGATTGGGACTTATAATTTTAAAATACAAAGAACTTTTTGCTTCTGCGACTGTTTGCGACTTACATAAGCAAAGAGATTGATTTAACTTTTACTTGCGAAACTGTTCAAAAGAAAAGAAAATCAAAATCACAATTTTTAAAACAACTGCTGGCAAAAGTTTCGTTCAACTGTTTGTTTTTCGTTTTGTGATTTTGCTATGATCACACAGTAAGTAGTGTTTGATTCGGGCTTTTATCAAAATACTGCTCCACAAGCTCTATCTCGAGGGTCCTTGGTCTCATTTAATATATAACCATTGATTTTAAACGTATTTCTTGAGGTCAAATGAGTTTCAGAAACCAGAAAGTATTCTAGTTCATTTTTATGTTGGCGAATGCCGTTTGCGTTCCAAAAACAAATTTTTAAACAATTAATGGCTTCATTCATCCTTAACATTTCTTGCATCATATTACTCATTGTGTTCGTAAAGTAAGTTACTGTTTGCACTAGTGTTTCCATGGTTTTTTTTTTAGACGACTTAAATTAGGAACTGGAGTCTCATCATTATTTGGCAAATCACCTTGCATTGGCACATGGTTTGATTTTAGGACGTTAGCGTAGGATGTTCTGTTATTACTAGGCTGCGGTACCTGAATGTCATTAGTGTTAACTTGATTTGTACCTGCATTTGAGGGGGATTAGGTTTCGGTCCAACCGATCGCTTGACTATAGAGTACACAGGGCATCCTCTATAGTTGGCAGTGTGATTACCACTACAGTTGCTGCATTTTTTTACATTGGGGTTATTTTTAGACTTATCGCAGAGAGCTGTACCATGCAATTCTCCACATACAACGCAAACAGGGGTTAAATGGCAGTATGCCTTAGTGTGACCAAATTCTTGGCAGTTTAAACATTGCACGGGACCATTCCTTTTGTGCGGCTCCTCTATCGTTATTTCCCTATACAGGATATATTTCAGACTGTAAATGGGATGCGTTTCGTTTTTTAAGCTTAACGTCACCGGGTTCTTACTCCACTCAAAATAGTGGCTGGGGATTTTTTTCTCTATTTTTAATATTTATTACATTTTTTATTTTGAAGCCCTTCTCTTCTAAAAACGTTTTTATCTCACCTGGGTCTACGCATTAATCTATGCCCTTTATCACTACCTGAACACCTTTACTGCTATTCAGTTGGTATGTATAAGTTTTTTTTTAGTGCTTCTAATTTAGTTATTACTTTACGAAAATCATCTTCATGATTAACTTGTATTTTTGTTTCATTTATACTATCACGCTTAATTGCAGCTACATAAAAAGAATTTTCATCTATTACCGAGATCAAATTCTTTATTAATTCACTTGAGTTTTGCTCTCAAAGATATATCGGGGGTGACTTAGAAGATTTGGTAACGTTTTGTGCTTGCGAGGATTCCTCGTCAAAAATTGCAAAACGATTTTGTGAACTTATTCTATCAGCTGTACCCTCTTTAAAAACTTTTGGGACGAAGCAACTGCAGAAGAGGTTGGGTTGCGACCCCGTTTAAGCACTGTTATGTACCTATCAATACCAACTTGTACTTGAGGCTTTTGACCACTTTTAACTGTGGTACTGATTTTTCTACCATGCCTGATTGGTTAATATTTGCATCACTTATTAAAATTGTTTTTGCCGTTAAGGCAACGCTTGCAGGTTTTATATTTGTTAGTGTATCAACCGTATTATTAAATACAGAGGGTGAGAGGGATCGCGTGCGAGTAATAGGTTTAGCCGTTAGGTATTTGCTATCATCGATTCTTTTTTTTATTTCTGCATTTGTTTCGTTAACACTCAATGTGATATATGCATTTGTATCATTCTGTTTTATTGTTTTTGCATTATTTGCACTCATAAGCGTTTTTTTTTTTACTTTACTCGAAAAAATGTGAAACAAAATATTTCATCGTTTCTCGTATTGTGAGAAAAAAGTGTGTCTGTAACTCATGTCGAAAACTATCTAAAGAGATTACGTCGTTACGTTATAAATGTCATAATATTCCACTCTAAGCCGGTGTGAACTTGCAGACGTTGAGAACGCCAGTCAAACATATCGCTGACGGCGGCCAAAATTTACTAAAATTTAAAATTTTTCAATGACGGCGGCAAAAATACAATCGTCGGCTATAGCAAATAATGAAGAGTGCGACTTTAGATTTTGTTGTTTAAATAATAGCTTTGAAAACATTCGTATATTTTTGAAAAATGTTAAAAGCAAAAAAATTAAACAATGAAAAAATCCGTCAAAAACAATATACCTATCTCTTCCATGTTATTATTCACTCCATTTTGCATATTTAATATCAGGGTAGGAAAAAATTCTACTCGCGAGCACAATTCGAGTCAACTCTCTCATTTTAAAATTTGTGCTCGCGAGTTTTATTTTTAAACTCGCGAGCACAAATTTTTTACGAGTCATAAGAATTTTGTGCTCGACTCGCAAGCAGATAACAACTCGTTAAAATTTGTGCTTACGAGTTTTATTTTTCAACTCGTAAGTACAAATTTTATGCGAGCAGAAAACGAGCGCATACGAGTTGAAATCGAGCAACTCGTTTAAAAAATTTAATGTTTGCTTGTGCGAAGTAAAAATATACATACATATGAATTTTTAGAAACGAAGGGTAGGCAAATGTGTAGGAAGGGGTTATAAAAACATATGCACACATATGAATGCTGGGCATAACCATGTTGATAAGAATGTATGTGTGTTTGTATGTATAAATGTTTTCTTGTTTAAAAATATGTAAACCTGCAAAATGTTTAATGATGTGTAATAAAATGTATGCGTTCTTAAATGACTTAAATAAAAGTGTTTGAGATTGGTAACATATTATTTTCATAAAAGCTGCCTTTAATAATTATGAATAAAATAAACATTTGTCAATCGATTTTCATGGTTTATGGCTCATTTTATTCGCAATATATCTGGCTTTCTGATAAATAATAAAATAAATTGTTCTCAATTTGTTAACAAATTTTTGAAAACAAAAAATAGTACTAATTTTGCTTGAAAAAAAAGTTTATCGCCACTAATTTCTGAAAATGTCCGAAACAGTGGAAAATATAAAAAATTTTATTCGTTTGACTTAAAGGAAATATTATTAATAATCATTTGTTGGTGTTTTTATAAAAATCGGCCCTTATTTCGGGCGGAATATTAGTCAAGCCTATTAAAAAATTTGAAACTGCAAAGGGATTTAAATTAACCGCTTCAAAATCTTTATATTTTATATGTTTTTATTTAAAGACTTACATTTGTTTTTGAAGACCAGTGTTATAAACGAATTAAGAGTTTTTGAGGGTAGCAAAAGCCATCACATAATTGTCTTGTGACAACCAAATTAGTTGATTCTTATAGAAAACATCAGCAGGTAGTAAACAATCACGACTTTTTATAGATAATGTGATCATTGATATGTTTGTTTGATCCCTAGTGAGTGTTTAAATGTCAGTGCAATGGGTCTGAAAATCTGAAAAACTTATTATATTAATGTTTATGTTAAAATGGCTGGCAAGACGTGTGGGAAAGGGTTGTAAAAGTAATGTTTATACTCAAAAAAAATGCACACAAGTGAATGCTGCTCATAAACAGGTAGATAAGTGTGTTTTAAAAGATATGTGCAATGTGCAACAAACTTTTTTTTTTAATACTATGTTAGTAAATATTTCCAAATTTAAAACTAAAAACTGTTTCTCCATAGTATTTTTATATTTTCGAAACGTATAACATGATTGCATTCTTTTAAACGAATCCTTTCCTTTGCTATTTCTTCTTCATGGTTAGTTATACTTGTCACAACGTAATATTTGCTGTATCAATAAATACCTTTTCCCACCTTACTTCTGATCTATTTGCTAGTGCTGTTCTGTGTTTCGATGAAATATTCATACATACACACATTTATCCACACATACAAACAAATAAACAGGAAAAAGATATTTTTAATTAAAAAAAATTCATACGCAAAAATAAAACTCGCGAACAATTCTTTTTAGCTCGACTCGCGAGTTGAGTTTTATTTTTGACTCTTCAAATTTGAATTCTTTTCGCGAGCAATATTTTTCAACTCGCGAGCAGTAAAGAATAATTCTTTTCAATGTAGAAAATAAAACTCGCTCGAATTGGACTCGCTCGCGATCGAGTTTAATTCGAGCACTCTCCGTACTCTGTTTAATATATTTTTTAGGGTTAATATTTTATATGCGTGAGTTTATTTGACAATTCAAAGCGGGAACTTTCTCACAAAAATTTTACGACACATTGGCGAGTAGTTTCCTTACGTGCCAGCTATTACTCGCTAAAAATGTTGCAGACTGTAGTGTATTCATACATTTCATTTAATAATACATTCCTTTTAATAATGCATTCTTTCGTTTGTTAATACATTCTTTCATTTATAGACAAAATTATTTTCAAAACATAAACAAATATTGAATCATCGTACGTTGTCGCGATCATAAATTCTTTTTGTGCAATTTGATATTATGAAATAAACAACAGTCAACGTTCGCTTACTTATGTTGACAAGACAAGTTCAACGTACATTTTTACAGTTATGCTGAACTAGCAAATTCTTGACTACACAGCAATACAAATTAATGACTCAAATTGTTCTGCCTGATACAATACTGTATGACTGCATGTAAGTTAATACTAAGTACTAGAATAAGTGATTGAGTGAACTTTTGTCACTCAATATTAGGTTAAGTTTTATTCTCATAAGTAGTATTTAAGCAAATAAGTTTTGTAAATAAAATCAATCAATTATTATCCATCAAGCAACTCGCTAATGTTTTTCTTCAAAGAATTAAAACACTCACCGTTAAGTGAGAAAAACAGTTGATTGTTTAAATTTATGGTATTTTTGTTTAATTTCTCGCATTTCAATCAAAAAATTTCTCGAAGTGAGAGTTACAGAACATGGGCACTGTTTAAAGTTGTGCTCTTCTTATTATTTATTGTTTATCAACACCGAGAATAAAAAACAAAAAATATTTTTGCTCAAAATGTATATGTTTATGTATGTATGTATGTATGTATGTATGTATGTATGTAAATACAAACATATATTTTTTTCTTCTTTTTCTTATACATATTTTCTTTTTTTTAATTTATTATAAAATATAAACCGTATGCCGAGCTTAGAGAACACGTCTATCTTCAACGAGCGCGACCGACTGAATGACAACATTAAATGAATTATTTTTTGGTTTTTATTATACTTTTTTTAAATTACGATCACAAAGTGACCTCCAAAAGTTTAAACTTTAAATGAATTAATTGATTTTATTATATTTCTTTTTATAATCTCCACCACCATTAGTGGTGAATGAGGGTGTACTAAGTTTGTCATTCCGTGTGAAACTTTTTTATAATACATCTAAGACCCCATAAAGTATATATATTCTGGCGCCTTGAATAATTCGGGGGGGGGGGGGGGGGGGGTGCTTTAAAACCAAGCAAAAGTTCTTCAAAACTGAAATGAGAGATAAAGCCTTTTTCTAATATTGCTAATGTGAGATAAGGCCATGATGGCTTTATCTCTCATTCAATAGGGAGATAAAGCCTTTTTTCATTTGAATGGGAAAACAAGCCATCATGGCCTTAGCTCACATTAGCAATATTAGAAAAAGGCTTTATCTCTCATTTCAGTTTTGAAGAACTTTTGCTTTTTACATTGATTAATAATAGATTTTCCCTTTTACAAAATCTGGCTTCGCATACTAAAGTTTTTCTGCGTGGCGGCCTGCGGCCGTGCTTACGGATTTTCTCCTCCAGTAGGACGCGGCATAAAGTTTTCCTGCGTGCGTCACAAGAATAAAAAAATTTCTTTTCCCGGAAACACTAAAGTAAAGTATTGGAATCTGGCTTCGCATACTAAAGTTTAAAATATGGCTTTATCTCTCATTTGCGAAAAAAAAGTATGGCTCATTTCGCAAAATTTTAAATATGACCTTACCTCTCAATGATTGGGCAATAAGGCCATTATGGCTTTATCTCCCATTCAATTGAGCAATAAAGCCATAATGGCCTAATCTCACATAATTATAATCAATTTAGCCATGTCCGTCTGTTGAAAACACTTTCGAAAAACACAAAAGAAAATAACAAACTTGGTCTCAAATTGCTTGAAGTTATCCTAAGCAGTTTGGGATTGAAATCCAGCAACTACGGTTCAGTAGGATCAGAACTATGAATCAAAATGTGGAACTACCACCCGAAAAAAATTTATCATTTTGATACAAAAACTAGCATAAATGGTAGAATGCACGGAATGATATAAAATTTTGCATGAATTCGCTTTATACAACTGAAAATCATACTGTTAAATTTCGTGAAGATCGGTCCATACTTGATCATAGGCCCAATATAAACCCTACTCCCTGAAAGCAGTTTAGTAGGCCCAAAACCGTAATAAATAATGCTAACATAATGAAATTCGGTACGTCAGATTTATAGGACTATAAATGACACTGCCAAATTAAAAATATATATTTTCTTAGGGTTTTGTTAACTACACATGGGTAATTTCATGTCAAATCGACCAAGAGTGGGACCCGACCCCTTTCGATTTAAATGAAATTTGGTAAGAAGGTTCCTTTCATATTAAAAAAAAAATTTTTTTTTTTTTTGAAAAATGTAATATCTGCAAAATATTAAATTTTAAAAATGGACTAAGTCAAAAATCTAATTATTTGGCTGATTTTTTTTATATAATACCTCTGTTCTTTAAAAATCCTAAAACTTTGAAGGAAGTGTTTTTTTTTTTTCTTTTTTAAGATATGATTTTTTTCTTTCGCAACCTCCAAAAAAATCATCTTAAAATAAAATTTTCATATTGTAATTTTGAGTAATAAGTATTTATTAAGTCTTTGGGCTACTCTCTATTGCGATTCGAAAGAAAAATTGTAGCAAATTAAGTGATTGGTACTATACAATGCGTTTGCGCATCTATCTTTCGCATCTTTTTGTTTTCTTTTCGCAAGTCTGGTAACACCGCACTCAGTAATGCGAAAGCATATGCCAAAATCATTGAATAAACACAAATTTCTTGCGATAGCTCAAGACCAAACGCAAAGGAAGAAAAATATGTAAGTACATCAGTGTTGCCACTTTGTGGTAATTACCCGAATTTGGTGTAATTTTTACTCTCGTGGGCAGGGCTGCCAGATGTGGCGATTTCTCGCCAAACGTGGCGATTTTTAAACTTGTTTGGCGACATGGCGATTTATAAGATAGTTGGCGATATAGTTGGCTTTTTTTTTGATGAGCCATGAATTTGTTTTGAAATTTGTTAAATTCAATACGAAGAAATCATTTTTTTTTTATTCTAGTATTTCAATGTATGAAATTTTATGCATTCATATGTATGACCAGTATTTAAAACTTAATTATGTTGAAATGGCTGATGAAGATAATGAAAAATCTTCGAGACATTTTTTTTTACATTTAAATGTGCTCTTGAAACAATTAATAAGTAGAATTCTTTAAAAAATTATATAACCTAAGTTTATGAACATTTTCAATTATAAAATGTGACAAATTATCACAGATAAAATTCGTTGTTTTTAAAGATATGTATTTTAAAGATTTTTATGAATCCTAACGTACCTTTGGATGTCAATGAAACACAATGGAAAAAATACCGTTTGTTAAAAGAGAGTTTTAATGATGATATTTAATCTAATTTTAATCAGTTTAGGCCAACAATTTATAGATACAAGGATACGGCAAGTACGTACCATTTTAAGTTGGTTATTACAACTAGTGATGTCTGTGTTGAAATAATGATCTCCACTTTAATTCGACTTCGAAGTAGAATTCGATATAAAGTTTTCGACACGTTTTTACGAGTTAAAAGTTATATGAATGTATATAGTAGGGTATTCATTGAATCGGGATTATGCTTAAATCGGTTAATCGCTCGATTAATAACCGAGGTTTTGGTTTAATCGGTTAGTAATCCGTTATTTTATAATTGACCGGTTAACCGATTAATAAAGTTTTTTTTTATAAATTAAGTAATTTCATTAATAAAAATGCATAAATTATTTATTATTTGGAGTTTGTTAGTAAAAAAAAAAACAAATACATTACAAACATAACAATGCTTAAACTAAAATGAGCAAACAAAAAAATAATAATGTTATACATATTTTTTAATTAATACATAAATATTATGTAGTAATGAAAAAATAAACTGCAAGACAATTTTATCAGTTATTTCAATAGTTTAAGAAGACCTTAAAAATAATCTTTTAGAAAAATGTTTAGGATTTAAGCTATTATTTTCTTATGTTTTAATAAAACTTGACGTGAACAAATTCTTTTACTTCTCGTTCATGTTGGAGAAATCGAAAGCAACACATAATACAGAATATCTAATTGCACAGTCCTTTGCCTGGATTTCTCTTAACGTATAAAATCTTCCATTATGCCATTTGAGCTAGAGCTGCAAGACTATCGATAGTCGGCCCAATCGATAGTTTGCTTACAACAGTATTATTTCGTGCGAAATGTTGTCAAACTCAATATATAAAAAATTTCTGTAGAATAAAAACGAAAAAAGGTTGATAGAGCTGTACTCCATTTATATTACGAAAAACATTCGAAATGTTTCTAGCAACATTTTTATTTTCCGTGACAAACAAGTGCAGCTCATGTTATTTCGCACGAAATTTTAAGCAACAGCTTATAATTTTTTGTAATTTTTTATTTTGTATTTGTAAAGTGGTTTTTTTAACAAACGTTTCACAAAGAAAAATGTAGAAAAGTACTCAAAGTAATAATAAAATTAAATTTTTTTGTTTTTCGATTTGGGAAATTATAAAAATAATATTGTTTTACCTTTTTTAATGCCAATTAAAAAAAACATAGGTGTGTTCATTTACAGAAAATTATTTCTTATTTTCAATAATTGTTACTAGTAAATGTTCATGTACCCGAAAACCTTGCAGCGAAACAGTGAAAAACGAGCATAAAAATTTGAGAGACAAAATTTTTTTTTGAAAATGTCTGATAGTAAAAATTTTACTAGCAAGAATTATTCAACCACTTGTTTCATGTTTTTGTTTACAAAACAAAAATAATTTTCAAAATTTTTATATTTAAAATTTTTTTCAATAACATAAAATATTTATTTTTCCAAAATTAAGGAACAATATTCTTGAGCAAAAAGTTCAAAATAATTGAATTTATTAAGAAATAATATCGTATCTTACAGCTTAATAGAGTAATTGCGGGTAATGTGGTATAGGCTGGTAATGTGGTACAGTGCCTTTTTTCTTAAACTAACAAATCAAGCGTAATGAAACCAATCTAAATGGTTTGCCGCTCTCAAAATATTAAGAAAACTGTGATCTGTTTTATTTTTGAAAGTCATTCTTAGTGTGAGTGTCGAAAAACTCGATTGGCTGCGAATTCGACTTGTTTTGGGTGCTGTTAACAAATAAGGTTTTGCTGTAAAGGTGCATTCAAAAGTATTTAAGTGTATAACTAAGGTAATTGGGAAGTACCAAATTAGTGAACAATATATGCAATTACTCAATAGCTGTAGTAAATAATTAAAAATTAATAAATATCTTCATTAACCTCAACTACGCCTAATGTGGTATACCTTAAATCAGCTAATTTGTTATAGTATACCACATTACCTGTCAAATAAAATATTAATGGAATTGTTGTTTGTTTACATGAATTGTTATTGATTTCTTGTTTTTTTTTTTTTTTTTTTGCAATAGAGTAAAAATGTATATATAACACGACTAATTTTAAAGAAAATACTATGATATGGTAAAGTAGTTCACTATACCACATTACCAGCACTTGGTGTACCACATTACCCGCACATTTTGTAAAGTCGTATCTAATGAGATTTGCAATATTTTCTTATATTCCTCTGAAAGTGTGGGTTTAATATTTTTCGCAAATGGCTTCGTGGGAGCCTAACATACGAAGCATGTAAATAGGTTAATCATATTTTAATCAGACAAAAATTAAAAATTTGTCAATCTAAAAACAAATAGGTATACCACATTACCCGCACTTCCTCTACTGTCAATATGCCCAAATTGCTAGTTTTTACTGGTAAAGTGTTCATTTCAATTCAATTCAATATATTTATTTCTATAATATTAGCATTTGTTTACATTTGACTTAACTTAGTTAAGAGTTTAGGTACAACGTTCCTTTTCTTCTTAATAATTTACTGTTCTTGTTATGTTAAATGAAGGGAAAAGTTTAACAAAAACCTATTTGAAACGTGGGGGTATATGATAAAAAGCTTAAACTAGGGTTATTTGCGTAAAATTAGGATGAAATCAGATCATTAATATGAATATAATGGGAGTATTGACATCTTCTGTGGAAATTTAGTGTGAGGCTGTCAAATTTATCGCAAACGAGGTCAAAATTGGCGAGTGCGTGTAAACGTTGGGTTGAGTAGTGCCAAGCTTAATTATATAGCAATTTAAGTAGCTTATTTTGAGCTACTTGCAGCTGTTTTAAATGGCACTTAGCCGAGGTGGACCATACCGGACCGCAGTAAAATATTATTGGGTGGAATATTGATTTGATAATCAGTTTTTTGTTTTCGATGTTCAGCTCAGACCTCCTGTTTATTATTGGATACATCATTCTTGTAATTTTATTGATTTTGTCAACAAGATAAGGAATATGTCGTTGAAGAGAGTTTTGTGTCAAGCATGATACCCAAATATTTGACGTTTCTTTCCCATGGGACATCGTGGTTCATAAATTGAAGGGGTCTCTGTGGGATGAAACACTCCTTTCGTTTTCTCGTGTAATATGTAGCTTGTGTTTTCTCGGGGTTCACCAATATCTTCCATTTGGTGAAATAGTTATTCAGATTTGTTAGCGCTGATTGAAGACTGGTCATTATATTTGATGAAAGTAAATCAGAGCACAGTATTGAATATCATCGACATATATTGATGTGATGCAATTCGAAAATGGTGGAACATCTGCAGAAAAGATATTATACAAGATAGGTGAAAGGCATGACCCTTGAGGACAACCAGAATTATGTTGGTTTGTTGAGAACAAGTTGTGCCCAGGTATACATTAAACGACCTGTTGTACAAAAAACTTTGGATAATTTTTATAATTTCCATTGGAAAGTTGAATTTTTTCAATTTAAAAGAAGTCAGTTATGCCAAACAGAATCAAAAGCAGCCTTTATGTCTAGGAGAACCATTCTCGTTGATTTGCCGTTTTGAAAATTATTTTTTACAAGTTTTCTAATTTTAAGTAAAGGTTATGTAGTGTTATGTTCTTTCCTAAAACCAAATTGTTGTGAAGGTAGGATATTATTTTCATCAATAAAACAGTTTAATTTTTCTTTTATTATTTTTTCAAGTATTTTACTTGTAGAAGAAAATAGACTTATTGGTCTATAAGACAATGGAGTATTTGCAGGCTTGTTTGGTTTTAGTATTGGTATAGTCTTAGATATTTTCCATGAGCTTGGGAAATAGCACAGTTTTAGACATGCGTTAAATATTGTTGTAAGATAAACTATTCCTTTATTTGGAAGATTTTTTAAGCATTTGTTATTGATACCATCCCCTCCAGGGGATTTTTTGTTTTTAAGTTTTTAATAATGTCAGCTGTTGTTCTTTGATTTATAAAGTACGAATTTTGTGGACTTGGATTTACAGAAAGAATTTCATTAACAGCATTATTTACTTCAGCAATAGTGGTTGTATCGCTAAGGTGAGTCGAAATACAATAGTTCGATTTAAAGCATTGAGCCAAGATTTCGCACTTTTCTTGCTGGGTGTACCACGTTATTGTGTTTAAGGATTGGAATCATTTTTGATTTCTTCCTGAGCATTTTTGATACTTTCCAAAAAGTTTAAGATGATTTGTCGAGCGTGGACAACATATTATTCCATGCATGATTTCTAAATTGTTTTATTTCTTTAGTAATGCTTATGTTTAGTCTAGACATTTGTTTGTGGTCTTCAATGTCCCTAAAACGCTTCCAGTTTCGTCGATAGACATTTCTAATTTGTTTTTTTTTTCAGTATTTATTTATTGAATCTTCATATATTAAATATGAACTAACAATAATTAATCAAATCTTATCCTAATATTTGCTTTATGTCCTGCCAGTGCCAGACAAAAAAGATTTAGTCATCACGGTTTCTGTTCACACGTGTAGGTGTTTATCGCTCATCTGATTGGGTGAGTGCTGCAGTGTCTCTTCTTCTTAAGCGAGTGTGGCCGCCATAATTTAAAATATTTCGAGCTAATGGATATGGGTGCAGTTCCAGCCTTTTTAAATATTTTACTGCATATTTCGATATCATAGTTTTTACCAAAGGCACATTGAGATCCTTGTGGATATTTGAGTTTTTGACATATTTTGGCGCCTTTGAATTTTTTCGATATTAGAAGCAGAGGCAGTGCCCCATAACTGAATACCGTAGCACCAAATTGGCTTTAAGATAGAGTTGTAAAGTAGAAGTTTGCAATCGAGACTAAGAACAGAATTTCTTCCAATGAGCCAATTAATTTGAATTGCTTTTAGTTTCATTTGATTTAATTTTGCTTCTATGTGCCATTTCCACGTTAAACGCCGATCTTGATGTATACCGAGATATTTTACATGCGAGTGTTGGGGTATTATTTGATTATTGATTTTAATAGGGGGGCATGTTTCCCGACGCAATGTGAATGTTATATGTGCGCATTTTTGCTAATTGATCTTTATTCTCCATTGTTTTAACCACCTTTCCAGTTCAAATATGTGATCCTGTAAGTAACGAGATGCTTTTTGACAGTTTTCATGTACGCTTAGGAAAGCTGTGTCATCCGCAAATGTTGAGGTTTGTGTGTAGCTGTTTGTTGGCATGTCCGAAGTATAAATTAAGTATAATTGAGGGCCCAGGATGCTGCCTTGTGGGACTCCAGCGTTAACTGGCTGAGGAGAACTTAAAAAATCGCCTTCTTTTATAATAAATAGACGACCGACTAAGTAGCTTTCTAACAGCTTGTGTATGTTTGCTGGTAAGTTTTGCTGCAATTTCAGTAGTAAACCATCATGCCAGACTTTATCAAAAGCTTGAGACACATCGATGAAGAGTGCTGAGCAATATTTTTTTTCATCAAAGGCTTTTCTTATTACATTTAATATTCGATGAGTTTGTTCAATTGTGCTGTGCTTTCTTCTAAACCCGAATTGATGATTAGGAATACATCTATTTTCATTTAAAATCGGTGTTAATTTTAACACTATTAGTTTCTCAAGTAGCTTTGAAATATTAGATAATAAGCTAATAGGCCTGTATGACTCAACTTTTGTGTGATCCTTTCCTGGCTTTGGTATCATGGTTACTAAGAAAACCTTCCATTCCTGAGGGTAGTATTGAAGGCGTAAAATAGCATTAAAAATAAAAAGAATAATTTTCTTCGCTATACTTGGTAGCTCCAAAAGAATTTTATTACTGATCTTATCAATACCAGGTACCTTCTTGGTGTTTAAATCCGGAATAGCCTTTTCGATTTCTTTAAACTCGAATCTTAGGGGAATAGCTGCTCTAACATTTACAGGCGGTAACTCGACTGCTATATCGTGAAATATATTATGGGTAAATACATTTTTCAGATGATTAGCAAACAGATTTCCTTTTTCAATATCATTTCTTGCCCAGCTTCCATTCAAGTTTCTCAATGGTGGCTTAGAGATAACTGGTCTATTGAGGCTTCTAGCTGCACGCCATAATGAGTAGTCTGATTGTGGAGTTGCATCAAGTCCCTTAAGATATTTTTCCAGGGAAGCCGTTTTCTTAGACTGCAGTAACTTTCTCAGCCTTTTTGTGCACTCTTTTAATAAAGTCTTAAGTTGGGGGGATCTGTGCAATTGCCACTCTCTTCGAACTCTCCTTTTTTCAGTCAATAGACGCTCGACATCTGTAGAATATATGATTTTGTTTTTGGTTTTTTTGAGGGTTATGCTGGAATGTTGAACAGCTAGTTTGAGATAACTGTCAAAATTAACAATAGCGAGATCCACGTTCTCCGGTGTACTAAGCGGAATATTTTCTGTGCAATGGGCACTAAAATATTTTTTATATTTTAACCAATTTATTTGTGAGGCTGATGTCGATAAGTAACCAGACGGAGATACGATTCTATTTGGATTCATTATAGTAACAATTGTAGGTGTGTGATCGGAAGAAAATTCTAGGGACGCTTCCACATGAATTGTGTCTATGGGGATGTTATTAACCACGCCAAAATCTATGACATCTGGAACTTTTTGCTGATCAGTAGGCCAATATGTTGGTTGTCCGCTCGCGACCACATTTAGGTCCATTTTACAAATTGTGTTAAGCAAAACACGACCCTTAGGTGTAATAAGTCGTGACCCCCAGAAAGTGTGTTAAGCGTTATAATCGCCAGCAGCCAGTAAGCAGGGTCCTAATGATTTGAAATATTTATTATATTGGCTTTCTGATATTTAAAATCTAGGTGGGGAGTATAATGATGAAATTACTAGGTTTCGAGATAATTCCTCAACGCAAATGCTCGTTGCTTGGAGATAATCTTCACGATGATCACACATTAAGTAGTGTTTTACACGGTTTTTTATCAAAATAGCAGAACCTCCACAAGCTCTACCTCGAGGGTCCTTGGTATCATATAATCTATAACCATTGATTTTAAACGTGTTTCTTGAGGTCAGATGAGTTTTAGAAACCATCATAACATCAATTTGTTTATTTTTAAGGAAGTATTCCAGTTCATTTTTATGTTGACGGATGCCGTTTGCGTTCCAAAAGCAAATTTTTAAACAGTTCATGGCTTGTTTAGTACATCTTGCAATAACATCGATTGCATTCTTAACATTTCCTGCATCATATTACCCATTGTGTTTGTAAAGTTATTTACTGTTTGTACTTATGTTTCCATGGTTTTCTCTAGACGACTTAAATTAGAAACTGGAGTTTCATCATTATTTGGCAACTCACCTTGCATTGGCATATGGTTTGATTTTAGGACGTTAGCGTAGGAAGTTCTGTTATTACTAGGCTGCGGTACCTGAACGTCATTAATGTAAACTTGATTTGTTGCCTGCATTTGAGGGGGATTAGGTTTCGGTCCAACCGAGGCGCTTGAAGATAGAGTATACACGATCCTCTATAGTTGGCAGTGTGATTACCACCACAGTTGCTACATTTATTTACATTGGGGTCGCTTTTAGACTTATCGAAGAGAGCTGTACCATGTAATTCTCCACATACGACGCAAACAGGGGTTAGATGACAGTATGCCTTAGTGTGACCAAATTCTTGGCAGTTTAAACATTGCACGGGACCATTCCTATTGTGCGGCTCCTCTATTGTTATTTTTCTATACAGGATATATTTCATATTGTAAATGGGGTGCGTTTCGTTCTTTTTAAGCTTAATGTCGCCGGGTTCTAACTCCACTCTAAATAGTGGCTGGAGATTTTTTCTCTCTATTTTTAATGTTTATTACATTTTTTATTTTGAAGCCCTTCTCTTCTAAAAACGTTTTTATCTCACCTGGGTCCACGCATGAGTCAATGCCCTTAATCACTAGCTGAAGACCTTTACTGCTCTTCAGTTGATATGTATAAAAATTCTTATTAAGTGCTTCAAATTTTGTTATTACCTTACCTTGGGCTGCGACCCCGTTTAAGCACTGTTATGTACCTATCAATACCTTCTTGTACTGGAGGCTTTTGACCACTTTTTACTTGTGGAGCTGTGTTTTCCATCATGCCTGATTTGCGGGTAATATTTTCATCACTTATTGAAATCGTTTTTGCCGCTGAGGCACCGCTTGCAGGTTCTATATTTTTTATTGTATTAAAATCAACCGTATTATTAGACACCGAAGGTGATACTGAGTATTCTATTATGCCTGATTGAGGGTTCATATTTTTATCACTTATTAAAATTGTTTTTGCCGTTGAGGCAACGGTTGAAGGTTTTATATTTGTTAGTGTATCTACCGTATTATTAAATACTAAAGGTGAGAGGGATCGCGTGCGAGTAATAGGTTTAGCCGTTAGGTATTTGCTATCATCGATTCTTTTTTTTATTTCTGCATTTGTTTCGTTAACTCATAAGTTTTTTTTTAGTGTTTACAGTTGTGCTCTTCTTATTTGTTATATATACAACCAAAATCACTGTTTATTTAAAAAAAAAGATATCAATAGCTTATTAACCAAAATATTGATCGTAATGGGCGCCTGATGGCCAATTCGATTTCGATAAATATAAGCCTCAAAGTGATTTAAAACCAGAAGTTTATTTGAGCTTTTTAATGTTATTTTTGTTAGATTATTTTGAACTACTATAAGAATCTTAATTGTATGACTAATATTGATCTTATTATTTGTGAGAAAAGGGTATTATGAGTTTATGCTGATGTGTGAAATACATACAAATAATCGTTTTGGTACACCGATCGACTAAGAAACAGAGTCTGAGTCGTCCGCCCTGCTGGATGTTTGTAATTCCATGTAGATCTTCTGCGCAATGTACAGATCGCAATTGTTAAGATAATTTAATGAAATTTGGTTTATGTTTTTTTTTTTTGAACATTTTGAGAATCGGTTCATAATTTTACATAGCCCCCATCTAACTTTTTCCAAATAGAATCTTTGTGCCATCTTAAACCATCTTATTATGTTGGTATTAAGAAAAAATTTGGCCCAAATTTATTATAATTCAACCTAAGTTATCTTATGAAATTAATTTTGGAATCAGTCCATATAATAAGGATTTTACGGAGAAAACTTCGGAGTCTACGCAAATCCAAAATAGCAATTTGGATGAAAATCTTCATGCTTCTAAACGACCGCGGCTATCAAATTTAAATGATCGGGATAATCTACTTAAAACGCAAGTTCAAAATCAAGGAATGTTTCAAAAGGTAACAGCTAATGCATTTGACGGGATACGAAAGGATTTAGTAAGGTATCATCGAAAAACGTTCGAATTGAAGGGAAAAAATGGCTTTCTGCAAAGATAAGTTTAATTTTAAAAAAGAGTGCAAGCTTCATAAACAAAAGTTATAACTAGAAAAATTAGAGGTAAAAAAGCAAATTTTACAATTAGAGATTGAAAAAGCCGCGATGTTTTTCCTAACTGTGATATTTTTATTTATTATATGTAGATATATTTTTTTTGATATGTTTTAAGTTTGAATGAAACTATAGATCATAAGTTAAAAGAAAATTAACATATTTGTTAATATGTCAATGAAGGAATTTTTATTGTGAAACTGTAGATCATAAGTTTAAAGAAAATGTATTTGTTTTCGCGCCAATGACTTTTTTTAATTTAAAACTAGATTGTAAGTTTGTGAATTCTTTTTATTATTTGTGGTGTTTTTATTATATGTGAATGAACGGCATTCTTTAGTTTAGATAAATTTACAGTATAAGAATGAATGATTTAATAATTATGTTTTTATAATATTCAAATTAAATTTTATTATCTTGAAATCAAATTATTTTTAATTTCGTTTCTTATCTGTGTGGCAATTCTTATTTCATCCATGTTTGTCTTGTTTCTGGAAGATGTACGTTGAAATTCACACAAATATTGTGCAGCGCACAGCAAACGTTCATTATTTGAATTTCTCTTTCTGAGGCGTAATGCAGTTCTCTAGCTGCTAACAGGCATAGAAATCTGCCTTTCAATTATTGACCTTCCTTTGCAAAACTGGTCATTAAAATTTGTCTCGGCAGAGTTTCAGTAGCGTTTCTGTATGGTGTTAGCAGCCAGGGTTCCAGAGGATATCCCGAATCGCCTTTACGAAAATTGAAAATACTAAGTAAAAACATTCTTAAAAAATATTTTCAAATCAATAACTAATTAGCCAAAAACCCTTTGCTCCTCTTTAAAAAAGTTCTTTTAGCTTTTGCCTTGCATTCGAAAGTCTCCATACATGTGAGTCATGGCTAGCACCACCGTATCGGCAATCAACAAATCTTATTAACATTTTGTGATCACATATCTAAAAATGTACAATAATGGTTAAATTTTAGTAGCCATATATATATATATATATATATATATTAGGGCGGGTCGATTTATTTTTCGACAATTTCACTATGATTTCCGTATTCTAATGGTTATTCCATGAAAATTTGCCAAAGGAACCATACCTCTATCGTTAAAATCGAGTCCCCTACTTTTTGTTGGTAGATTTTTTCCCAAATTGACGTTCGTATGAAATATTACCTACACGTTCACATCCATAACTCAAAAACTATCGATCGGGTTTAATCGCCAGTAGGCGTGTTGGAAGAAAAAATAGTACTTTAATATATCTCGTTTAGTTGACAGATTAATATCAGGTAATTCACAGGCAACGCCAAAAGAAAAAACATCATGAGAGACCAAATGTTGCAAACTACTGCGTTGGGTATCTGTTGGATTTTGCGATGAACCAGGCTCTGAATCCATTTTTTAAACCGTCACTAAAAGAATTAAATATGTTTTTCATAGAATAATAATATAACTATTAACTATAATAGTTAGCAATGTTTTTACACTTACCTTTAAATCTTTTCTAAATTTCAAAATAGTTTGATTATTTGTTACTTATTTCAAGTAACACTTCACTGAAATGACGCTCAAACAAAACTAGCATACACTGGAATATTATAAACAAACAAAAATAAAGAAGTCTATAAAGAAACTAAAAACAAAAAGAAATAAACAAACATAACACAGGGTGTGCACCCTGTGAAAAAATATGCCAATAATGTAAAGCGGAAATCAGTCCAGTCGTAACGTAAGGTTCGTAAGCTTCGTAAGTCAAAAAAATTGAGCCAAAAAATGGCCATGAAAGTAATATTATTGGACAAAATCATGAAAAAAATGGAAAAATGCTCCAAAATTTGGACAAAAATGCCCGGAACTTTTGAACCGTTGGACCAATGTTGGAGATTTTTTCTTGTAAATTGATCAAAATGAGCTCACCTTTCCAACACGCCTACTGGCGATTAAACCCGATCGATAGTTTTTGAGTTATGGATGTGAACGTGTAGGTAATATTTCATACGAACGTCAATTTGGGAAAAAATCTACCAACAAAAAGTAGGGGACTCGATTTTAACGATAGAGGTATGGTTTCTTCGGCAAATTTTCATGGAATAACCCATAGAATACGGAAATCATAGGGAAATTGGTGAATTTTGTTCACTTCCTACAAATCGACCCGCCCTAATGTATATGCATATACATACCACCATACAATTCAGACAATCAAATTGTATATGCTTGGTACATAGTATTCTCTCAATCACCAGGCACATCTCTATTAAGCAACATGACATTGACTGCTGCGATAGTCCTAATATTTTAAGGTGTTTAAAAAAAGTAACGTAATTGATAAAGTTTCTTTTGTTTATTTTTTTCTTTGAGCTAAATGTGGGCACTTTCAAAGAAAAGAACACTTTTTCTCACTTTACGTCTCCAAGAAATAAAATAAGTTTTATACATTATTTTAGCGAAGTCGTTTTTCATTGGCTCTTTTTCTACCGTTCCTGTCATGCCGGCATTCCTGTTTATTAAAATAAAAACTTTTTCTTCATCTAGCGAAGGAAAGGATGTTAAATTGAAAAAATACTCATATCGACAAGTTTATAAAAGAACCAGGATTTAAAAAAAGGTAAAAAAGTACCGTTTTAATTGTAAATATTGTATTACATTGAATTATGCTTCAACATTCATATAATTTTAATTTCTTTTAGGTTAAGAAGAAGCAGCAGGCATCAACGGTAGGAAACGAGACAAAGAGAAAAACGACTTCGATAAAAACTACATATCGCTCATTTCGTGCAAGACCGTCACAACTCAAAATTTGGCATTATTGAGTTAGTAATGCAGAAATGTTCTTCTCTTAAATCTCTACAAATTGATCTAAGAACGGAGAGAATTATCGACAAAATAACGGTAATACAGATGCTTGTGACGCTATGACCTCTCGTAACAAACTTAAATAAATAAATAAACATCAACAAGGTCACATTTCAGTTTGTGTTTGGCATTCCTCTTGTACATGTGGTTTTCTTTGTAGCAAAAAAGAAACATTTGATTTTATAACTGTATTTTAGTGAAAGAGAAGGTGAGAAATAATAGGTTGGAATCTTAAAAAGGCTCTCCTGTAAAGTTTTAAATTTTGAGTTGTGACAGTCTTCCACGAAATGAGCGATATGTCTATATATATATGTGGATTGGAGTAGTCTCAGGACCCTTATAGGATTCCTGACGCGGCATTGATCTGTAAGGGCTTTTATTGGTAAATGGGACATTGCGATACCGGACTTCTGCAGGCTGTGCGGGAACGCCGAGGAGCTAGAGACGGTTGAGCCTGTACTGTGCCACTGTCCTAGGATGCAGGTCCCCAGGCAGAAATGGCTAGGGGCTAGATTTCACGACGAACTGGGGTGTATCGCTGGATGTAATCCAACCGATCTACAGGGGTTTGTCAGGGAAATAGGACTTATCATTTTTTCTAAGCATAAGATAATTTAAGGGGAAACGTTAAATATTAAATATTTTCCTAATTAAACACACTGTCTCTTTTTCATGTCTAATTAGTAAATTGCTTACGAGCGAAGCCGGGGCGGTCAGCTTATAATGTATAAAACTCATTTAATTTCTTGGAGACGCAACGTGGAAAAAAGTGTTCTTTTCTTTGAAAGTGCCTACATTGAGCTCCAATAAAAAATGCAAAAAATAAACAAAAGAAACTTGATCAATGTTTTTATGTTTTTTAAATCACCCTAAACAAATCAGCCTTCATAAATACTTATTACTCAAAATTACAATATGAAAATTTTATTTTAAGATGATTTTTTTACAGGTCGCAAAAGAAAAAAAAATCATATCTTAAAAAAGAAAAAAAAACACCTCCTTCAAAGTTTCAGGATTTTTAAAGAACAGTTTGAAGTAGTATATAAAAAAATCAGCCAAATAAAAAATTAGGTTTTTGACTTAGTCCATTATTAAAATTTAATATGTTGCAGATTTTACATTTTTCAAAAAATTTTTTTTTTAATATATTGTTTGTAGCCCCAAGCATTCTCTTTTAAATGATATACAAATCATATTCGTATGTGCAGTAGTTTTTCGGGTTATTGAAAAAATAAACTCAACACATTCGGCTAATTAAAACATTTTGAATATGCCATAACTTTTGCAAAAAAAAATATTAAAATTTTTTTTCGTTTCTATTATTAAGTAGAATTTTGTAAGCCGATTATGGCCAATAGGCTAGGTTACTCAAATTTAATAAATAAATATATTTATGTATGTTCCTAAGAGGATGAAAGGAACCTTCTCACCAAATTTCATTCAACTCTCAAGGGGTCGGGTCCCACTCTTGGTCCATTTGACATGGAATTACCCACATGCAACAATGATTGTGCATTATTACACATTATAAAGAAAAGAACTAATCTAAACAAAATGCTTTAAGCGTTGAAAAAAAAAAATTTAAAAGAAGAGTGGAAATATACCGAAATATAAATAAATTTCCATTTGTTGATAGAGCAGGAAGTGTAGAAAATTGTCCGTCCGCTAGTGAAAATTCGGATATTTTCCAACATGAAGTGAAGGTGTCGGAAAATATTGAAGAAATGGGGAATGTTTCCCAAAATACTGATATAAACCATCTCAAATCATGGGCTATTCTTAATAATGTGTCTCAAAATACTGTGACAGATTTGTTGCGGACTTTGAAGGGAATCGGAGTTCTTAACTTGCCACTTTGCGCTAAGTCTCCTTGGTACCCAAAAACAAAAAATTCCAAATCAATGTTTTCCATGCGGAGAGTTTTTATTTTTAGGATTTCAAGCTTATTTTAGTGCAGGCTCTTTTGAATATTATATAGGACGAAAATAAAAAAAAATAGATGTTGCACAGGACGTTGAGGAGAAGTTGGAAAACCCGGTTTACCGCGAGGCAATGGTATTAAAAAATTTATTGCATACCATATTTACCATTTACTAAAAATAAATGTACATTATATGCTATTTAAAGAAGTCATATCTCTTCCAGTTCAAATGTGGCAAAGGAACGGCGGATGAATATTAAGAAAAATTATGAAGGACAAGCTAAATAGCCTTTTTTAATTTTGATGGGAGAAAAGAGAAGCGAGCGTTGGTCCAGCTGACGCTCATCAATAAAATTCTTAGTGGTATGACCACTGACCGACAAGTTAGTCTTACTTTTAATAATATCTTATGTTTTCATATGTTTTTGCAGCAGAAGGGCGAAATTGCTTTGAAAAAGAATTAAAAAAAAGCATCGAGCTAAGCCATAACCGATACAAACAACACAAAATTCGTTAAAAAAAACAATTTGAATGTAAAATACCTCATTTATAAGTTTTTGATCTTTTAACAAGATTTAAATTAATTGTTTTTGGTTTTTATCATAGTTTTTATTGTTATTACAATTTTAAATGAATTGTTTTTGTTTTAACTATATTTTTTATTATTATTACAACATTAAATTAATTATGTTTTGGTTTTTATTATACTTTTTTACTTTTTTTTAATTACGATCTCAAAGTTTGAACTTTAAATGAATTAATTGATTTTATTATATTTATTTTTATACCCTCCACCACCATTAGTGGTGAATGAGGGTGTACTATGTTTGTCATTCCGTGTGAAACTTTTTTATTATACGTCTTAGTTCCCATAAAGTATATATATTCTGGCTCCTTGAATAATTCTTATCAATTTAGCCATGTCCGTCTGTCTGTCCGGCTGTTGAAAACACGCTCACTTTCGAAAAACGCAAAAGAAAATAACAAACTTGATCTCAAATTGCTTGAAGTTATCCTAAGCAGTTTGCGATTGGAATCCTGCAACATCGGTTCAGTAGGATCAGAACTATGAACTAAAATGTGGAGCTACCACCCTAAAAAATTTATCATTTTGATACAAATACTAGAATAAATTGTGGAATAATGCACAAAATGATATAAAATTTTGCACGAATTCGCTTTATTCGACTTGTTTCAAATAAAACTCTTTTGTTGTTTGTTGGTTGGCGGTTGTCTAAAAACTAAACCAAATTGTGTATTTTATAAGATGATCAAGTCACTTGTGCGTACAATAAGAAAATTAATTTAATGCAAATACCGATACATACATACATAGTTCAAAGAGAACATGAAAGAATATTTTTGACTAAAACAACAACACACTATATAAATATAAATATGCAACGTATTAAAATGCCTGTGTAACAAATATGTACATATATAATGTATTGAAATGTCTCGTATGATTTAACTGTTAATATTAAATAACAAAATTAAAGCATTAGGGTGGCGCTTGAATATAAAAGCTAAATTGATATATCACAGTAAATTGAAATTACAAATTTTACATTAGTGTCTTTAATAATGTATTAATAAATAATTTAATATAAGTGAAACGTCGTTAACATTCCCACCACCCTTAAACGGAACTATTTGTAGTTTAATCGCATTTGGGTAAAGGGAACAGTTTAGTTATTGGTCTTCGAAATGTTGACCTTTCAGTCTTTACAGTAGCCACTCGAATCAGACCATCACAACCAGCATGGGTCTCTATCACTCGACCAAGTTTCCAGCAAGCGGGGGGCAAGTTCTCTTCGCGTAGCAGGACGATGTCATCTATGTTTATGTTGGGCCGTTCCTGTTGCCACTTCACTCTGGGTTGTAGGGATAAGAGATAGTCATTAGACCAGCGCGACCAAAAGTATTGAGTGAGCTGTTGGATAAGCCTCCATTTGGTAAGAGTAGACGTCTTTAAAGCAGTAACATCAACTTCAGGCAGAGCATTTAAGGGCCTGCCGATTAAAAAATGCCCGGGGGTAATATAGGGTATGTCGTCGGAGTAGGCTTGGACTAGTGGTCTAGAATTAAGTATTGCCTCAATTCTTGCTAACAGCGTGGTAAGTTCTTCAAATTTCAAGGTCGCGAGACCAATGGTTCTCTTAAGGTGATATTTTATACTCTTAACTGTTGACTCCCAAGCGCCGCCAAAGTGAGGTGCTGCAGGCGGGATAAAGTGCCATTGAATACCTTTAGAAGATAGAAAGTTGGATATATTATTATTTAATTTAAATGTTGCTTTGTAGGTTTCGTTCAGTTTTTTAGCAGCTCCTTGAAAGTTAGTTCCATTATCACTATGGATGTGACCGCAAATGCCTCTTCTAGCCACAAATCGGTCTAGGGCTGCCATGAATGCATCAGAACTTAAATCAGTAACCAGTTCCAGGTGAACTGCTTTTGTGACTAGACATATAAACACTGCTACATAGGCCTTAGCAATAGGAGATTTACGGCCATTATGTTGTTTATACATAATGGGACCGGCGTAGTCACAGCTAACTTCATAAAATGGAAATGCAGCGTTTACGCGATATTTAGGAAGATCGCCCATTAGTTGATCGTTGTATTTAACACTGTAGCGATGACAGACTTTACACTGTCGAGAAATTCGTTTGGCCAATTCTCGAGCTCCTACAATCCAATACCTTTGACGCAGCGTAGCGATCATTAAAGTTACTCCTGCATGAAGATTTTTTAAATGACAGTCTTGAACGATTTTCAAAACAATCGGACTGTCCTTTGGCAGGATGATTTGATGTTTGCTATCGTATGGCAAATCAGCATTGGACAGTCGGCCCCCAACACGTAGTATACCCTGATCATCCAGGAACGGCGATAATCGCTTTAACTTTTTCCCGGTTATTGGAATTTTATTTTTGATAGCTGATATAACATCAGAGAAATCTTGTTCTTGAACATATTGATATAAATTGTTTTCAGCATTTCGGATTTCCTTAACTTGAAGGGGTAGAATTTTACGGGATATAGTTTGAAAGATCTTTAAGGCCTTGAAACCACATTTTGTCCTCGACAAGATAGCTAGATCTTACGCCTCTACTAGCACAGTCGGATGGATTTAATTTAGTTGGTACATACCTCCATTTTATATTAGAAAGTGTCTCCAGAATATATCCAGTTCTATGAGCCACAAAGGTCTTCAATTTAGCAGGATGTGATGACAGCCAGGCCAATACAGTTTTACTATCGGACCAGCACGTGATATCCCTTTTGTTTATGGACAGTACAGGAATTAAATACTCAAAAAGTTGGGCCAGAAGATAGGCCGCGCAAAGTTCCAGCCGGGGAATTGAAACCAGTGTAAGGGGTGCCACCTTGGTTTTAGCAATGACAATATTAGAAGATACTTTGCTATCTGCTGATATTTTGCGACAATACACTACGGCTGCATACGCTGCTTTTGAAGCATCACAAAATCCGTGATAGGTGATGTTGGATTCTGTAGAAAAAATAATTCTGGGAATGTTAATATTATTCAATAAATAGAATTCAGAAAACAGCTGTTTAGCCATGGATTTAACTTTATGCGGAAGCTGCTCGTCCCAATCTAAACTTAACAGCCAAAGTTTTTGAATGATGATTTTCACAGCTACTATAACAGGGGATATCCACCCAAGTGGATCGAAGATTTTGGAGATTTCAGACAACAACTTCCTTTTAGTATCGATGCACTGGTCTTCACCCTTGACTTTGTAGGAAAAGCAATCAGTAGCTGGGTTCCAAATTACACCAAGAAGACATATAGTTATATCTGTGGGCATTTTGACAATACTCTCCATTTTATCGCTCTCAGGGATATTTACCAAAACGCTTTTATCGTTAGCTGCCCATTTCCTCAATTGGAAGTCACCAGCCATAAGCAACTCATTTAATTCTTCTGCTAGTTTAGCAGCCTCAATTTCAGTATTGGAGCCAGCCATACAATCATCAACATAAAAGCAAGTTTTTAGCGCTTTACTAGCTAGAGGAAAACGCTCACTCTCATCATTGCTCAGTTGCAACAGAGTACGGATCGACAGATATGGTGCAGAGGTTGTGCCGTAAGTGACTGTGTTAAGCCGATAGTGCCTTATTTCGTCTTCCGTGTTATCCCTCCATACGATTCGTTGATAATCGCGATCACGTTCGTGAACCTCAATCATTCGAAACATTTGTTTTATATCTGCAGTAAAACAAAACTTTTTACAACGATACCGAAGTATTACAGCCAGTAAATCCTGTTGTAAAATAGGACCCTTTAGTAGATTATCATTCAAGGACTTTTCATTTGATGTTTTACAAGAACCATCAAACACTACACGAAGTTTTGTGGTAATACTAGAATCTTTCAACACAGCATGGTGGGGCAAATAACACGTTTCAGTGGTAGGGCGATTTATTTCATTGTCAGGCACAAGACTCATGTGACCCAGAGCTATATACTCACTCATAAATTCAGAATAGGTTTGTTTCAAAATAGAATTTGATTTAAACTTACGTTCCATAGTTTGAAGTCTTCGTACAGCTGCATTATATGAATTTCCCAACTCAGGCTTGTTTCTAAATGGAAGTCTTACAGAATATCTATCGGTACGTGTGGTAGTAGAGGTATACAAATATTCAGCCATTTGATCCTCTTTGGTTAAACAAATTTCTTTAGGATTCAGATTCTCAAGCTCCCAAAATAAACGTAAAGATTGATTTAGATCATCTTCGAGACTGGTTTGACTCCATGCGTGACAAACTGTGCTTGATTCTTCCATCGTACATCCGCTACAAATTACCCAACCAAATACCGTGTTTTGAGCAAGTAGGTTTCCGTCTTTCCAAATCCTACCCTCTCTGATGAGTGAAAAAAAGTAATCAAACCCAATTAAAATATCAATATCCTTTGGAGTATTAAATTTATTGTCTGCTAAGGGAAGGCCTTTTAACTCATCCCAGCAATTAATTAATAATTTTGAACAAGGTAACTTTGTTGTTAAATTTGAAAATATATGAGCTAGTATAAAAAATATTTTGTCATCGTGTAGTGATTTGGCTTCTAGTTGAACAGTACCTCTCGTGGTCCCAGCCTGATTATTGCCCAATCCACTTATATATATCTTGGCTGGCTTTCGGGTAAGCATTAGTCTCTGGGCGCATTTTTCTGAAATGAGAGTATTTTGACAACCAGAGTCTAAAAGAATGGTACAGGTTTGGTAATATCCCATATTATCTTTAACTAAAACTCTGGCTGTTGGCAATAGCATATTAAATAATTTTACCTCAGATGAGTTAGTTAAATTCATCAAATGACCGAATTCACTGGGCACCACAAATGTCTCATCGGCAGCTTTTGGCCCCTTACTAGTTTTCTCTGTTGGCTCTGAGTCTTCGGCTGTCCTGTCACGGTTGCTAGAGTCCTCTGCTTCGTGTTGATAATGTGACGGCTTGCGGTCATGATGAATCAATGAGTGGTGGTGACCACGACAAGTTTCACATGTATGCTTCGACGGACAATTTTGTACAATATGGTTGGGCTTTAAACAATTGTAGCATAATTTGTGTTCTTTAATTATCTCTATACGTTCTACTTTATTCACCCTATTAAACGTAGGACAGTACGATAGGTGATGGTTTTGTGAGCAAATAACACATCCCTTCTTCATGGCACTAGCATACGCGCGAGATGATTTACCTTTGTAGGAAGGCCTTTCATCAGCAGGGGATGGTACACGTTCCAAGGCATCACACCTGTTATTTATAAATGAAATAAAGCTATCCAGCGAAGGGAATGACACTTTATTACAATGATCTGCCCAAGCGTGTAGGGTGTTTCTGTCAATTTTTTTGCTTAGAATATGGATTAGCCAAGGATCACGTTTTTCGGCATCCGCACCTTGAGCACGTAGGCCTCTTACCACCTCATCGGCCACATCAGCCATACTTCGAAGGCTTTGGTTATTATCAGCTTTAGGGATATTTAAAAAGGTATCAATAAAGGAGTCTACAACCAGTGAAGGTTTATCGTATCTTTCCTGTAGCTTTTTTAGCGCTTCGTCGTAATTCTGGTCACTTACTTGAAGGTGACGTATTAAATTAGCTGGATCATCTTTTAATAATCCCTTCAAGTACTGGAACTTTTGGGCAGCCGAAAGTGTGTTGTTGTTGTGGATCGAACTGGAAAAAAGATCAAAAAAAGACCGAAATTCACTATATTTACCGTCGAACACCGGAACGTTAAGCTTTGGCAGGCGCACATCAGCAGATGGGTTAGTTATGTTAGCCGTTTGCGAGAACGTAGTATTCGCTATCTGTTGTTGTGACCGTAGTTGCATGGCCGTAAAATTTTCGAAGAACGCCGTTTGACTTTCTAGGAGCCTTTGCATAGCGTCATGATGCATGGTTGTGGAATTGAGTGGATCTCCAACAGAAGAAGGTCGCCTGGCATCTATCAACTCAGCGTATTTCTGTTTAATACGAAAATACCTATTCTTAAAGTCTTCTACTTCAGCCACACGTTCGGGACTACTGTCCCCAAGGGCCGCCATTTCTGTATCCACCACTTGGAAACTGTCATAAATTTTTTCTAAAGTCTCCAATCTGGCACGAAGTTCAAACAGTGAAGTTTCTGTAGTCACATTAGCGACGAACTTTTCCAGTCTGGTTGCTGAACCTTTCAAGTTAGCTCTCTTGCTTTTTAGAGCGTCCATTATAGTATCTATAATTTTTTTTCCTCTGGTATGCAGCTAGGCAGTTCTCACTTTTTTTTTTTCGTTGTTGTTTGGTAACAACTGTACAATGTTTTTTTTTTAAATGGTTTATTTAAATGCAGCTAGGCAATTGTTCCCTTTTCTTTTCACTGAATTTTAGAAGGTTTTTAAATTTTAATACCAAGTCTCTTCAACAAACAACTAATTTTATTTTATATTGCAGCAACGCACTACTATCACGTCGGGGTCACCAAAAAATGTTTCAAATAAAACTCTTTTGTTGTTTGTTGGTTGGCGGTTGTCTAAAAACTAAACCAAATTGTGTATTTTATAAGATGATCAAGTCACTTGTGCGTACAATAAGAAAATTAATTTAATGCAAATACCGATACATACATACATAGTTCAAAGAGAACATGAAAGAATATTTTTGACTAACACAGTACAACACATGATTTGCCAACTCAATTCTGTGAACTGTATGTGAAATTAGACCCAAAAAGAAGAATTTCTGCATCATTCGTTTTGTCTTCTTACCTGCGATTTGAAGTTAGTATCGATTTGAAGTTAGTACTATCGTATAGGGGAATTTATCACGTTTTAGGCCCTGTTGTTTGACATAGCTCGACAACCACTAGCCCAATTTAGTTGAAATAAATTTTAAAAAATTAAGAATTACAATTCCCTTAATCTGTTCATATATTGTTTTCCTATACAAGTAACACTTTCGAAGTTAAAAATGAATGTATGAAGGGAAAAAATTATATTTTGCCTAAAAATTTAAATTTTTTTTTTTTTAAATACATAAAAAATCCAAAATGGAAAAAAGTTTCAAGTCTAGTTATTTTTTCGCAAAGTCACATAACCTATGAGCAAAATGAGACATCGATTATAAAAATCGATGCACGCGTTTCGCTTTTATTCGCAATTGAGTAAATGTATGAATTTCAAAAATTTGCTCGAGATATGCACAACATTATTTGGAGAAAACATTGACACCTTTTTCATGATTCTGAGAATTAAAAAAAAGGAATAAACAAAAGGTTATTTGATTTTTATGATTGCGGTAATAAATGTACGTGGACAATTAAACGGAAAGTGGACCTTTTTATTATTTGGGTTTTTCCGGTGGCTACCTATATGATTTTTTTACAGAAATTGCACCCACATTTAAGGGTGGTCATTATTTGGAAAGTTTTGCACAGTTTGAAACGTACAAGTGCTGAATCAGGTATATAGCCAGCCGCCCTTAAAATATGCGCCCATTTATAAGTACCTGGCAGTAAAATATTCAAAAATACGTAGTATTTATAGGTGTGCATTGATCGATTTTTGGCATTCAGCCAGTGCCGACGAACGCGAACAGTAAAAGTGATTTTTCTCCAGTTTTTTAAAAGTGAATAACAACAAAACATAAAATATATCAATATGGAAAACAACAAGTGCCCATATTTGGATGAATATTGTTACGTTTGTGGTCATATCGTCCGAAAAATACAGAAAAAAGATCGAAAAAATTTGTTTACTGAGCAATTCAAAACCGCGTATTGTAATTATTTCGATGAAGCAGATTTAAGTGGTGCAAATTTTACGCCGAACACAGTGTGCAACAGTTGTTATACTACCCTTCTAAAATGGATTCACGGAAAAAGTAGAAAGTTATCTTTTATGAAGCCAGTAATTTGGGTGGAAGACACAACTGGACATGATGAATCCAGGTGCTATGCATGCATAAATTTTCGTCCTGGATTAAACAGACAACAATTGAAAACAAAAGTATACACTGCTGCATTTACTGCCACACTTCTAGTGCAACGCCCTGCTGATACCGATGCACCTAAACCTCCGAGTGCGGATACTGTGTCCCTGCTAGCCGAAACCGTTTTCACCAATCCGACCGATTTGGATGATGCTAATTGGATACCCGATATTGAAAATAGCGCAAATGGATTACATTGTGGCCAAGCTGGGACTATCACAACACGACTCCGAATGGCTGACATCATTTTTGAAGAGAAGAAAACTCACACAGCAAAATGTCAGCGCAACATCATACCGACAACGCCAAGCTGAGTTTGAAGAAAGCACCGAAGATGAAGACATTGAAATTGGTGGACACAGTGAAAGAAACACGCCCTTGAATAGTATGTGTATCTCGGATGACGATACAGACTCAGACCATGAATATGAACAACCTACGAAGAAAACAAGATCATCAGAACCACAAGCGTCAACTTCTACAAGGATGGATATTGCCAATAATTGAAAAAATGTTCTAAATTTTGTTTTTATGCATATTATAATTGCGTATTAATTGCATATTATTTTATTTTCATTAAGTTTTTATAAATAAAGTTTTTTTTTGCATGATAATTTTTTAATTTATATTTTTATTTTTATTTTAAGGGTGGTGGCTATAACTGATTTTTGAAATTCATACCTTTACTCAATTGCGAATAAAAGCGAAACGCGTGCATCGATTTTTATGATCTTTGTCTCATTTTGCTCATAGGTTATGTGACTTTGCGAAAAAATAACTAGACTTGAAACTTTTTTCCATTTTGGATTTTTTATGTATTTTTAAAAAAAAAAATTTAAATTTTTAGGCAAAATATAATTTTTTCCCTTCATACATTCATTTTTAACTTCGAAACTGTTACTTGTATAGGAAAACAATATATGAACAGATTAAGGGAATTGTAATTCTTAATTTTTTAAAATTTATTTCAACTAAATTGGGCTAGTGGTTGTCGAGCTATGTCAAACAACAGGGCCTAAAACGTGATAAATTCCCCTATACGATAGTACTAACTTCAAATCGATACTAACTTCAAATCGCAGGTAAGAAGACAAAACGAATGATGCAGAAATTCTTCTTTTTGGGTCTAATTTCACATACAGTTCACAGAATTGAGTTGGCAATCAATTAACTGAAAAATGTTGTACTGTGTAAAACAACAACACACTATATAAATATAAATATGCAACGTATTAAAATGCCTGTGTAACAAATATGTACATATATAATGTATTGAAATGTCTCGTATGATTTAACTGTTAATACTAAATAACAAAATTAAAGCATTAGGGTGGCGCTTGAATATAAAAGCTAAATTGATATATCACAGTAAATTGAAATTACAAATTTTACATTAGTGTCTTTAATAATGTATTAATAAATAATTTTATATAAGTGAAACGTCGTTAACACGACTGAAAACCATACTGTTAAATTTCGTGAAGATCGGTCCATAATTGACCATAGGCCCCAGATAAACCCTACTCCCGGAAACAGTTTAGTACGCCTAAACCCGTAATAAAAACGCTATCATACTAAAATTTGGTACGTCACAGTTTTATAGGACGATAAATGACACTGCCAAATTACGTGAAGATCGCTCCATAATTTACCCTAGGCCCCATATAAACCCTACTCTCGGAAAACAGTTTAGTACGCCTAAAACCGTAATACATAATGCTATCATAATAAAATTTGGTACGTCACAGTTTTATGTGACTACAAATCACACTGTAAAATTTCGTGAAGATCGGTCCATAATTTACTCCAGGCCCCATATAAACACTACTCTCAGAAAAGAGTTAGGTTAGGTTAGGTTATATTAACAAGGGTCCCCACTCGGGGACCAATGAGGTCCATTGCGAATCAATTCAGTAAAGGAGAAAAGGATAAAGAGAAGTAAAGAGGAGTAGAAAATAGACCTAAGGCTTGGTACCGATTAGTAGATACGTAGGACAAATTCCCCCTATGGTCCCCCCAACAGAAACAGCCGTCCTATTTCCCAGACAAACCCCAGCAGATCGGTTGGATTACATCCAGCGATACACCCCGGTTCGTCGTGAAATCTAGCCCCTAGCCATTTCTGTCTGGGGCCGTGCATCCTAGGACAGTGGCACAGCACATGCTCCACCGTCTCTAGCTCCTCGGCATCCCCGTACAACCTGCAGAAGTCCGGTATCGCAATGTCCCATTTACTTATAAAAGCCCTAACAGAACAATGCCTCGTCAGGAACCCTATAAGGGTCCTGCGACTACTCCTATCCAGTCCTAATAGAACCCTGGTTGCACCATCGTCCAACCCGGGCCATAAGGCCCTCGACACCCTGCAATCCGTTCTATCCCTCCAGGACCGGTTAACGGCATCACGGGATCTTTCCCGTATCACCCCATAGTAGTGACATAAGGGGGGTTTTACCCCCCCTGTCCCTTACCTCTAAGTCTAGATTCGAACCGCATCTCGCGAGTTCGTCCGCCACCTCGTTGCCATCCACCTTGCAGTGTCCTGTTACCCAACACAGCCTTATTGTGAATGCCAACATGAGCTCCCTCAGAGCATTCCTACACCGTGCAACCAGGCACGATCGCACTTATAATTCGACAATGATCTTAACGCAGCCTGACTATCGAAGTAGATTGTCACCACAGATCCCCCTAAGATGTGACCCAGTATCATTTCCGTCACCCTCCAGATAGCTAGGATCTCAGCCTGGAAGTCACTGTACTCATCCGGGAGTCTGAATGACCTTTTCACGTCAGTGTTAGCAATATAAACACCAGCCCCAGTGCCAGTGTCCATCTTGGACCCGTCCGTATATACTGCCCACGACTCAAACAGTCCGTTGGATCCACGCCAAACTTCCCTATCCGGGAACTCCACCGGTGGTGTTACACCGAAGTTCAAGGTCACACTCTTATGATCCAAGATTCCCCCCGGAATATTTTCCTTATCAAGCAGACCCACTTCGTATAGAATCCTTGTGTGGTCCTCCCGCCTAGGTCTAATCAACGAAGACTCGTAGAGTATAAGTAAGTTCCTGGCAGCCACACTCTTCACATAATGTTCAATGGGGGACAGATGTAGTAGGATGTCCAACGCCGCCTGTGGCGTGCTTCTCCTTGCAACAGTGATGCCAAGAGATGCACTCCTCTGGGCCTTGTTGAGAATCTTCCTATAGCTGTCCACTCTCAACGCATCCCACCAAACAGTACATCCATAGGTAAGAATAGGCCTAACCACCGATGTGTAAATTCAGTTTACCATATCTGGTCTTAGTCCCCAATTCTTACCGATGGAGTTTCTGCATGTGTAGTAGGCATTGAGTCCTCTTTTCATCCTCTCCTGGGTGTTTCTTCTCCAAGACAGTTTACAGTCGAGGAAGTTACACAAGTACTTAGCACAGTCAGATAGAGTTAACTCGACGCCATCCAACACTGGCCCCTTAAAACCCTCTATCCTGTACCTTCTGGTAAAAAGAACCAGCTCAGTCTTCGCCGGGTTTACCCCCAGCCCTCTATCCTTCGCCCAAGTTGAGAGTTCGCCCAACATCACCTGCATAATTTCACCAATCGTGGACAGAAACTTTCCCCTGACCAGTAAAACTATGTCATCCGCATAGGCGACGGCTTTCATTACCTTGGAATCAAATGATCTGAGAATCCCGTTGACCGCAAGCAACCACAGTAGGGCAGATAGAACCCCCCCTGTGGTGTCCCCCTGGTAACCTTCCTCCTTACACTATGATTCCCCAGGCTCGAGTTTATAATCCTGCTGCCAAGCATGCAGACTATCCACTCCACCAGAAAGCCATGAACTCCCAGCTCCACCAAGGAATCCTTGATCTCCTCAATCCTTATGTTATTGAAGGCTCCTTCTATGTCCAGAAACGCGGCGAGAGTATATTCCTTATTACTCAGGCCGTGCTCAATGCAACCCACCACCTCATGTAGCGCACTCTCAACAGATTTACCCTTAAGGGTAAATTCATTAAATTTGTGTATTAACGATTGGGCACTACCGCGTGACTTAGGGCTATTTTCCATAATATATTGTTAATAAGTAATGAACAAGTTGTTGTTAAGGTTAACGGCACTCTTTTACCAACGGTTACGATTTCCGGTTTGGCCATATTTCGGTCACTAACCAAAAATCAAAAGATAGCAAGTGTGTCAGTATTAACGGGGTAATGTATTAGCCGGGTGTTTACGAAAAAAAAATAGTGTAATGAGAAACAAGAAATATCTGTTTAATATGAACCGTGTTTTATTTTTCCCTCAATTTTAAAGTTCCAAAGTAAAAAGTGTTTGTTTATAGTTTACATAGCCCATAATCACTATTGATGAACAACTGGGGTGGTGGTAAATTTGTACGGAGAACTAAAAGTGGAAACGTTGTTTTGAAGTCTTTTATTTCTCGTTTTACACCTTTCTTTTTCGTTTTCTCTTTAGTAAATTAGTCAAATAAATTATTCGAAATACGCTTTTCCATAGCCATCCTTGCATTTCCTTCGAAAATTATTTTGATAAATAAGAAAATCTAACCTGGCCCTCTCTCCTTCTTTCCCGGTTATATTAAGCAACAACTTCGCGTCGACTAGTTTCGTTTACGTGTCCATCTTAAATCGTGAATAGTAATTTTCGCAAACTTACGGTTATCGTCCTGATTAATATCCAATCATTTACGCCTATATTCATAAAACTCTTTTAAATTTACAAAGGTTTACCACACAAATTTTGTATGCAATTTTGACTTAATAAACGTTTGTTAAATTTATGGTTACGGTATCAAAAAGGTCGTTAATGTAGGTAGTGTGAACAATCCAATCATATAGTGTGTGAAAAAATGTGTATCATAATTACGCTACCTTAAGTCCTAACAAAACTAACACTGGTTTCCTCTCAAGTTTCAGCCTATTTCGACTATTGGCTAATTCGATTCCAATTTCACCTATTCCATAAGACCAATATTACCCCATGCACCCTACAACACCTATTGCTTTAAATGTTGAGCGTGTATCACACCGATAAACTGTCGTCTGAGATTCTCAATGTCATATATATTCTGATTCTGCACCTTAGCCAAGGTTTGCAAAGTTATACATTTATTCCCTTCGAAAATTTACTTTGCACAAAGTTTTTTCTGTAGACCTCTTGGCCGTGCACATATTTTATGATTCTGCTTTTGCGGTTGTATGATCTAACGTTTCGCAGATAGGCGTCATGTAGCTTTTCGCCAACTTTTTGGTGGATGAGTTGCATTTGTGATGATTTCGACGTTATTAACATTTCTCCTTCCTCAGTTAATTTAAGCTTAATAATAATAACCAGTTAGAGAAAAATAGGGTGTAACACCAGTAGACGAATGAACCGTAGAACGTAGTGAGCATTCTATTTTAGTCAAGTTTTCGTCCGATTTCGTTTGGTCTTGGTCCAGGAAACTTCGTATGGAACTGGGTATGGTTTGATTAACCCTTACGCTTGTGTTTGATTGCGGTGAATATTAGGGGTACGAATATGTCTAACGCCAAATGTTTGTAAGAAATCTTTAAAAGCTTCAGATGTAAATTGTTTGCCGTTGTCTGAGTGTAGCATTTCCGGTACTCCGAATTTATAAAACACCTCATCTCGTAAGAACCCAATCACAGCCTTGGTGGTAGCTTTAGACGATGCCTTCAATAAGACAAATTTGGTCTGGTAGTCGAAAACGATAAAAATGAAAGTGTTGCCGGATTTCGTTCGGGTATAGGGTCCTAAAAAGTCAATATAAAATTTTTGAACGACCTTTGCGTTATGACTTCCTTTCCCATCGGTGGACGCAATATTGTTCTAGGGTGTTTTATTTCTTTAAAGGTTTCACATTGTCCAACAAAGTCTCGGATCTGTTTCACCATGGACGGCCAGTAAAAGTACTGCCTTATATTGCATAATGTTTTTGCTATTTCCCCGTGCAACGTATTGTCAATATGCGATTTCTTCTATGTATTTTCTAAACCTTTCGATCGAAATTGCTACCGCGAGACACTCTTTCTCCGTCGTTAAATAATTTTTCTGGGCGTTGTTTAGTTTCCTGGAGAAATACTCGAACGGATGTTCTTCCCCTTCATCATCCTTTTGAAACAAGATCGCGCCTAAACCAACGTTCGATGCGTTACATTGGACAATGAAAGGCTTTACAAAGTCAGGGCTTGACAATATATGACTGGTAATTAAACGACATTTCAATTCCTCGAACGAATTCATGGCTCCAGCAGTGAAATTTATGGGCTTTCTTCAGGGTATCAGTCAGAGGTGTAGTAAGCGTAGAGTTGCCAGTTTTTAAATCAGGGAAATCAGTACATTAGAGAGAAAAATCAGTACAATTGCATAAAAACAGTACATATACATTTTTAATATAAAATGGCATATTCATAAAAAGCTATAATCTTTTTTAAAACAAAACTTGAATTCATGCTATAATTTGAACAGTGACAAAATTTAATTAATAAAACTGCATTAATTCAAAATAATTTTTCAACTTCTTATATATTTTTAGCGGGAATACAAAGTGAACAACAAAAAAATCTAAAACACAACCGGTTATTAAAAATTCGATTCTTTATTTCTTGTTAGCTTCTTGGTTTAATATGTTTCAAAGAAACATTAATTTTATTATTTAAAAGCAAAATTTGAGTTCATTGGCGGCCATAAGATCCCTGGAGGCGGCCATAAGATCCCTGGAGAATGTGTTCATCACATCGAGAATTGTCCGAGAATGCCGGATGTCTCCGGAGGAGATAGCGAGACATTCACTGGTCACCCTTAATTGGGTCCCCGGACACGGGGACATACATAGGAAATGCATGGCGGATTCGTTGGCGCATGCAGGTACCACCTTGAATCGGGACGGTTCCACATATGTAGGTGCTTCACTCCCAAGGTGTAAGCAACTTATAGCGCATAAGTTTCATCTTATCGCCAGTCAGAGGTGGCACGATGAAACCACCTGTGGGGAAACCAGGAAAATCTGGCCCATCATAGATGAAAAAAGGACACGGCGGGCATTACAGCTGTCCAGACATCATCTAAGAAACCTAACTGCGGTTATAACTGGCCACTGGCCAATTGGGAGGCACGCCCAGAGGCTGGGGCTCCCTTATAACGACTTGTGCAGAAGTTGCGGCGATGAGGAGGAGGAAGAGTCAACGGAACATCTTCTCTGTAACTGCCCGGCTTTCGGAGACTTAAGACTCAAAATGTTTGGTCGAAGAACCCTTGGGGACAAAACTTGTCTCTCTGATGTTGACGTAAATAGGATCCACTCCTTTATTGAATCGACCGGTTGGCTGCATGGGAATACTAGCAGCCAGATGTCATAGGACCCATGGGAGACGGCGTGATATGGTTACACAACGGGAACTAAGCAACGGACCCACGTGAGCTGTGCTTGATCACGGCTGCCAATGGAACCTAACCTAACCTAACCTACCCTTAAGGTAGGCATGTTGAGCGTTGCTAATGAGGTGGGTATCAAAATTACTCCTTAGATAGAGGTCTATCAGTCTCTCTAGTGTCTTCAATAAAAATGAAGACAGACTAATAGGCCTGAAATCTCCCGGCTTCGAGTGGCCTGTCCTACCAGCCTTGGGTATAAAAATTACTCTCACCTCTCGCCACTTCCTAGGCAGATACCTCCCACTGAGGCATTTCCTAAATATATTTACCAGCAGAAATAATGCGTCGTCCGGATATTGCAGAGCATGGCCGGAAAAATACCGTCCGGACCCGGTGATTTATATGGGTCGAAGGTATTGACAGCCCACTCAAGCTTTTCCCTTGTGACTATTTCCTCGACACAGGCGAACGCATGACTCGATGTCACAGACATTCCGTCCCATTGATCATCGTTCATACCTCCGTCTTCGGTGCACCCAGGAAAGTGCCTCGGATAAAATCCGTCGGAATCTAGACAACTCGTTGACATTATCAATGGATATACAGAACTGCCTCCAAAAGAGCCGCTTTGCCCTTTTGAGATCAGCCTTATACTTATTGAAATTCACCTTATGGGTGCTCCAATCACTCAGTGCTCCCGTGAGCTTGGCCCTGTTGAATAGCCTTCTTACCGTCGACCTTTGAACCTAAAGTTCCCTGGTCAACCATTTGGGCTGTTCCCGCCTACCCGGAAAAGTTACCGGGCAAGACAGCTCACGGAAAAGAGTTTAGTACGCCTAAAACCGTAATAAATAATGCTATCATAATGAAATTTGGTACGTCACAGTTTTATAGGACGAGAAATGACACTGCCAAATTACGTGAAGATCGCTCCATAATTTACCCTAGGCCCCATATAAACCCTACTCTCGGAAAACAGTTTATTGCGCCTAAAACCAAATAAAGGCCACTTTAGGAAAATAATTAAATTCGCCTAAAACTATTGGAAATACACTTTATCGTTTTGTACTTTAATATGTATTTATTATAAATTAAACTAGTTCATTGAAAAAGTAGGTTTTGTATGTTTCATATTTTTTCAATGCCTTAACTTGTATTTTTTATTATTCAGTCAATAAAGACTCACTTTTTGTTAAACTTGTTAGTAGTTATTTCAATAAGTTATGGGCCCAGCAACCCAAACCTTATAAAGAATTTGTAATTGTGAGAATAATCTGAAATGTGTTAAAATAAAAGGAATGGCGATAGTATCTGGAAGAATACCTTTACTAAATGGAAAAAAATTTTCCACATGGTTGCCGCAAATGGAAGCAGTATTGCACAAGTATCGTCTGTTGCGTATCGTAAGAGGTGAAATAGTTCATCCAGAAGAGGTTGTGATTAATGAAAATGCTACGTCTGCAGAAAGGAAAGCCTATGAAGAGTTCTTGAAGAGGAAATTAAGTTACGAAGACATTGATCAAGATGCCAGAGCAGAAATTATAATATCTTTAGAACCAGATATTGTACGCATGGTTAAAAATCTTAAGACATCTTATGAGATTTGGTGTTATCTTAAGAACACCTATGATCGTAAATCTACAAGAAAGAAGGCGGAATTATACCGAAAGTTGCTGAACTTCAAGGTGGCTGAAAATCAAAATATTTAGTGGAATTTGATGTTGCAGTCTCGGAACTTCGTGAAATGGTAGCTGAAATAGATGAAGATTTTTTAACGGCAATGCTTTTAGATGGTTTGCCAGTTAAATATAAAGAGGTAAAAGCAGCATTTGACACTGCCAATGAGTTTCCTTCTCTTAACGTTCTACGTTCAAGACTTTTGGAAATTGGTGACAAGTCTGAGGGACTAAGTTCTCAAGACAATGCTCTCAAGGTATACAATTTTCAAAGTAACAACAAGAAGAAGCATGGTAACTATAATAGAACGGAAAATAAAGGTATGAAAATTTTTCCTTTTAATTGTCATAATTGTGGAAAGAAGGGCCACATGGCCAAAAATTGTCAAGTCAAAATAAATAAAGCAAATGAAATATATGTAACGTCAGGTTTTGCAGTTTCAACTATAAGAGCTAGAAATAATTTTTGTTCATCGAAAGATAGTTTTGTATGGATAGTTGACAGTGGAGCATCTTCCCACATGACAAACTTAAAGTCGCAATTTATTGACTTAGATGAGACATTTAAAGGAACCGTTAGATTACCAGATGATAAAAATTTGGAATATAAGGGAATTGGTACGGCTTTAATTAGTGTAAATATAAATGGACGAATAAGTATTGTTAACTTATTAGAAACACTGTATACACCAGATTTAAGAAGCAATCTATTTTCAATAGGAAAGGCAACAGATAATGGTTGCAATATAGAAGTATCTAAAGAAAAGATAGTGGTTTATAAGAATGGAGTGATGTTAATTTCTTCTTATAAGAATAATGGAATTTACACTATCAATTCCATTCGAAGGCGCAATGATATCGCCACAAATGTCATTAAAAATCCTGGGAACATTTTAGAGTTATGGCACAAACGTTATGGTCATTTGAACCAAGAAGATTTAGCAAAGCTTCAATCTAATAAAATGGTTAATGGTTTACCAAGATTTCGTATAAAGAACCTTCAGTGTATAAGTTGCATTCGTGGTAAACAGATTAGACAAGCTTCTCCAAAGAAAAATGAAAAATCATCTACTGAAATATTACAATTTATACATACGGACTTATGTGGTCCAATGAGAGTAGAGGCAATTAGTAAAAAACTTTATTTTGCAACGTTTATTGATGATTATACCAGAAAAGTACATGTTTATTTTCTGAGGAAGAAAAATGAATATATTGATGTATTTAAAGATTTTAAGAAACAGGTTGAGTTGGAAACAGGTAGGAAGATCAAATCTGTTAGATCTGATAATGCAGCGGAACTGATAAGTCGCGAATTTGAAATTTTTTTGAAAGAATGTGGTATCACACATCAGTTTAGCGTTGAATATACACCGGAACAAAATGGTATATCAGAACGTATGAAGAGAACCTTAGTGGAAATGGCTAGAACAATGAAGATAGAGGCCAAATTGCCACAATTTTTATGGGCTGAGTTAATAATGACAGCGTCCTACATAAGAAATAGGTGTCCAGCAAAACTAAATAACGACAAAACTCCTGTGGAGTTATGGACTAAAAGAAAGCCAAATATTAAACATTTACGGCAAATAGGATGCAAAGCTTTTGTATTAGACAAAAAGCCAGGAAAGTCTAAATGGCAAGCCAGAAGTTCTGAATATACACTAATTGGTTACTCAACAGATGCAAAAGCATATCGCTTATGGAATCCAAAAACTCGTGAGATCGTTTAATTTTAATCCAAATAAACGTTATCAGAATAACTCTTTGAAATTAAATTATAATGATTTAGAAGTAGTTGAATCTATCAACCAATGTCCAGTCCAAGATAAAACTAATCCTGTGGATTCATCTAGTGAAAATCCAGTAGTGGAAATAAATTCCAATCAAATTTTGACAGAAAATGAAGATAGCGAAACTTCTACGGAAAACGCAGTTTGGGAATCTTCAATTAAAGAACGTTTAAGGTCTTTGTCGTTATTAAAAAGAAGACCAGAAGCTATTAAGGGGGACTTTAATGACAGAAGTGATCCCAAATCGTACAAAGAAATGCTAAAGTCAGAAAATGTAGTAGAATGGAAGCATGCAACTGAGCAGGAATACGAATCTTTGATTAAAAATAAAACTTGGTAATTGGTAGATGCAAATGGGTATTCAAGACAAAATATACACCAGATGGTATAATTGATAAACGAAAAGCTCGTTTAGTAGCCAAGGGGTATTCCCAAGAGTACGGTATCGACTACAATAGTACATTTGCACCAGTTGTGAGACAAAATTCATTACGTTTAGTTTATGCCCTTGCTGTTGAAAAGAATCTTAAGTTAAGACAGTTAGATGTTTCTACAGCATTTCTGAATAGAAATTTAGATGAAGAAATTTTTATGACACAGCCTGAAGGCTTTATTAACGAAGAGAATAGAAATAAAGTTTGTTTGTTAAACAAATCGATATATGGATTGAAACAAGCTAGTCGTCAATGGTATAAAAGAATAGATGCAGCTTTGAAAGAGTATAATCTTGTTAGATTAAATTATGATCAATGTATTTACTCAATGAAAAGAGGTACATATACTATTATAGTAGCATTATATGTGGACGATATTATCATTGCATGTAATAATGAGATATATACGGACGAGTTAATAACGTTACTAGCAAGTTATTTTGAAATTCGAGATATGAAAGAACCAAAACACTGCACTGGACTTGAAATCAATCAAAAGCCGGGATATTTGACTATTTCTCAGCCAGGGTACATAGAAAATTTAATTGAAAAATATGGTCTTGCGAATGCGAAAACTTCTAAAATTCCTATGCAATCAAAAATAAAACTTGAAAAGGAACCAACAATTCCTGGAGAAAGGGAAAAAGTAGATAAGAAAAGTTTTCAAGAAATTATTGGTTCTTTGTTACATCTAGCAGTTTTTAGTCGACCAGATATTTGTTGCAGTGTAAATAAGCTTTCTCAATTCAGTCAAGATCCAAGAAGGCAACATTGGAATGCAGCTTTAGTAGTTATTAGATATCTTAAAACAACAAAAGATTACGTACTAATGTATAAGAAAACTAGTTTGCCTTTAGTTGGTTTTGTAGATGCAAATTGGGCACAGGATACAAATGATCGTAAATCTCAATGTGGATTTTGTTTTATTTTGGCAGGTGCTGTTATATCCTATGAGTCAAGAAAACAAAGTGTTGTTGCAACTTCAAGTGCTGAATCCGAATACATGGCTTTAACAGAATGTGCAAAAGAGGCTATTTATCTTAGATATCTATTAGAAGAACTTGGATGGCCTATTAACGATTCTACTTCAATTATGTGTGACTCGCAAAGTGCTCAATGTATGGCAAATTTCGGAAGCCATCATTCCAGAACTAAACATATACATTATCGTTATCATTTTATACGAGATGCAATAGAAAACGGTGCAGTCAAACTTGAATATCTTTCAACAGATAATATGATTGCTGATGTATTGACAAAACCAGTTCCGAAAACTAAACATCAATTATGTGTTAATGGAATGGGACTAATATCCAAAACCGATTGCAGTTGAGGAGGCGTATTGGAAATACACTTTATCGTTTTGTACTTTAATATGTATTTATTGTAATTAAAACTAGTTCATTGAAAAAGTAGGTTTTGTATGTTTCATATTTTTTCAATGCCTTCACTTGTATTTTTTATTATTCAGTCAATAAAGACTCACTTTTTGTTAAACTTGGTAGTAGTTATTTCAATAAAAACCATAAAAAATATATATATTACCGGTAAAATTTCTTCCAACTCAGATTTATATGGCCAGAAAAAATATCATGCATTTTGTGAAATTCACAAAAAGTAATTACACTGCTGTATTGAAATTTATTCTACTTTATTTTTTGTAATAATAGAAATCAGTCTTCAGAATTTTGGGATGATTGGTCCATAATTTACTATAGGTCCAATACAAATTACCCTCCTAAAAATCATTTTATATCGGTTAAAACTGTTACGAATCATAATATTTTGCTCAAGCCAGTTCAAAGTTCTAACAAGAAACGCACAAAACTTTCTAATTGTCGGTCAAAAATAGGTCTTAACCGCAACCAATTTTAATGCTGACGTTCGTTTTTTTGAAGATTAGTTAATAATATATATGTATTTATCATATTGAGCCCACTCTTGTCGTAGCACTCTAACTTGTTTAATTTTATTTTATGTCCTTTTTTTTCTTAGAATAAAATAAATTAAAAACATTAAAAAGGGCTTTTATGAATGCAGTACCAATACCAAATTTTTAGGAATACATAACTGGTAGTAATCAGTAGCACTAAGCTAAATTAATAAAGGTTAACTAATCAATATATAAAGCTGTTAACTAACAAGTGACTTATTAAGTGGTAATAACGGATATTTGTATCGGTTAACTAAAAAGTTATTTATAATATAATACTACCAGTATGGCTTCCGTTAAATAGGCAGTTATATACATGTTAGGACTGACGTGTGCAAGTGAGAGCACTATTGTGTTTTCTGTTCTAAATAATAATGTGAAAGAAAGAGATATCTGCTCACACGTACAGAAGAGAATAGCTTAGTTTTTTCCCAAAGGCCTGTTCAATATAACTGAAAGTTTTAGAATTTCTAACTAATACTTTGGTTATGAGTACTTTTTATGTAACGCGTTATTTAACCAGTACTGTTCTTGCAGGGTTATATACGGCTGCAGCCTTTCGCTTTCCCGTTCAAGAAGAAATAGCAGGAATTCCCAGCAATTGTTCATTGCCATTGAATGATATGATAACTGGAAGTGACCGATACGTTCATTGCCCGTTAAAGATGGCAAAATTTTACCATCCCAATGAATAGTCACAGCAGTAATCTCTTTTTTTTTAAATGTATCACGAATTTTATTTGCAGTTTCAACTCGTAGCTTTGAACGAATTCCGCGGATTGAAGTTTTATTTATGACTAAATCATTTACTCCATGATTAAATGCTTGAGCAGTTGCTATAGGTATCCGCACAGAGTCACGATCGCTTATTTTGCATTTGTCCAAAACTGAAACAAGTTTTGGCGTTAAAAAATTTATTTGACCCCGTTTTCTTCGCATACTGGATTCTTGCATAATATGCAGCTCAAAATCATCACCACTTTCAGCTATGGTAGAAATCAAACTAACGTTATCTTCGTAAAAAAGTTTAAACGACATTTTGCTTGATAGTTTTTTGACTGAGTTAACATGTAAATGAATAGTACACTGATTAAAAGAATTTAAAACTTTTTTGGTATTAACGGGTACGGTCTATAACTTAAAAAAAAATTCTTTCATACATCTAACGACCTCACTAATGTACATACATACCATGCTTACAGGAAATAAAAATAAATTTAACTTCCAATATTTGTTTTTTTAGCTGTCGTTTGTATTCAAAATACTTATAAAATTAAACAAACTTAATTTTGTAAAATGCTTGTTGTTTCAATATCGGGGAATTTAAGGGCAAAGTGGAACTTAAGATTTTTTTAACTTTAGCGTGAAATATGATTTTTTTATTTTTTTTAAATGTCATATTTGGATTTAAATAATATTCATTAAAAAATTTTGTAATAATGGAACACTCAGAAAAATTTAATGTTTACACTAAAAAAAATTTTAACATTAAAAAAAAAATAGTAAAATCAACTGGAAATTTTGCTATTATTACTGAAAAATGAACAATTTTTTGCTGTCAAATTTGTTTACACTTAAAAAAACTTCAGAAATATTATCTAAAATCTTACTTTTACTACAGAAGAATCCATTATTTTTAGCTGTAAAATTTGTTAATATTAGCAAAATAAATCCGCTGAATTTTGATTTTTTTTAAATTTTGATACGAAAATATTATTATGTTATGTTTTTTATTGACAGTTCTCTGTGTTTTACTACGTACTGTTGATAAAGACTCCTTATATCCATTTGAACTTTAAAAAAGTAGTTAATCTTAATCATTTGATACAATAACTTTTGTGGCAAATTTGTGAATTATTTTTTTCTTGGCCAAGATGTTAATGTTTTCTTTAAATTAGATTTATATTTTCATACATATTGTTTTAATTCTCTTTTGTTTATATTTTTATTAAATTTTTAATGAATAATAATAATCCTTTGTTGCAAAATTTGGGTACTATCGTAAATGATAATAGTGTATTACGCAGAAATTTTATCAATGGAAATGGTTTAAAACTTGCACTTATAAACATTCACAGCCTGAATCCTTCCTTTAGAAATGTTAAATTTGAAGAATTGAAGTATATTCTCAATGGTTCTTTTACGGATGTTCTGGCTGTGTCTGAAACGTGGTTAAAGCCGCATTATTATATTTTCCGAATTATTATATTTTAAGAAATGATCGTACTGAAATGAGAGGTGGAGGTGTAGCGTTCTATGTTCGCGATGGAATATCTTCTAAAATTATCTTTAAAATGTCTGACCCGTTAAGATTTGAATGTCTGTTTATCGAGCTAAAGGCTCAAGGATCGAAAGTTTTGGTTGGCGTGGTCTATTCGCCTCACGATAACTTGCAAGGATTAGACGATGTTATTGGTGATCTGTCTTGTCAATACCAGTATTAATTTATATTAGGTGACTTTAATACTAATTTGTTTAATAATTCGAAAGCTTCGTTAATAAGAGACTTATGCCATGCGAATAATATGCACTACGTCCATAATAGTATGCCTACGCATTTTGACCCACGTCATAGTACAACGTCATTGATAGACTTTTGTTTGGTTAGCAACCTGAACTCAGCGAGCTGGTCAAATTTTTGTACATTCTCTTTCATATCATGCTCTCATCTACCTGAGTATCGATTTACCGGTCGTAATTGAGGACAATTTTATTCAATACAAAAATTATAACGAGATTAATTGGGATAATTTTCAGGATATAATATATAATCATAACCTTGACAATGTTTTTTGTTCGAACAATGTTGAACATCAGATGGCATCACTTTATTTATTGCTTAATGAATTATATGGGGCAGTTCCCATTACTAAGGTAAGAAAATTTTCGAATAAAAGTCTTTGTAATATTGAGCAAGTTAAAATAGCGAGGAATTTAAGAGACATTTCGTTTAGAGCATACCAGTGTCAAAGGATAGCACTTGTAAATTAAGTAAACGTTTTAAAATTGGTTTTGACTTTTATTAAGTAAGAAAATAGATTAAGTTTATAAAATATATTGTTTAGCTTCTAGCTCGTTCTAGTGTGTGTCTGCGAATGACCGTTTGTTTCAAAAAGAAACAAACGGCGTCTTCTCTGCGGTATGTTTAGTGACTATCAGCCAGAGTTGTTTAATACGTTTATTTGACAGGGTGGTTCTAACTTGACAGTTCGGCCTTTCCTGACCCCAAGTTGTCCTCGGCTTCATTATCATCATCATCAAGTTCGGGTGAACCATCGCACCATCTTTTCATTTTATCCGAACTAAAAACAGAACAAAACTTTCGAGTCTTTATCTGAACTCCTGGTACGTCTTCAATTAGATATCGATCACTTCCAATCACTCGCTTAACTATATAAGGACCTCGGTACTTAGGAAGAAGTTTTCGCGACTTACCGGTTGCCTAGGCTTCATTCTCAATCAGCACCAAATCGTCCTCATTATATGAGGTAGGTCGGCGGTGCTTCCCATCAAACCTTTTCTTCCACTGTTGTCGTTCCCGATCGATGTTTTCCACGGCCTCCTGCCTTTTCTCACACATGGGTATAACCGTTTCAGGGCATTCATCATCTTGTATAGCTGCTTCAATACGGTTCTGAATCACGTCAATCAGTTTATAGTCAAAAATTAGCTCATTCGGCGTAAAACCCGATGTTGAATTCTTTTGGGAGTTAATTGACCATTTTAGTCTGTACAATGCCACGTCCCACTCTTTTGAATCCTCGGTAGTCGTACGCAGAAACGACAATATAGTGTGGTTGACTCGTTCAACCTGTCCATTGGCCCTGGGGGTACGTACAGCATTCTTAATGTGTTGTATAGAGTTATCATTGCAATACTGTTCAAAAATCTTTGACGTGAAAGCTGTGCCACGATCAGAAATTATGCGCCAAGGTAACCCAAAATAACTAGACAGCTCATTCAAATAAGTAATAACCGGAACAGATTTCGTATTTCGTACGGCCTTTATGACGGCATACTTGGTAAAAGCATCAGAGATAACCAAAATGTGAGTGTTGCCCCGTTTACTCCTAATGAACGGTCCCAGATGGTCCACATGTATTTGGCGGAAAGGTAGAGGTTCCAAATCGCTATAATGTAAACATCCTTCGGGCTTACCGCCCCTCGATTTGTTATAACAACACTCCACGCACGCTGCAATATACTCCTTCATATATTTCCGCATACGAGCAAACCAAAAATATTGCTGAATGCGCTCAAGACTTTTCTCCAGTCCGTAGTGACCCACATCATCGTGGCAATATTTCGCAATTCGCCACCGTACAGCTTTTGGCACAACCAGTCTCGGTCCCAGTTGCGTTTCGCGATATAAACGATTGTTTCTCAAAACGTAGTCCGATTGGACTTGAGGATACTGCTCAGATTCTACCTCCCCACGCAGGATTTTAACAATGTTCATAAGTTCCTCATCTTTAATTTGCATCGTGAATATCCAGTCGTCACTACCCACTTTCACGCTCATTATGAAACCCGCAGGTTCGGTTTCAACAGCTGGCAAATCAGGTGATCTACTTAAGGCGTCAACGTGAGCCATACGAGAACCTTCCCGATGAACAAAGTCGCAATCAAATTCCAATAATTTTAACAGCCACCGTGCAACTTTCGGTTGTATCTCCCTCGTCGTCTTAGTTCTCGAAATTGCTGCGCAATCCGTTACCACACGTAAATGTTTTCCCAATAAATAAATACGAAAACGCTCCAAAGTATCTACGACAGCTAGTACTTCCAATTCATAGCTATGATACTTAGCCTCAGTGTTAGAGCAGTATCTACTAAAATAAAATACGGGTTGCCACTTACCATCACCGTTAGACTGTAACAGAACACCAGCCCCAAACAGCTAGCGTCCGTATGTACTTCGTGTTGTGCCGATACATTATATATTGCAAGTACAGGCTTACTGCAAAGGATTTCGAGTAAGCTTTCAAATGATTTATGCTGCGACTCACCCCATTTGAAATCGTTTGACTCATTTTTACGTAAAAGCTCCGTGAGTGGTCGTGAAATTATAGAGTAGTTTTCCACGAATTTCCGAAAAAATCCAGTAAGGCCCAGGAAAAGACGCAATTCCGTAATGTTTGTTGGCACCCTGAAATTTCTTATAACACTGATCTTCTCGACTCCAGGCGTAATACCATTTCTATTCACCGTGTGGCCCAAGTATGAAATCTCGCTCGCCAAAAATTTACATTTGTCTAAACGCAAGGTAAGTCCAGTGTGCTAGTATATCCAAGAACTTATCTAATCGTTCCATTCCCTCTTTTACAGTTCTGCTAGGAATTACAACATCGTCGAGGTACGCCAATACTTCACCTGGGTTCATAAACTCTAAAATACGATTCATAACCGTTTGAAAAACAGCAGGGGCATTTACCAAACCAAAAGGCATCCGATTATACTCGTAGTGGCCATCAGAGGTGACGAAAGCTGTAAACTTTTTAGATTCCTCATGAATCTAAATTTGATGGTAACCCATTCGCAAATTCAGTGTTGTAAAATAATAATTCCCGGAAAGTTGGGCGAACTGTTCGTCCATTACCGGCATAGGGTACGGTGTTTTAACGGTTATCTTATTTAATCGTCGGTAATCTACACACAGACGATGTTTCCCATTTTTCTTGTCCGAAAGAACTATTCCGGAGGCGTATGGTGAATCAGATTTACGGATTATGCGATTCTCGAAAAGTTCCTTAACGATATTGGCCACAACAGGACGTTTTGCAAATGGTATCTTATACGGTTTTGTACACACCGGTTCCTCAGTGGTTAATTTTATCTCCATTTGCACTAAACTACACCTGCCCAATTCGCTTATACTTCCAGCGAAACACTGCTTATGCGTGTTTAGAATAATCTCCAACTGCTCGCCCTCATCAGGCGTGAAAATTCCCCGAGACTCTATCGCATTAATATTTTGCAGCCAGCACTTGCCCTCTTCTATAATTGTACGTTTCCCTTTACGGCACAGCAGGTCACGACCAATTAGTACATTTTCCGGAATCATCAAATCTTCAACAACAAGAAGTTCCGTTTTACATTTTGTGTCGTCCATTAAAACGTCCGCAATTATTTTCGAAGTACAGATGTATTCACCTCCCGCAAACCCTTTCAAAACAATTTCGCACTTCACAACATCACCGATTTCAACAGAAAATGTTTTTCTTATGAGGCAACGGTCAATACCAGAATCAATAAACGTTCCAGTAACAACATTGTTTATTTTAACGGCTTTAGAAAGTCTCTCCATCGACTCTGCAGTCTCGTGGATGATTTTGTTCACATTTGCAGATTTGTTTTGTCTAGACCTACAATCACTCGTTTTATGAGAAGTTCGGTGGCACATAGCACAACGAGGTTTTTTCTGAGGTTCGGGACACTTAACTGAATAATGTCCGTAGTTGGAGCAATTAAAACATTTAATTTTACCCAATGGATTACCATCGACCCCCTTCGCTGGTGCGGTGTGGGCATTGTTCTCAGTCGTATTCACCTTCGTCTTGTTGTTGTTATTCATTGGTGTCATTTTTATGTCATTATAGTTGCAATAACTTATTATATCGTTAAGAAGCTGGTTGCACGATGCATATTCGTTTGAAATTTTCCTCCTCAAGTTATGGTCGTTAATACCATTAACGATATGTCGTGCTATGGCCGAATCGCCCAGATAGCCTTTTTTCCAAACGCATACATTCTATAGTAATACTCCTGGGGATTCTCGTGTGCATAGCGTATCATGGCTGTCATTTTTATATGAACATCAGCCGCGTTTTCAATGTGGGGAAAATCTGAAACGAATTTATTAGTAAACTGTGGCCAAGATAAAAATACTTCCTGTAACGAATCGACCCAATATTTAGCGGGTCCTTTCATTTTCTGTTGTACTGCAAATACAACAGAACGATCGTCCCATCGATAAGCTGATTTTAACAGCTCAACCCGTTTAACAAACTGTGTTGGATTAACAGACTCGTCCGCCGAGGGATCAAAGTCCGGCAATAGCGAAATAATCTCCCGTACCTGGCCATACGGATTAAACATTTGTTGATTTTGTTGAAAAACAGGTTGTGTTGATGAGAATGGTGTTGACATTACATTTGTCGTGATGGGCGTTGTAAATTGGTGTTGAGCGTACGTTGGTTCACGTTGCGTATAACTTGGTGGTTGATGCATTTGTTGAAAACAACCGTTGGTTGGTACTCCAGCTTGAACGAAAGTTGGATTTATATGTTGCGAAAAAGTAGTGCTTAACGGAATACTTTGGGCGTAAGTATTCACTTGATGTGGACGTGGTGCATCATAGCATGACGGTATGCTCTTCGTTGTAGCCGGAATATTATCTACGTATATATTCGTTGACTGTACGTGGTGTGCGTTGTGGTTCGTTACCACCGGAACATTATACATATAATTAGACGTGTGCGGTTCGTGATGTACGGTGTATTGCGGCAAAACAGACGTTATTTGTGGAATTTCCCTACCGTGGGACGTGGTTGACGATATTTGTGGTACGTTATAGTATGATGAGACAGTGTTCGTTGTCTCCAATGGGCGGTCTTGCCCAATAGAAACATAACGAGTTTTTACTGCTGCGGGGGACGTTACTGCATTCGTGTGTGCCTGGGAACGTATGGGGGATACCTCCGGTGTCAAGAACGCTTGTAATGGCGATGTTACATCCACTGGCTCGAATTCGGATGGTCTGTATCTTTCGACCAACGAACGCGTGTTGGCCACCTGATTCTCCAGTGTCAGTATTCGTTGTGTCACACCATTAGACAATAATTCCAGTGAGCTTTGAGAATCCAATCGGTTGGAATCCTCAATACGATCAATTCGCTGCCTTTTGTTCCCAGAACACGATATTTCCATTTCCCTGCATTTAGCCTGCAGTTTCTTCACGGTTAGTGTGTGTATATTCTCCATCGTAAAAAATCAAAACAAGACGCGAAAAATTCTGATCCCACTTTTGATATGTCAAAGTATAGCACTTGTAAATTAAGTAAACGTTTTAAAATTGGTTTTGACTTTTATTAAGTAAGAAAATAGATTAAGTTTATAAAATATATTGATTAGCTTATAGCTCGTTCTAGCGCGTGTCTGCGAATGACCGTTTGTTTCAAAAAGACATACGCGTCTTCTCAGCGGTATGTTTAGTGACTATCAGCCAGAGCTGTTTAATACGTTTATTTGACAGGGTGGTTCTTACTTGACACCAGGAAAACATGAATGAAGGTAATTGGATAATATATTGTAAGCACAGAAATAGGGTAAAGACCATTTTAAGAAGGTATAAGGCAAGTTATTGGACTGGTAAATTTAAAAATTGCAGTATTAGGGACATGTGGAGGATTATCAATCGACAAAATAAGAATTGCTCGGATTATTTTGATATCCATGACCCGGATGAGTTTAATAGACATTTTATCTCTTCCCAATCTCCTCCTGACTATAATCTTCCTAATTTTGATCAAATGTCAAGTGCGGGATTCAAATTTAGAATGAACTTTTTTTTTAGCGATGACAAAGACGAAATCTAATTCCTTGGGGGTTGATAACATACCACTGAAATGTATTAAAATAATTTTCCCTCACATAGAAAATTTACTCCTCCACGTTTTTAATACGATTATAATGACTTCTTCCTATCCACGTATTTGGAAAACAGTTAGAATTGTTCCTATAGGGAAAAAGGGCACAGGTAGGGGCATTGGAGATTACCGACCAATCAGTGTTTTACCTGGTTTATCTAAAATATTTGAAATTATTTTAAAAAATCAAATTCTAGAGCATTTGAACACAAATAGGATGCTTAGTAATTGCCATTTCGGGTTTAGAACTGGGGGTAGTACCTCTTCCTTATTACTGAGCTTAACTGAACTTGTTCGCCAAAACTTCAATAATAGGAAAATCTCAACGCTAATATCTCTTGACCTTAGTAAAGCATTTGATACTATTAATTACTCTGTTTTAATTGCTTAATTATATTCTCAATTTGAATTTTCTTCATTTTCTTGTAGATTAATGTTTTCTTATCTATTTGATCGCAAGCAGTTCGTGGGGGTTGGAAATATGAATTCTTCGGTTTCGGCTTGTTCGAGCGGTATTCCTCAGGGTTCAATTCTCGGTCCATTATTATTCTTAATATATATGAATGACTTTGTTAATTTTATTGGTTCCACTCAATGCAGAACCTTTCTGTTTGCTGATGACATCAATATTTTGTTTACGGATGAAACTCAATTCTTAGATTGTCACGAGTCGACTATTAATTATATATTGTCTTTGGTTTATAATTGGTCATTGCTAAACAAGCTTAGGTTTAACCCTACTAAAACAACAGAATTGTCCTTTGGGAACAGAAATGGTGATCATATGCCTCTTAAAATTGTTTTTGATAGGGTACAAATACCTTTTGTTAGTACAATCAAATGTTTGGGTTTAATTCTCGACGGAAATCTAAGATTTGATATGCATATCTCAGCTATTGCCGCTAAAATCAATGGCATGTTGCGTGCTTTATACAGTTTCAATTGTTACTTACCGATAAGAATTAAAATTTAATAGAGAATATGACTCACTTCTTATGAGTCATATTCTCTATTGTCTTGAGATCTACAGTGGCACAACTTCTTTTAATATGAGGCGGGTAGGGCTTATATTTAGTCAAATTATTAGGTATATATTCTGCCTGCGCAGTCATGACCATGTATCCAACTATGCTCACAAAATTTTAGAATGTTCATTTTAGAATTATGTTAAAATACATGCATTATATTCGTATTACAAGATCATAATATCTCGTTCCATCATGTACATAGAGCCCTATTACCAGTTTTCTAGATCAACTAGAAATCCGAACTTAATTTTGCCGAGAATTAATAACTCGTACTATGAAAAATCATTTATGGTGAGATCACGTAGACTTTATAATGATCTTCCTATCAGCCTCAGAACCTTTGAATTGTCACCGTCAAGCTTTAAACGGAAGCTGCTAAATTTGTAACATTAAGTATTCATATTTGTCAATTATTAAAAATAAGTTAGTTTAATTAGTTATTAATCATTAATTAGTTATTAAATTAATTTACTCATTATTGTAAAATATTAATAATAATATCATATATGGCCCTATGGGCTCGGTTAAATAAAGAACATAATAATAATAATAATATAGGATTTTTTTTTTTGAATATTTAATATTTATTAAAACATTTCATACATATGTGGATAAAAAAAAACCATTTAAAAATAAAAGCAGATTTTAATAGCTTTAGTAACAATGTGAGGTTCTGTTTATTATTATTTTTTACTAATACAATGTCTGTATTAGATCTAATTAATTATAATTATTGTTCATTTAATTGAAAGATTGATTGCAAATATTCCATATTCTGTTCTGTGTTATTTCTGTTCTTTAGTAGTTTTTTGACTTCTTCATCTAAATCCCGATGTTCCACTTTGATTGATGATTTCGAATAATGGAGATGAACGGACCTGACGTTGCCAATAATATATTAAATAGATCTTCATTTGTGGAATTTCGTGAAATTTTTCTAGTATTGTGCTGTCTATAAAATCTGTTATCCTTTTTCCTTTTTTCTTGAGCTTCCTCTGATAAATCTCCAAGTGGCAACAGCTGATATTTAATGAAATCTTCTCCATGATATTTGTGATTTTGTGAACTGTAGCAGACATATTTCTCCATGGGTACTTGGTTGTATATATTTTTGCAGTTTCCTTACCAAAATCTCCAAATTTTCTAGTCAATTTCTTCATTGCATGCAAGTACTTCTAGGATTATTTTATATCTGAAAATGAGGTTAAAATCAACACCTGTTATTTCAGATGCTGTTTCTGGATCTGGATGGAAAAGAATTTTCTTGCGGTATTGCCATCATTTTTATTGCCTGACCCTTTGTTTGGCTGATCTATAATCAACCCAAATTTGTGATATTCATCTTGTACATATTTCCTTTTTGATTTAATGATTTTGTCGGTTTAATTGGCTTAATGTTGCATGGCAGCCTTCGTGTTAGTCAACGCCTAGCCTACTTTTCCATCTATCATTGTTAGCACTAATTGGTAGTTAACTTCAATTTGCTGCCCATTTAAATCAAATTGTAATGGCTGTAGTGTTGCAATTTGGGCCTTGATATCACTAACTTCTTTGTTAATGGCATCATAAGTTTCTTTTTTGAATTCAAATTTGATAGGCCTGCTGTATTTCGTAGAAGATGGTGTCTCATTTTTCCAAATATCCTTTGTTGTGTTGTACTAGTCGAACGCTCTGAATCTTCCAAAATCTTTTTTAATCGCAATGGTACAAATGATACTATGAACATATCTGAGTTCGAAATATTTTCACATACTACTTGTTTGTTTTGGTTTTGTCCGGAAGAACCATCACATCCCCATTTACAAAAAAGAATTAACTTTGTGTTTCCATATTTTTTTTAACTCATTTCCTTTTATTGATTGTAGCAAAAGTTCGGCTGTGTGATCAAGTAGAGATTGTAGTTGTACCTCTGCCGAAATTGGTGTGATTGTAATAGTGTCCTTTAATGGCAAACAGTCCATTTTAACAGCTGTTATACAGATTTGAGCCTTTATCAATCGCAGCGATTTTTGTGGTCTCCCACGAGTGTTATGATTTGTAGTTTCTGAAGCGATCTGGACATAAAGTTCGTTCTCTAACCAGTTTGCAAAGCTCTTATAAAATCAATCTTTGCTGTAATCAACTTTTCTGGATCGCTGTTTTAAATTTTTGATGAAAACAGATAATTTATTTTCTAAGTCCAATTGTATTTCAGTGCTATAGGAATTTAAGTTTTTTTTTTTTTCGAATGTAATTTTTAACATCTTCCTCGTTGTTGTTTCTAAAATAATCTCCGGCCAATTCTTTATAGCTGAAGCTCTCCATATTTTTATGAAAAACGTTTTTATTGCTCAGATATATTATATCCACTGAGTTTGCATCCGAATGTCACTTGCTTTTAAACCTTTTCATACCAAATACAGGTATAATAAAAAGGATTAAAAAACTTAAAATCCATTTATTTATATGCTATAAAATACCAGACACAAATTTAACAACGCATTGTATAGTTATAGGGTCATAGAATATTATTAGCGTCATAAAAGCAGATAAAATAAAAAGGCCAACAATTTTTTTTTTTCAAATACATTCTAAGGTGGGAGTCACAATATACCTGTTTAGCGTAAACGCGTGTTTAAGCTCTTTATTCTACTATAAAATACGCTAGTGTGAACGTAGTGTAACGGATAAGGATGAATCAGGTCAGCTATACGTTTTTCAGATTGTGTAACAATAATAAAATTCATTAAAATTAAAAAAGTGTTAAACAGACGGGTCCAAACGGGTACAAGAGTATATACAGGGTTGAAGAAAGCACTTTCACCTTTCCCTCAGTGGTTTTACCATCTTAATCCCTTTTGATCCTCAAAAGTTCTATTCTACTAAAGTTGAAATTTGACAAAAATATAGTAGTTTAGAAAATATGCCTTAACATCTCAAATATTAATAACACAATAGCCGCACATATTACTTTATTAAAGATAACAAGACTACCAATCTAGCAAAAAAGCTAGCAGGTCATTATCGATAATAGTTTTTGAGCAATTTATTTAGTAGTATTTAAAATACTTTCTCTTACAAAAAAAAAATTATATGTATAAATAAGTATACAGTTTGGATGTGTGTGAAGTTAAATTTTAAAATTTATAACCCTAGACACATTTAGTCAATTCACAAGGTATCCTAACATGTCATATTGTCAAAATGTCCTAATATTTCACAATGGTTTAAAAATATTGTTGTTGGTTTGTTAACAAAAAGTGTCTTAAATAAATAGAACGTTGCTTGCTGTGTTTATTGTGCTGTCGTAATTAATCAGAAAAGTCCAGCGCTGAGCGGCTGAGCCGTACAACAATATTTTTAAACCATTGTGAAATATTAGGACATTTTGACAATATGACATGTTAGGATACCTTGTGAATTGACTAATTCTGTTATGTTAACAGAATAATGTTAACCACTTAACAGAACTTATGTTAACGCTTTTATGAGGGATAAATGCAGATTTCTGGAAAAGGAGTCAACGTGGGCGAACAAAAATGATTAGGAACTGTGGACAATAAGTTTCTCCATGGTTTGCTATAATTAGGATTTTTAACAGAGTGAGTTGAAGCGACTTATTGAATTGCACTGTTCTTCTAGATTTTCCTCTGTAAAAATTAGCGTATCATCTGCATATAGGATAACTTCACACTTTTCCAAAACGTTTGGCATATCGTTAATATATATAATAAATAGTAATGCTCCCAAGATAGATCCTTGGGACACTCCATAGTCATTATTTATAAAATTCGATTTTACATTATCTAATTTAACACTTTGTTTTCAATTATTTAAATACGATTTAAACCATTTTAATTCTGTTTCCCGAATACCGTACATATATAATTTTTGTATCAAAATGTCTCTGTCTATAGTTTCGAAAGCTCTTTTGAAATCTAAGAAAATTGACAGTAGTTTTTTATGTTTGCCAATATATTTCCATCTGTTAATGACATAATTTACCGCTGTTTCATACGAGAAATTTTTTCTAAGACCTGATTGTACTTTTGAAAAAAGTTTGTTTTTCTCAAAGTAATTTTCCAACTGTTGTTTTATGACTTTCTCAATTACTTTTTCACATGTTTTTAATGTATTTATCGGTCTAAATTCTTCACACTTGAATGTTTTTGCAATTTTCTCAATTGGTATCACTGACGACATTTTCCAATTTTCTAGAAATTCTCCCGTTTCTAGTGATTTGTTTATTATTTTATGCAAAATCTTTCCTATTACATTCCAATTGTCTAATATTATTTTTATTGATATATTATTAAAATCAGGTTTATTTTTAATATCTTTACATACATATATATATCTTTTAATTCTTGTATATTTATTGAACTAAATTTAAATTGGGTATTTATCACATTTATTTGGTTTATATGTTGCACTTTTTCTATTGAATCTCTAATTAACTTAACACTATCCACAAAGAAATTATTGAATTTGTTGACTATTAGATTGACGTTTTTACATGTATTCTACTTTGTCAAATATCACAGATTTTATCACAGTTTTATCTTTGCAAATTACTAAGCTTTTTTTCTCTTTCCACATGTGTTTTTGGTCTTTGGCATTAGATATCTTTTTATTTATTTATTTATATAATGTATTTTATTTCGGTAGGAATCAAACACCAATTAAATAAACAAAACTGAGTTTCTCTGTAATCAAAGAGTTTTTTAAAATTTTTATTATTATTAATTTAAAACATTACTTATTTAGTTATTTCTTATCCTCTAACACTATAAATATGGAATTTACCTGTAATCAAAGAAACGACATTTAAAGTTTATAATTTCAGTGTAAATTCCTTCTTAAGCAGTATTATTTTAAAAACTTTACTGTCTCTTCACCAAAAATCTTTTAATTATGACTGGACGAATTTAATAAAACATATGTTTATCTATTGCAACCTGTGTCAGATATCTAAATTCTTGCGTTCTTTTCTGTACAATATAGACGATTAAATAAGGGAATTCTAGCCCTTACATATCCCTCCTCGGGGAAAAAAATTATTTTAATAATTTTCTTTATATTGTTTATTTATTAAATTTTAACCAAATAATTATTTAAGTTCAGTGTGTAAAGCAGGGGCCAACTTTGTAATGTGAAAAAGACTCAACTCCGATTCTCTGTGACCTGTGTTTATTTTGTAAATTGAATTTGATAATTTTCCTATTATTTTATACGGCCCAATTCGTAATTCGTCCATTTTCTTTCGATTAAGTTTGTTTCCGTTTGCCACAAATACCATATCTCCTTCTTAAAATTCAAAGTCTTTTCTATTTTTATCAAAAAGTTTTTTGTTATAGTTGTGGGATTTTATCGTATTCTGTAAAGCCTTTTTCTTGTTGTTTAGCCATTCTTCATCTGTTCCTTTTACTTTTATTTCATCAGGTAATATTGTAGTATCCACGCCTTCTAACAAATATTTTGGAGTGAAGCCTGTAATCGTGTGTTCCGTTTCGTTGTATAATTTTACACATTCTTGCGCTATTGTTGACCAAGATCGTTTCCTTCCGGTTTCATTAATCCTGCATCTAATTTTGTTTACAAGTGTCTGGTTAAGTCTTTCGTTTAGTCCATTTGAAAATGGTGCGTCTATTGCAGTAAAAATGATGGGTATGGCTTTTGACATTAAAAAATTTTTGAATTCCTTCGAATTTAACCCAGGGTATTGATCTGATAAAACCGTACCAATTCTGTGATCATCTGTTACTTTCTGCATTAGTTTAATAAAATCTTGTGCATTCTGTGTTTTCGACATTAAAATGTATGCATATCTTGTAAAGTGATCTACTAGAAGGTGTAAATATTTCTTTGTGGATCTTGAGCCTCCGAATCCTCCGATTGTGTCTATTGAAACTATTTCAAATGGCTTTTCAGCTGGACCTAAGTGTGACAGTAGACCAATTTTATTTCCACTTCTTGACATATTCTTTATGCACACTTCGCAATTCCTGCAAATTATTTTTATATTATGCGTTAAATTGTCAGCTGTATAAAAAGGACAAATCTTATTTTGCATTTGTCTAAATCCTATATGACAGAAATGTTCATGGATTTTTTTTATAAATTCAATACCGAATTTTTCAGATAAAACGATCTTTTCTCTTTTTTTGCCTATCTTGTAATAAATCTGTTGTTTGTATTTAAATTTTCCTTTGTTGGCTTTAAGTTTTTCATTATTTCCCTGATCTAATAAGATTTCTTCCAATTTAATCAAATTTATTACCTTTAATTGATCATCACTGTTTTCATGTGCTTCTAATACTGGGTTTCTACTTAAACAATCAGCCTCTAAATTATTTTTACCGGGTGAATACTTTATGTTAAAGTCATACTGAGACAAGTAGTATGTTAAATCTCCTAATTCCTCATCTGTCCTTGACTTTACATTCATGTTTTCGAGTGGTTTGTGATCACAAATTACTGTAAATTTAGTACCCATAAGTCTATATTGCCAATATCTAATAGCCTCTTTTATTGCCAGGCATTCTAAATAGATAGCCTTTCTCCCCTGTTGACTGTGGTTTAATTTTTTTTAAAAATATGCTACTGGTTTTTCCTCACCATTTTCTTGTGTTTGTTTTAAAACTGCTGCTACACCTTTTTTACAAGCATCTGTATAAATAATTATTGGTAAGTCTTTATCAAAAATTGCCAAAACAGGTTTTGAACATAGTAGCTTTTTTACACTCTCGAAGGACTCATTGCATTCTTTCGACCAAATAAATGCGTTTCCTTTCCTCAACAGATTGTGCAGTGGTTCTAATATAATTGAAGTTTTTGGTATATATTTGTTATAAAAATTAATTTTTCCTAAAAACTGACGAATATTTTTCTGAGTTTTCGGAATTGGGAACTCTTTAATTGCAACTAGGTTATCTTTTAAAGGGCTTATCGAGTTATTTTTTATTACGTGCCCTAAGTATTTTACAGAGTCAGCTGCAAACTTACATTTCGATCATTTCAGTCTGAAACCTTCTTCCATTATTGCGTTTAATAATTTTTCTAAATGGTTCATATGTTCTTCAAGAGTTTTTGAAAATATTAAGATATCATCTATGTAGTTTACGGTGGAGTTTGAAAGTCCATGTTTTCTAATTATGTTACTTAATATTCTTTGAAAAATTGCGGGTGATGTTTTTAATCCAAATGGGAGGCACGTCCATTGAAAGTGACCTTCTTGAGTTACAAAGCCCGTTTTTTGTCGATCTTGAACCCTTAATGGAATAGCCCAAAAAGCCGAGTTTATGTCCAGCGTTGAAAAAAATTTACAGTTTCTTGTTTTATCTACCAAGTCTTCAATTAGTGGGAAAGGCTGTGATTGAGGAATAACAATTTTATTTAACTCCCTAAAATCAATACAGAGTCTCGATTTTTTATTATCCTCTTTCTTGTAAGCTAAAGTTACTGGAGCTGCAAACGGACCATAAGAGTCTTCGATCAAATTATTTCTTAGGAGTTTCGAGATCTGATCCTCAATTTCTTTTCTATCCTCTATAGAACATCTGTAAGGTCTCTTGCTGCAATATTTATCTATTTTCAAGTCAATGTGAGCTTCGTAATCTCTTACTGTACCCGTATCATATTTATCTTTCGCAAAAATTGATTTGTATTTATTAATGAGTGTATTTATCTTTGATTGTTGTTCCATAAGTAAATGATTTATAGAAATTTCAAAATTTTCTACTTCTAAGTTCTCATTAAAGTTTATTGTATATTTTTCTGGCATTTTACTCACATTTTGTATTGGACCGCATTCGTTTTTATCAGAATCTCCAAGCATTTCAAAATCACTAGAACTTCGTTTCTCTTTTGGCTCGATATATGTTTGTGTTATTTGCAGATTTTCATCTTGTTTTAATTTAAAAAGTTTTATCATATCCAGCCCAACTAAAACGTCATATTTAAAGTTTTCATCATCTATTACAAATAGGTCTACTTGTTCTTCTATTCGAAAAATTTTTATTTTTATTCGAATCATACCATTTGTTTTTTTCTCACCATTAATTGTACTAAGGTTGGCGAACTGCTGATTATATTTTTTATAATTTCCATTTAATAGTTTTGAGTTTATCAAAGAAACATTAGAGCCAGAATCATATATTCCACTTGCCTCTAATGAGTTTTGTAACAGTTATTTGACTCTAATTAATGGTGAGATTACTAGTTTTTTGGCTGCATATCATTCAACTCTGCCTCTATCTCAGAATTGTGAACATATTTTATCTCCTCTCTCTTCTCTACTGAAGGTTTCTCATTAACCTTGAACCAGCATGATTGCTCAGAATGGTAGCGATATTTCTTTCCCCGTTTTTCACATATTTTGCATGGGGTTTTTTCTTGAACCTTTTCCTTAAAATTTGTATTCATATTCTTCTTTTTGTCGGGAAAGTTTCTTTTCATCACATGTTCCAGACTTCGCAATCGATTAAATAAGTCTTGTGTATGATTTAAGTCTTCTCTATTGATACCATCTGTCACTATATCCGGCAATCCTGCCGCAATTAAATCAATTAAAGTTTTAGTGTCTATTGACTTATTAATCTCTAGTAAAATTCTCTCCTTTTTAAGAGCGTAATCTAATAGTGATCCATTTATATATTTAAAAGATATTGCGTATTTAATTGAAAACCATCCTTTGTCTGCATAGGTTTCACAAAAATTGTTTTTCCACTCGTTCCACTCTGAATCTAAAGAAAACTTTATAAGCATGGAGCTATACCAGTCTAAACAAGATGTTTCTAAGAAAAATCTCATAATTTCAATTTTCTCCTCATCCTTTCTTATTTCCAGACGATCACATTCAATCTCAAAATCCTTTATCCATTGATGGACATTTGAACTGTTATTTGAAAATTTCCTTAAGACAAAATTTCCGGATAAATTCTTTAAATCTTTGACACACACTAAATCTTCCTTTTTTGTAATTCCACTTTCAGCAGCTACTTTTCCATCAGAATGAGTAGGATCAACCTCTTCTAAAAAATAATCTTTAAATTGCACATTGTTTCCTTCATCTAAATAAGTTTTTGATAGTATCTCATTAAGCTTAATCCACACCCTCCGTGTTTGATGTCTCTGTTTAATAGAATTTTTGATCTTTTTGAATGCTGCAGTTTTTATCAGCTCTGTGTGATGTGATACGTCTTGGTAGTCTTCTGGCATACAAAACTTTTTATCCTCTGTTGTAGAGATTGAGGTTATGGCTAAAAAGTTAGATTTTCCATCACTCGCCGCTTTAAGTATAAACTCCAATTTAAGAGTGTCCATTTTGATCATAAACCAAAAAAAAATGTCGTTTTATAATGTATTTTATTTCGGTGGAATCAAACACCAATTAAATAAACAAAACTGAGTTTCTCTGTAATCAAAGAGTTTTTTAAAAATGTTATTATTATTAATTTAAAACATTACTTATTTAGTTATTTTTTATCCTCTAACACTATAAATATGGAATTTACCTGTAATCAACGAAACGACATTTAAAGTTTATAATTTCAGTGTAAATTCCTTCTTAAGCAGTATTATTTTAAAAACTTTACTGTCTCTTCACCAAAAATCTTTTAATTATGACTTGACGAATTTAATAAAACATATGTTTATCTATTGCAACCTGTGTCAGATATCTAAATACTTGCGTTCTTTTCTGTACAATATAGACGATTAAATAAGGGAATTCTAGCCCTTACATTTATTTATTTATTTCTTTATTCACAATAATATAATAAGCCTTTTTAGGCCAATTGACTTATATTACATATCATATTCCTTAATACTTCAAAAAATAGAAATAATTAACAATAACATTTTACTTCAACACATAAAATTACATAGTATACAACTAAAATTATATTTGTTCCCAAACCAAACAACAAACAAGCACTAAAGAGAGTGTAAGAAGTTATAGTAATTGATCCCAAAAAAAATAGCAATAGCAATTTATATAAATAATATATATAAAAAATCAAGTTTATTACAATTGGGTAAGGGCTAACAGTAGTTTCAGGCGAAAAGCATTATTCGTATGGGAGAAAATACGAAGTTCCAAAGGCAAATAGTTCCAGTGTCGGGATGTTCTTACAATAAACGATTTTTCAAATAAAGTATTATTTATTCTTGGTATTAAAAGTTGAGGGTTTCTAGAGGAATGAGAAAAATTGAATTTAGAGTAAAGTTGCGTAGGAAAACCCCGTTTAATGGTCTTATAGAAAAAAATTAAGTTCCGACTAATCATAAAATTTTGAAAAGAACAACCCAAGAAACGTTCTACAAACACTGAAACATGATCACGTCTTCGAACATTGTTAACGTAACGAACAACCATATTTACAAGACGATTTAATCTAGAAGTAATATATGTCATAGCTCCTGAAAAAACCTCAATACCATACAAAATCGACAGATATGAAAATATTAACTTATTTGCAGTTCTAGAAAAATTAAAATTCTCTTTTAATTTCCTTATCATTACACGAAAATTAACTGAATTGAATGCTTTAGACAAATCAAGTGATAACAAGGCCGCTAACTTATCATTATTCAAATGGGTCCTTATGTCTTCAGTTAAACTGACTAATAAAGATGTGTTGCTATGTCCACAGCGGAAGGCATGTTGCGAAGGAACAATTCTGTTTCGAACAAAAGAAAGTATTTGATCTTTCATAATATGTTCAAATGCTTTATATAATGCAGGAAGAATAGAAATTGGTATCAAATCTTCTAGTCTAGAAATGTTTCTCGATTTAGGTATGGGTACAACACGAGCCGTCTTCCAGGAAGAAGGAAATGTAGATGAAATCAAAATAGTGTTAATATTATGGGTAATAATTAAAGATATATATGGAAAGATATACTTAAGAAACCGAATAGGAATCATGTCTATACCTACAGACTTGGACTTGACTTTGCAAATAGCATCATATACATCACTCTCACTTACGCAACGAAAAGAAAACGATCCATCTAACACATCAAACGATCCAAAATCAACAGGGTCATTATCAACAGTATCATTATTAACAAAATATTCATTTATATCATTTACATCAAAGATACATACCGGTTCATTGTCAATTATGCCATTCCCTTTCAAAACTTTCCAAATGCCTGAGCGATTTAAACTAGTAAATAATTTATTATAAAACCTTCTTTTTCCTTACGAATTACATTTTTTGCTCTATTCCGGTATCTGCAGAAAATAGACCAATGACCAATGATGACAGATTCAAAAAAATAGATAACATACAAAAATTATGTGCAAGAAGTTAAAAGCCTGTATAGAAATATAAACGAAGTTGGAAATAAAAATAAAGATATGTATGATACAATTGAAAAATACAATGTTAAAATGTGCAACGAAATAACGAAGATTATAAGACACAAATGATAAAATAACAAAAATGTAATACGCGCAATCTTTGAAAACAAACGTGATGATGCCAAATCTATCAAAAAATGTCCCCGTAATTATTAAACCAAAAGAGAAGAAAAGTGTTGAGAAAACTAAAGCGAAATTAAATAAAAAAGTTATTCCAATTAATTTTAAAATTACAAATGTTGAAAATAGATAGTGATCCAGAGTGAAAATGTAGAAGAACTTGAAAAAATTAAAGAGGCGATACAATGTGAAGTAAGTAAAGATTATGAAATACAAGATCCAAAAGAAATTCATATGGAAATTGTAATAACCGATTTAAACTTTAGAATGTCTAATAAAGAGTTGGTAAATTAAGAGCCGTATTCATAACGAAAATTTGGTATGAAGATAGCACAAAGTTCATTCATAATACACTAACCAAACTCTGGCTAACGATTTGCTAAACTCTTGTTAACGAGCTGCCAAATATTTGCCACCTTGTGAAAAAGAGGCGTTTAATGTTGAATAATTTTGTTGGTTTTTTTCTAATTCACTGTCTTTTTTTTAATTAAGCCCTTTTTTAAATTTATTTTAATTAAAAAACATTTAACATTTTTATATGGGGAGGCAAAAACAAAAAATAAAACAAATTATGAAATGAAATGACAAAACCAACGATGATTTATGCAAAACGTGTTGCATTTTTGAGCACTATAATGCGGCATCGTGATTTAGTTGATTTATTTAAAGTTAGCAGACGGATAAAATTCGTTAAGAATAAACTCTGTGCTAACAAGCTGCTAAGCTTAATCGGCATTCTAGTTAGCAGCTCGTTGTACGTAGTGTACTAACTGTGGCTAACTTTTTATTATGAAGTAAGAAGTAAAGACTGTAGTAAAGAAATAATTATGAAATGTGTTAATTGCATAAAAGAAAATAAAAGACTATTACTGTGAATGAAATAAATAAATAAATAAATAAATAAATTCAGGGCTTGATGAAAATCACGGCACCAATAACCGAGAATGTTCGGTGTATCTGAATAAATTAAATCTTAAAAAGAAAAGGATAGGTTTATCATTTTAACAGCCAAAGCATATACATGGAATATATACAATCGTTCAAGGATTAATTAATAACTTCAACCAACTGAAAATTATAGCTGAAATAAATAAAACTGAATTCATAATATTGGCCGAAACGCATCAAACTAGAGATATAAATTAAAGAGCTGCACAAGCACAAGAAAAATTGCTTACAAGCAATTTCATTAAATGTAGATAGTATGTGTATATTACTCTCTCATTACAAAACTCATACTTCCAAAAACAATTGTTTTGCTTTACGATCAAAATATAGAAGAATAGAACAAAACTGCACTAGAACAATGCTGAACTAGAATAAAGCTGAATTAGAACAAAGATGAAGTAGAACATTAAAACAGAAATAGAACATTCCAGGCATGTTTGAATGTTTTGATTGTAAACATAAACCAAAGAGAAAATTGCAAAGGGAGAAACATTTGCGTTTTGTTATGAATATAAAAAAGCTTAAAAAAGTTTATAGTTAATATTAATTTTTATTTGCAAAATTTATTGTTTATTATTTACATACATATATATGAAGGTACGTAGGTCTAATATTTAAATCTAAAAAGAATTCATTCTTTTTATAGAAATAAAAAATAAAAACATGTACTACATAGTATAATGGTGTGTTTTTTCCGCAGTCTCCAAATGGAATTCTGTTTTATAGGATTTTATGTTTTTAACAAATTTAACAATAACTGACAAATTAAAAAATTTTTTAATTAGAAACATTGGTTAAATAAACGTTTAAAGTTTTATATAAAAATAAAAAAAGACCTCAAGCTTGATAATTTAGTTATAATATAATAATAAAGGTCGACTAAAATAAAATATACATTTAGGAAATAATTCAAAAAAATCAATTTTGCTTACATTTAATGCATCCATTTCTGTTATAAGCTAAGATCACTTTAAATTTTTTAAATTCCTAATTACGTGCACTCGATGCTTTTACTATAATTTACCATTTCTTTATTTCATTGTCTGTTTTTGTGTTGACATTCTGTTTGTTTTGATAATACAAGCACTAACAAAGCAGAAGAGAAAAACTTTTCAAGTTATGCTTGTTTTGTTTTGGTGAGAGTAATGTGTTGTTATGTTTGTTTTGCTATGTATGTTTACAGTGAAATAATATGATTGATAGTTGTGTGAAGTAGAACACAGAACATTAAGAATATTTTGCGCAGCCCTTTAATATAAATGAAACTAAATTGAAATTGAAATTAAGAAATACGTCCATTACTATACATTTGGGGTATTCACAAGGTGTGCTATCATGGTTTATTGTCATAATGTTCTAACCTTTTACAATGGTTTAAAAATATTGTTGTTGGTTTGTAAACAAAAAGTGTTTTAAACCTTCGTTGCATGCCATTGCATATATGCAATGTTAACTTCTTGTTGATCTGGCAACAATTCAGTTATACATTTTACAGTTATTTTTTTTTAATTGCTTCTTTTACTTTTAAACTTTCAATTCGTGGTGCAACTTTCTTACCAACACCAAACATATTTCTTAAAAAAGCAATACAAAATAATTATTGTGAGTCCGTCCGCTGCTACACCTTTTTTACAAGCATCTGTATAAATAATTATTGGTAAGTCTTTATCAAAAATTGCCAAAACAGGTTTTGAACATAGTAGCTTTTTTACACTCTCGAAGGACTCATTGCATTCTTTCGACCAAATAAATGCGTTTCCTTTCCTCAACAGATTGTGCAGTGGTTCTAATATAATTGAAGTTTTTGGTATATATTTGTTATAAAAATTTATTTTTCCTAAAAACTGACGAATATTTTTCTGAGTTTTCGGAATTGGGAACTCTTTAATTGCAACTAGGTTATCTTTTAAAGGGCTTATCGAGTTATTTTTTATTACGTGCCCTAAGTATTTTACAGAGTCAGCTGCAAACTTACATTTCGATAATTTCAGTCTGAAACCTTCTTCCATTATTGCGTTTAATAATTTTTTTAAATGGTTCATATGTTCTTCAAAAGTTTTTGAAAATATTAAGATATCATCTATGTAGTTTACGGTGGAGTTTGAAAGTCCATGTTTTCTAATTATGTTACTTAATATTCTTTGAAAAATTGCGGGTGATGTTTTTAATCCAAATGGGAGGCACGTCCATGGAAAATGACCTTCTTGAGTTACAAAGCCCGTTTTTTGTCGATCTTGAACCCTTAATGGAATAGCCCAAAAAGCCGAGTTTATGTCCAGCGTTGAAAAAAATTTACAGTTTCTTGTTTTATCTACCAAGTCTTCAATTAGTGGGAAAGGCTGTGATTGAGGAATAACAATTTTATTTAACTCCCTAAAATCAATACAGAGTCTCGATTTTTTATTATCCTCTTTCTTGTAAGCTAAAGTTACTGGAGCTGCAAACGGACCATAATAAGAGTCTTCGATCAAATTATTTCTTAGGAGTTTCGAGATCTGATCCTCAATTTCTTTTCTATCCTCTATAGAACATCTGTAAGGTCTCTTGCTGCAATATTTATCTATTTTCAAGTCAATGTGAGCTTCGTAATCTCTTACTGTACCCGTATCATATTTATCTTTCGCAAAAATTGATTTCTATTTATTAATGAGTGTATTTATCTTTGATTGTTGTTCCATAAGTAAATGATTTATAGAAATTTCAAAATTTTCTACTTCTAAGTTCTCATTAAAGTTTATTGTATATTTTTCTGGCATTTTACTCACATTTTGTATTGGACCGCATTCGTTTTTATCAGAATCTCCAAGCATTTCAAAATCACTAGAACTTCGTTTCTCTTTTGGCTCGATATATGTTTGTGTTATTTGCAGATTTTCATCTTGTTTTAATTTAAAAAGTTTTATCATATCCAGCCCAACTAAAACGTCATATTTAAAGTTTTCATCATCTATTACAAATAGGTCTACTTGTTCTTCTATTCGAAAAATTTTTATTTTTATTCGAATCATACCATTTGTTTTTTTCTCACCATTAATTGTACTAAGGTTGGCGCACTGCTGATTATATTTTTTATAATTTCCATTTAATAGTTTTGAGTTTATCAAAGAAACATTAGAGCCAGAATCATATATTCCACTTGCCTCTAATGAGTTTTGTAACAGTTATTTGACTCTAATTAATGGTGAGATTACTAGTTTTTTGGCTGCATATCATTCAACTCTGCCTCTATCTCAGAATTGTGAACATATTTTATCTCCTCTCTCTTCTCTACTGAAGGTTTCTCATTAACCTTGAACCAGCATGATTGCTCAGAATGGTAGCGATATTTCTTTCCCCGTTTTTCACATATTTTGCATGGGGTTTTTTCTTGAACCTTTTCCTTAAAATTTGTATTCATATTCTTCTTTTTGTCGGGAAAGTTTCTTTTCATCACATGTTCCAGACTTCGCAATCGATTAAATAAGTCTTGTGTATGATTTAAGTCTTCTCTATTGATACCATCTGTCACTATATCCGGCAATCCTGCCGCAATTAAATCAATTAAAGTTTTAGTGTCTATTGACTTATTAATCTCTAGTAAAATTCTCTCCTTTTTAAGAGCGTAATCTAATAGTGATCCATTTATATATTTAAAAGATATTGCGTATTTAATTGAAAACCATCCTTTGTCTGCATAGGTTTCACAAAAATTGTTTTTCCACTCGTTCCACTCTGAATCTAAAGAAAACTTTATAAGCATGGAGCTATACCAGTCTAAACAAGATGTTTCTAAGAAAAATCTCATAATTTCAATTTTCTCCTCATCCTTTCTTATTTCCAGACGATCACATTCAATCTCAAAATCCTTTATCCATTGATGGACATTTGAACTGTTATTTGAAAATTTCCTTAAGACAAAATTTCCGGATAAATTCTTTAAATCTTTGACACACACTAAATCTTCCTTTTTTGTAATTCCACTTTCAGCAGCTACTTTTCCATCAGAATGAGTAGGATCAACCTCTTCTAAAAAATAATCTTTAAATTGCACATTGTTTCCTTCATCTAAATAAGTTTTTGATAGTATCTCATTAAGCTTAATCCACACCCTCCGTGTTTGATGTCTCTGTTTAATAGAATTCTTGATCTTTTTGAATGCTGCAGTTTTTATCAGCTCTGTGTGATGTGATACGTCTTGGTAGTCTTCTGGCATACAAAACTTTTTATCCTCTGTTGTAGAGATTGAGGTTATGGCTTTAAGTATAAACTCCAATTTAAGAGTGTCCATTTTGATCATAAACCAAAAAAAAATGTCGTTTTATAATGTATTTTATTTCGGTAGGAATCAAACACCAATTAAATAAACAAAACTGAGTTTCTCTGTAATCAAAGAGTTTTTTAAAAATTTTATTATTATTAATTTAAAACATTACTTATTTAGTTATTTTTTATCCTCTAACACTATAAATATGGAATTTACCTGTAATCAAAGAAACGACATTTAAAGTTTATAATTTCAGTGTAAATTCCTTCTTAAGCAGTATTATTTTAAAAACTTTACTGTCTCTTCACCAAAAATCTTTTAATTATGACTTGACGAATTTAATAAAACGTATGTTTATCTATTGCAACCTGTGTCAGATATCTAAATACTTGCGTTCTTTTCTGTACAATATAGACGATTAAATAAGGGAATTCTAGCCCTTACATTTATTTATTTATTTCTTTATTCACAATAATATAATAAGCCTTTTTAGGCCAATTGACTTATATTACATATCATATTCCTTAATACTTCAAAAAATAGAAATAATTAACAATAACATTTTACTTCAACACATAAAATTACATAGTATACAACTAAAATTATATTTGTTCCCAAACCAAACAACAAACAAGCACTAAAGAGAGTGTAAGAAGTTATAGTAATTGATCCCAAAAAAAATAGCAATAGCAATTTATATAAATAATATATATAAAAAATCAAGTTTATTACAATTGGGTAAGGGCTAACAGTAGTTTCAGGCGAAAAGCATTATTCGTATGGGAGAAAATACGAAGTTCCAAAGGCAAATAGTTCCAGTGTCGGGATGTTCTTACAATAAACGATTTTTCAAATAAAGTATTATTTATTCTTGGTATTAAAAGTTGAGGGTTTCTAGAGGAATGAGAAAAATTGAATTTAGAGTAAAGTTGCGTAGGAAAACCCCGTTTAATGGTCTTATAGAAAAAAATTAAGTTCCGACTAATCATAAAATTTTGAAAAGAACAACCCAAGAAACGTGTTAGGGATTTATAGGCAAGGCGAAATGTGACCCACTCAGACCATACTCTATAGCCAAATAATTTCTACATTTTCCTAATAGTTTCTAGATTTTCTTATAATTGTACCAGCGTACCGTTTCTACTTGCCCCCACTGTATTCAACATCTGTAAACTTGTACTTCTGTCCCACGGTATCTGTCTATCATTTACTTTTTTTTCATTGTCACTCTCAGCTTCGCAAATAAATACGCACAAACAAATGTAACAACCACCACCTCTCTTCGACATGAGATGATTTTCCCGTTATATCCCTTGTATACTAACATAATTCCTTTTATTGTTGTCCACGCATGTTTTACATGCTTAAGTAAATAGATGTGTATTTCGCGAACATTCTTTGCATGTTATATTCTGCTTATAACAAGTGCAGGCAGAGACAGTTGGAGTCAGTCAAGAAGTTGCGTGCTAGTTGTCCGCATGGGTTATTGTGTTGTGCGGTGGTGATCAGTTCGGTTTTTTTGTATAAGTTTTTTTAAAAAACTAAAACTAAAAGTGTACTTCCATATTATTGGTGATTGCATGTGTATAAAAAGGAAAAACTGAAAGTTAATATTTATTAAAAAAATATGAAAAATTCTAAACAATTTATAAAATTTTCTGCAAAAAAAAAAGGCATTTGGTCGGTCGTACGTATATTTTAGTACTTGTGTGTACCTACCTATAGGGATATAAATAAATTTTACTGGTGTATTCAACTCGAATTTCTTGTTAATTCCTGTGTGTGAAGCGAAAAACGTACTAAAGACGGTCTTTTCGTATGCCTAGCAATTCCTGGAGAAAATTTGAAACCACCATATATACCACTCAACCTACCCTCGACTATATATTAAAAAGTAACCCACTACAAAAAACAAACCAACAAACAAGAAAAAAAAACTAATTCTAACAATTTACTTACGTTAAACATTATAAAAAAACTTTAAAAATTCTACAAAAAAAAAACAAAAAATAAAAACTTACAAAAGCAAAGAAAAAAAAGAAATGAAACAAGTAAACCTAACAAAGAACATCACATCAACAACATCCACATTTTTATAACTAACAAAAACAAAAAAAAAGAGATGAAAAAAAGAAATAATTTTAAAATAAAAATAGTTGCTAAACTAAATTATCCTGTGAACGTCAAAATAAAGTAAAAATCAAGTAATTGGCTTAGAACTTCCCTTATAAAAGAAAAATACAATAAACAAGACATTTAAGCAAAACGCTGTATAAACAAAAATACGAACTTATTGGCTCTATATAATTTTCTATTGAAAATAACAGGGCATTAATTATTATTTGTAAATATTAAAAAAAATTAAAAATAACAACGGATAATAATAAGCCGAAGAATCGCCTGAAAAGGATAGGAAAATCGTAGATTTTCCCCCCCACCTAACCATCCGCTAAGAGGAAGAAATGAAGGGACGTAAAATTTTTTTTAATATGTTATGTATGTAAGTAGACGTAAGCCTTATTTATATGTAAAACTTACACTTTTCATTATTTTTATTAAATATACACATATACATAGATATATATATGCATCTATATATATGGATGGTGTATACAAATTCTTTAAGATCTTGTATCCGCTACCTCCTGTATATGCATGCAAATATATACCTGAAACTGGTTGTACCCCTACAGTCCAACCTCATAGATTATAACCATACCACATATGAAACTGAAATTATTTGTAAATAAAACAAAAAAAGAAAGAAATAAAAATCAAATTGTATGCTGAATTAACTCGAAGAAAATAATGAGTTCCTAAATCTTTTGGCTTCAGGTTATCAAAGGGCAAGGTAAGTTGTCATGGGGCAGAAGGCAGACTAATTTTTTTTACATAGGGGTAATCATAAACATAGGGTGCGTATGATTACAATAGGCACAGTGGCGTATGCCATGGGAGGGGTTAATGCACTCAGGTGACCAAAAACATCTCGTCACTTAAGCTATGGTCACACTCGATAAGCCGGTTTATTTTCTGGTTTGTCAGAGGTGGGCCTACCTTTAAAGTCAAAGCCAATTAAAGATTTTTTTTCCGATTTTCAAGCAGCGTAAATGATTTTTAAGCAGTTATTGAGCTGAAACAGCTACAGGCCTATTTGTCCATATACTCTGTCAGCAAAGCTTTTGAAGGGTGAGCATTGGACTAATTGATACGTTCAATAATTTTTTTGCCATCAGAAGTTTTGCTCGACTGATTTTATTAACAGCACGTTTAGGTACGGTTTCCATGGCTCTTTGGGTCACATGTAAATGGATACACGATTTCATTACAAGTTGCAAGGGAAACTTGGTCTTCGTTTCTTGAACAAAGGCTTTCCTAGTACTTACAGGTCTTTAAGTCTGACGCAAATTCAAAGTCAGATTCTGATTGCGGTAAATTCTATGAAACCCCCAGTTTAAAAGTTGGTTTTTTTTACCAACATATTGGGTATATGCACCAAAACTTACATAAATTAATTACAATTTATTCATTTTAATCAGACTTTAAAAATGTATAAATCCCCCACATTAAGCTTTGATTAATGTAATCATATAGGATTAATCAAATGATACTTGTGGTCTATGGGTTTTTCCTAGAAATCGGTTAAAATGCTCAAATAAACAAATAATTGTTAAATCTGCTTTCTGCCACTGTCGGCTGCGTTGCCCCAATGATAACTGAATTTTGATTGGGAATACAATTTTTTTTAGAATATATATAAAAACATCTCTTTATATTACTACACATATCATTTAAATTACATATTTCTTTTAGAAACAATTCTTTTGTAAACATTACTACACATATATAAATATACATTATTGTGAATTATATTTTTTTCTAGAAACAACTCTTTTGTGAACATTTCTTTCTCTTTGGTAAGTTATTGAAAAATACAATATATATATATATATATATATATACATTTATATATATATATAGGCATATATATTGTTGAAAGGTTGGGGAGAGTTCTTATTATGCCAATAAATACACGCAGTTCTTCTCGCTTAAAACCCGCAGAATCTTCAAAAAACGTGAACGTTTCAAAATTAAGGACACACTCGCGTAGCTTAAGTGTCCCGGATAACCAAATTTCGTCAGAATTTTCGGATCAAACATCCACTACTTCTAAATCACAGGATAATTTACCAGATTTATCTCTTTTAGGTCAGACTCCTTTCAAAGGGTTTTCACAACTAACGCAATTTATTAATAACCCGGACACATCCGTTTCAAATATGTCTTCCAAGGAAAATAGTCAGGATAATATCCAGCCAAGTGGCTCGGGTATCGCGGGAAACGATAGTGAGTTGTTAGGGAAAATTCAGGAGACAGTCAGATCTAGTCAGGACGAACTCAGGAATGAACTTAGTGTCCTTAGGGAAACGCTAGCAAATTTGTCGGTTAATCCTTGTTCGACCTCCCAATTCCCCGGACTTTTGCCTAATATTAACAATTCAACCAGCACCCCACCTTTCCCCACTGGCTCTGCTTCTAACTACCCTAATTTAGAGAAGTGGAAAATTACCTTCGATGGTACGGGCAATGCGAATGATTTTCTTTTCAAAATAGATACCTTACTAACTAGAACACGTTGCTCTGAACAACATCTTCTTGACAACTTTCATATTTTTCTCAGCGGCAAGGCTGATAAATGGTACTGGGAATTCATAAAACAAAATCGTCAGCATACGTATGCTCTGATTAAATATTCAATCACCCAGGAATTTGGTACGTTGGAAACAGATCACGACCTATTACTTAAAATGCATATGAGAAAACAGCAACCCAGGGAATCGTATGACGACTTTCACTCCGCGGTAGTCTCGTTGAACTCTCGCATGAGAGAACCACTTGTTGAGAGGAAGCTAGTTGATATACTAAAGAATAACTCGAACTCCCAAATCCGTCTTATGTTGTTTAGCACACACCCAAATAGTCTGCATGAGTTTAGGGATATTGCCAGGAATGCCGAAAAGGTTTTACGCGAGAGCGGAAGTGTAGTTCCCAGTTATGGTAGGCCTCGCCAGGTAAATGAAATTGAAATTGACGCCGTACATGGTGAAGATGTTAGTGAGGATGGAAGTGACCCTCAGTTAGAAGCGTTTCAGGTTTCTCGCCGTATCGTCCAAAACGACTATTCAAAAATCAAATGCTGGAATTGCCTAGCTTTCGGCCATTCTTACATTTATTGCCCGGAAGAGGTCAGACACCTTTTTTGTTACAAATGCGGCGAACGAGGCGTGCTAACCACAAAATGTAAGAACCCCCATCCGGGAAACTGGAAAAGAAGCGAGAAGGCCATCGGGGACTCTCGTGCTCAGCCACAGCCCCCGATCTCATAACCGATCATACGAGAAATTTTCCACAGGAAAATGGTCGCCGATCGCACGACCTACCAACAAATACCAACGATACAAATAACTTTTTAGAGAAACCACTTAAGTCTATTCCTGAAGCCTTATTAAAATGTAGAAACCGGTTTGCCAAAAGAAAACACTTTCGTAAGTTAATAGCCTCTTCCATTCTGACCACTTCTGTAGATGAAAGACCGTTCGCTAACGTCCTAATTTTGAATGAAAATTTTCATGGGTTGCTTGACTCTGGTGCTAGTGTCTCAGTGTTGGGAAAGAACAGTATGGAATTCATTGAAAGAAATAATGTTCAATTAAGACCTTTTTATTCTAAAATATCGACAGCCGATGGCTCTAAGAACTCCATTCTTGGACACTGTAATTTGCCCGTCGCCTACAAGGGAGTTACTCGGAACTTAGATTTTTACGTTGTTCCCACTTTGACTCAAGAGGTGTACTTAGGGTTAAATTTCTGGCAAATTTTTGCCATTGCCCCACATATTGTACCCACTGTTGCCTCCTTAAATATTAACCCGGTGGAAAATAACGGCATTTGCTTCCATAACCTGACCAATGAGCAGAAATTACAACTAGATATTGTAGTCGCAGAGTTCCCCTCGTTTGAAAGATCCGGACTTGGCCGGACTAACCTTCTAGAACACCATATAGACACCGGTGATGCTGTCCCAATTAAATGTAAACATTACCCCCTCTCACCGCCGAGGCAAGCTGAGGTTTACCAAGAGCTTGATCGTCTCCTAGAGATAGGCGTTATAGAGGAATCCAACTCACCCTGGTGCTTCCCTGTCGTAAATGTTAGAAAACCCGGTAAGGTACGCTTATGTTTAGATTCGAGGAAACTGAACCTAGTGACGAAAAAGGATTCGTATCCTTTACCTCACATTCAGGGGTTAATGAGTAGATTGAAGGACACTCATTTCATAACCGGTTTAGACCTAAAGGACGCGTTTTTTCAAATTGGCCTCACCGCGTCATCGAAAGAGAAAACTGCCTTTGCAGTGCCGGGTAGACCGCTCTATCAGTACCGAGTAATGCCCTTCGGTCTCTGTAATGGACCCCAAACGATGTCCCGTCTAATGGACAAAGTAATTCCATCTCGTCTTAGGGAAAACGTCTTTATTTATTTAGACGATCTTCTGATATGTAGCCCTACGTTTGAGGAACATCTTGGCCTTTTACGCCAAGTGGCCGAATGTCTGAAAAAGGCCGGTCTCACGATCAATGTGGCTAAAAGCAAGTTTTGTCAGGCCGAAATAAAATATCTAGGTTATCGTATTGGAAGAGGGTGCCTCAAGGTAGACCCTGAAAAGGTGTCGGCAATAGTTGATTTCCCTTTGCCAAAAACTCCGCGTCAGGTCCGCCGTTTTATAGGCATGGCCAATTGGTACCGGGCCTTCATTAAAAATTTTGCAAGCTTATCCGGCCCATTAACCGATTGTTTACGCAAACAAAATGGAAAATTTTCCGTGCCCCCGGCAGCAATTAACAGTTTCGAGGGGCTGAAAAACGCCCTATCTAGTGCACCGGTATTGGCCCAACCCGACTTTTCTCGAGAATTTATCATACAATGTGATGCATCTCGCATTGGGGTTGGAGGCGTGTTATACCAATTAGACGAAGAAAACCGGGAAAGACCAATATCTTTCGTCTCTCAGAAGCTTAATGGAGCACAACGTAACTACACAGTTACGGAACTGGAATGCTTAGCTGCCGTTGTCTGTGTTAAAAGGTTTCGACCTTATGTCGAAGGCTTGCCCTTTAAGATAGTCACCGATCACTCCAGTTTAAAGTGGTTGATGAACCAGAAGGATCTGAGTGGCCGACTCGCACGCTGGAGCCTAAAGCTTCAGGGTTTCGATTTTAAAATGGAGCACAGGAAAGGTTCCTTAAACGTTGTGGCGGATACTCTTTCTCGCTTTGATATTGATGCGCTAGACATTGACCATAGTTTTCCTGAAATAGACTTAACGGCTGCATACTTTAATGATCCCGATTATGACCAGCTTAGGCAAACAGTTTCTACTCATCTAGATACCCTCCCGGACCTACGTCTGTCAGATAACCATATATACAAAAGAGTTCAGTTTCGACATGGAATTGACAATGAGGAAGAAAGCCTCTGGAGGTTGTGGCTACCTGAATTACTCAGAGAAAAGGCCATCAAACTAGGACACGACTCTGGCTGTCACGGCGGTTATTTTAAGACCTTATCTCGAGTACGACAGAAATATTATTGGCCATGTATGGCTCGCGATGTAAAGGCTTACGTGAGCAAGTGTGACGAATGTAAAGCGATTAAGTCTCCGACACAGGGTCTTCGACCTCCCATGGGAGATGCCTTTATCACTGTTCGTCCCTTCCAGCGTCTATACTGTGACTTTCTAGGCCCATACCCTTGTTCAAAGTCGAAAAATACTCAGCTATTCATTGTTTTGGACCATTTCACAAAATTTCTTTTTCTCCAGCCATTAAGATCAGCTACTTCCATAAATATCATTGATTTTTTTCAAAACCATTTGTTTAACACCTTTGGAGTGCCACAGTACGTCCACAGCGACAACGGTAAACAGCTCGTCTCAAAAGAATTGCAAGAGTTCTTTCAGCTTTTCGGAGTGACCCACATTAAAACCGGTCTGTATTCCCCCCAGGCGAATGCCTCAGAGCGAGCAAACAGGGAAGTCATATCAAAAATTCGTTTTTTCTTGAAAGATCAAAGTCACCATCTGAATTGGGATGAGACCATACCCCGCATTCTGTCCGTTTTGCGTAGTGATTTTCACACCGCCATTCAGTGTTCCCCATACTACGCCATGTTTGGCCAGAATATGTGCATGCACGGCTCTTCGTACCCCGTTTTAGCGAGACTCAATATGTTGGAGGACGATACCATCATCAAAAGGACAGATAAACTGACCCAAGTGAGAGAGAAAATTCTTCGGAATTTGGAAAAGGCCCATGAAAAATCCTCAAAAACGTATAACACTCGTACCAACGCCGTGAATTATCGCGTGGGACAGGAAGTGTTCCGCAAAACTCGAGATCTTAGTAATTTTCAGAAGGGGCTGAATTCCAAATTTACCCCAAAGTTCGTAAAATGCCGTATCCGTGCCAAGGTCGGTAATGCTTTGTACGACATAGAAGATCTACAAGGTAAATTAGTTGGGAGGTTTCACGCCTCAGATTTGCGACCATAAGGTTTCGCTTCATATATAAAGTTGCCCGGCTTGTCGTGGGTCGTGCCACACGTTTCTGAATACGCGCTTAAATCCTTTTCCCTGTACGTTACTCATTTCACAATTTCTTAACGTAGCAGTTTTGTTAGGGATTTATAGGCAAGGCGAAATGCGACCCACTCAGACCATACTCTATAGCCAAATAATTTCTACATTTTCCTAATAGTTTCTAGATTTTCTTATAATTGTACCAGCGTACCGTTTCTACTTGCCCCCACTGTATTCAACATCTGTAAACTTGTACTTCTGTCCCACGGTATCTGTCTATCATTTACTTTTTTTTTCATTGTCACTCTCAGCTTCGCAAATAAATACGCACAAACAAATGTAACAACCACCACCTCTCTTCGACATGAGATGATTTTCCCGTTATATCCCTTGTATACTAACATAATTCCTTTTATTGTTGTCCACGCATGTTTTACATGCTTAAGTAAATAGATGTGTATTTCGCGAACATTCTTTGCATGTTATATTCTGCTTATAACAAGTGCAGGCAGAGACAGTTGGAGTCAGTCAAGAAGTTGCGTGCTAGTTGTCCGCATGGGTTATTGTGTTGTGCGGTGGTGATCAGTTCGGTTTTTTTGTATAAGTTTTTTTTAAAAAACTAAAACTAAAAGTGTACTTCCATATTATTGGTGATTGAAAAACTGAAAGTTAATATTTATTAAAAAAATATGAAAAATTCTAAACAATTTATAAAATTTTCTGCAAAAAAAAAAGGCATTTGGTCGGTCGTACGTATATTTTAGTACTTGTGTGTACCTACCTATAGGGATATAAATAAATTTTACTGGTGTATTCAACTCGAATTTCTTGTTAATTCCTGTGTGTGAAGCGAAAAACGTACTAAAGACGGTCTTTTCGTATGCTTAGCAATTCCTGGAGAAAATTTGAAACCACCATATATACCACTCAACCTACCCTCGACTATATATTAAAAAGTAACCCACTACAAAAAACAAACCAACAAACAAGAAAAAAAAAACTAATTCTAACAATTTACTTACGTTAAACATTATAAAAAAACTTTAAAAATTCTACAAAAAAAAAAACTTACAAAAGCAAAGAAAAAAAAAGAAATGAAACAAGTAAACCTAACAAAGAACATCACATCAACAACATCCACATTTTTATAACTAACAAAAACAAAAAAAAAGAGATGAAAAAAAGAAATAATTTTAAAATAAAAATAGTTGCTAAACTAAATTATCCTGTGAACGTCAAAATAAAGTAAAAATCAAGTAATTGGCTTAGAACTTCCCTTATAAAAGAAAAATACAATAAACAAGACATTTAAGCAAAACGCTGTATAAACAAAAATACGAACTTATTGGCTCTATATAATTTTCTATTGAAAATAACAGGGCATTAATTATTATTTGTAAATATTAAAAAAAATTAAAAATAACAACGGATAATAATAAGCCGAAGAATCGCCTGAAAAGGATAGGAAAATCGTAGATTTTCCCCCCCACCTAACCATCCGCTAAGAGGAAGAAATGAAGGGACGTAAAATTTTTTTTAATATGTTATGTATGTAAGTAGACGTAAGCCTTATTTATATGTAAAACTTACACTTTTCATTATTTTTATTAAATATACACATATACATAGATATATATATGCATCTATATATATGGATGGTGTATACAAATTCTTTAAGATCTTGTATCCGCTACCTCCTGTATATGCATGCAAATATATACCTGAAACTGGTTGTACCCCTACAGTCCAACCTCATAGATTATAACCATACCACATATGAAACTGAAATTATTTGTAAATAAAACAAAAAAAGAAAGAAATAAAAATCAAATTGTATGCTGAATTAACTCGAAGAAAATAATGAGTTCCTAAATCTTTTGGCTTCAGGTTATCAAAGGGCAAGGTAAGTTGTCATGGGGCAGAAGGCAGACTAATTTTTTTTACATAGGGGTAATCATAAACATAGGGTGCGTATGATTACAATAGGCACAGTGGCGTATGCCATGGGAGGGGTTAATGCACTCAGGTGACCAAAAACATCTCGTCACTTAAGCTATGGTCACACTCGATAAGCCGGTTTATTTTCTGGTTTGTCAGAGGTGGGCCTACCTTTAAAGTATTGGCCTGGGCGTTGTAGCTCAATACAGTCATTTGTTAGATTTTTTTTTCTGGATTTTCAAACTGGTGTTTTGGCATGAAAATTTAGTAGCTATGTTTACGCGGCGATGAACCTGGGGCTTAATGAAACACACCATTATAGCTTGTGCTAGCCGGAATGATCTTATTTTGCCAGAGTCTCCATATTCGCAGATATTTCTTTTTTTTAATTACCAAACCGCGCGTAACAAACGTTCTACAAACACTGAAACATGATCACGTCTTCGAACATTGTTAACGTAACGAACAACCATATTTACAAGACGATTTAATCTAGAAGTAATATATGTCATAGCTCCTGAAAAAACCTCAATACCATACAAAATCGACAGATATGAAAATATTAACTTATTTGCAGTTCCAGAAAAATTAAAATTCTCTTTTAATTTCCTTATCATTACACGAAAATTAACTGAATTGAATGCTTTAGACAAATCAAGTGATAACAAGGCCGCTAACTTATCATTATTCAAATGGGTCCTTATGTCTTCAGTTAAACTGACTAATAAAGATGTGTTGCTATGTCCACAGCGGAAGGCATGTTGCGAAGGAACAATTCTGTTTCGAACAAAAGAAAGTATTTGATCTTTCATAATATGTTCAAATGCTTTATATAATGCAGGAAGAATAGAAATTGGTATCAAATCTTCTAGTCTAGAAATGTTTCTCGATTTAGGTATGGGTACAACACGAGCCGTCTTCCAGGAAGAAGGAAATGTAGATGAAATCAAAATAGTGTTAATATTATGGGTAATAATTAAAGATATATATGGAAAGATATACTTAAGAAACCGAATAGGAATCATGTCTATACCTACAGACTTGGACTTGACTTTGCAAATAGCATCATATACATCACTCTCACTTACGCAACGAAAAGAAAACGATCCATCTAACACATCAAACGATCCAAAATCAACAGGGTCATTATCAACAGTATCATTATTAACAAAATATTCATTTATATCATTTACATCAAAGATACATACCGGTTCATTGTCAATTATGCCATTCCCTTTCAAAACTTTCCAAATGCCTGAGCGATTTAAACTAGTAAATAATTTATTATAAAACCTTCTTTTTCCTTACGAATTACATTTTTTGCTCTATTCCGGTATCTGCAGAAAATAGACCAATGACCAATGATGACAGATTCAAAAAAATAGATAACATACAAAAATTATGTGCAAGAAGTTAAAAGCCTGTATAGAAATATAAACGAAGTTGGAAATAAAAATAAAGATATGTATGATACAATTGAAAAATACAATGTTAAAATGTGCAACGAAATAACGAAGATTATAAGACACAAATGATAAAATAACAAAAATGTAATACGCGCAATCTTTGAAAACAAACGTGATGATGCCAAATCTATCAAAAAATGTCCCCGTAATTATTAAACCAAAAGAGAAGAAAAGTGTTGAGAAAACTAAAGCGAAATTAAATAAAAAAGTTATTCCAATTAATTTTAAAATTACAAATGTTGAAAATAGATAGTGATCCAGAGTGAAAATGTAGAAGAACTTGAAAAAATTAAAGAGGCGATACAATGTGAAGTAAGTAAAGATTATGAAATACAAGATCCAAAAGAAATTCATATGGAAATTGTAATAACCGATTTAAACTTTAGAATGTCTAATAAAGAGTTGGTAAAAAAATTAAGAGCCGTATTCATAACGAAAATTTGGTATGAAGATAGCACAAAGTTCATTCATAATACACTAACCAAACTCTGGCTAACGATTTGCTAAACTCTTGTTAACGAGCTGCCAAATATTTGCCACCTTGTGAAAAAGAGGCGTTTAATGTTGAATAATTTTGTTGGTTTTTTTCTAATTCACTGTCTTTTTTTAAATTAAGCCCTTTTTTAAATTTATTTTAATTAAAAAACATTTAACATTTTTATATGGGGAGGCAAAAACAAAAAATAAAACAAATTATGAAATGAAATGACAAAACCAACGATGATTTATGCAAAACGTGTTGCATTTTTGAGCACTATAATGCGGCATCGTGATTTAGTTGATTTATTTAAAGTTAGCAGACGGATAAAATTCGTTAAGAATAAACTCTGTGCTAACAAGCTGCTAAGCTTAATCGGCATTCTAGTTAGCAGCTCGTTGTACGTAGTGTACTAACTGTGGCTAACTTTTTATTATGAAGTAAGAAGTAAAGACTGTAGTAAAGAAATAATTATGAAATGTGTTAATTGCATAAAAGAAAATAAAAGACTAAATTCAGGGCTTGATGAAAATCACGGCACCAATAACCGAGAATGTTCGGTGTATCTGAATAAATTAAATCTTAAAAAGAAAAGGATAGGTTTATCATTTTAACAGCCAAAGCATATACATGGAATATATACAATCGTTCAAGGATTAATTAATAACTTCAACCAACTGAAAATTATAGCTGAAATAAATAAACCTGAATTCATAATATTGGCCGAAACGCATCAAACTAGAGATATAAATTAAAGAGCTGCACAAGCACAAGAAAAATTGCTTACAAGCAATTTCATTAAATGTAGAGAGTATGTGTATATTACTCTCTCATTACAAAACTCATACTTCCAAAAACAATTGTTTTGCTTTACGATCAAAATATAGAAGAATAGAACAAAACTGCACTAGAACAATGCTGAACTAGAATAAAGCTGAATTAGAACAAAGATAAAGTAGAACATTAAAACAGAAATAGAACATTCCAAGCATGTTTGAATGTTTTGATTGTAAACATAAACCAAAGAGAAAATTGCAAAGGGAGAAACATTTGCGTTTTGTTATGAATATAAAAAAGCTTAAAAAAGTTTATAGTTAATATTAATTTTTATTTGCAAAATTTATTGTTTATTATTTACATACATAAATTTAAAAAGAATTCATTCTTTTTATAGAAATAAAAAATAAAAACATGTACTACATAGTATTATGGTGTGTTTTTTCCGCAGTCTCCAAATGGAATTCTGTTTTATAGGATTTTATGTTTTTAACAAATTTAACAATAACTGACAAATTAAAAAATTTTTTAATTAGAAATATTGGTTAAATAAACGTTTAAAGTTTTATATAAAAATAAAAAAGACCTCAAGCTTGATAATTTAGTTATAATATAATAATAAAGGTCGACTAAAATAAAATATACTTTTAGGAAATAATTCAAAAAAATCAATTTTGTTTACATTTAATGCATCCATTTCTGTTATAAGCTAAGATCACTTTAAATTTTTTAAATTCCTAATTACGTGCACTCGATGCTTTTACTATAATTTACCGTTTCTTTATTTCATTGTCTGTTTTTGTGTTGACATTCTGTTTGTTTTGATAATACAAGCACTAACAAAGCAGAAGAGAAAAACTTTTCAAGTTATGCTTGTTTTGTTTTGGTGAGAGTAATGTGTTGTTATGTTTGTTTTGCTATGTATGTTTACAATGATATAATATGATTGATAGTTGTGTGAAGTAGAACACAGAACATTAAGAATATTTTGCGCAGCCCTTTAATATAAATGAAACTAAATTGAAATTGAAATTAAGAAATACGTCCATTACTATACATTTGGGGTATTCACAAGGTGTGCTATCATGGTTTATTGTCATAATGTTCTAACCTTTTACAATGGTTTAAAAATATTGTTGTTGGTTTGTAAACAAAAAGTGTTTTAAACCTTCGTTCCATGCCATTGCATATATGCAATGTTAACTTCTTGTTGATCTGGCAACTATTCAGTTATACATTTTACAGTTATTTTTTTTTTAATTGCTTCTTTTACTTTTTTTTTTTTTTTTTTTTTTTTAATTATTTATTTATTGAATCTTCATATATTAAATATGAACTAACAATAATTAATCAAATCTTATACTAATACTTTATTTTTGTCCTGCCAATGCTAGACGAAAATTTTTCTCTTCACGGTTTCTGTTCACATATGTAGATGTTTAGCGCTCTTCTTGTCTGATGAGTCCTGCTGTATCTCTTCTCCTTAATCTAGAGTGGCCGCTGTAATTTAAAATATTTCGAGCTAGTGGATTTGGGTGCGACTCAAGTCTTTTTAAATATTTTACTGCATAGTTCGTAATAATAGTTTTTACTAACGGCACATTGAGATCCTTGTGAATATTTGAGTTTTTAACATACCAGGGAGCGGCTGTGATTATTCGAAGAAGTTTATTTTGTCGCCTTTGAATTTTTTCGATATTAGAAGCCGAGGCAGTGCCCCATAACTGAATACCGTAGCACCAAATTGGTTTTAAGATAGAGTTGTAAAGTAGAAGTTTACAATCGAGACTAAGAACAGAGTTTCTTCCAATAAGCCAATTAAGTTGAATTGCTTTTAGTTTCATTTGTGTTAGTTTTGCTTCTATATGGCATTTCCATGTTAAACGCCGATCTAGATGAATTCCGAGATATTTTACATGCGATTGTTGGGGCACTAATTGATTATTGATTTTAATAGGGGAACATGACTCCCGACGCAAGGTGAATGTTATATGTACGCATTTTTGCTCATTAACCTTTATCCTCCATTGTTTTAACCACTTTTCCAGTTCAAATATATGATCCTGCAAGTAGCGAGAAGCTTCATGACAGTTTTCGTGCACGCTTAAAAAAGCTGTATCATCAGCAAATGTTGAAGTTAGGGTGTGGTTGTTTGTTGGCATGTCTGAGGTATATATTAGGTATAACAGTGGGCCCATGATGCTTCCCTGAGGGACTCCAGCGTCAATTGGCTGAGGAGAACTTATAAAAGCACCTTCTTTAATAATAAACTTTCGACCGACTAAGTAGCTTTCTAACAGCTTGTGTGTGTTTACTGGTAAATTTAGCTTCAATTTATGTAATAAGCCTTCATGCCAGACTTTATCAAAAGCTTGAGAAACATCGATGAAGAGGGCGGAACAATATTTTTTTTCTTCAAAGGTTTTTCTTATGGCGTTTACTATACGATGGGTTTGTTCAATTGTGCTATGTTCTCTTCTAAAGCCGAATTGATGGTTTGGAATACATCTATTTACATTTAAAATTGGGGTTAATTTTGACACTAACAGCTTTGATATATTAGACAATAAGCTTATAGGTCTATATGACTCAACTTTTGTAGGATCCTTTCCTGATTTAGGTATCATGGTAACTAATGATACTTTCCATTCCTGAGGGTAGTATTCAAGGCGTAAAATAGCATTAAAAATAAAGAGAATAATTTTCTTTGCTATGCTGGGTAGCTCCAAAAGCATTTTGTTACTGATCTTATCAAAACCAGGGGCTTTCTTCGGGTTTAAATCATGAATAGCCTTTTCGATTTCTCTTATCTCAAATCTTAGTGGAACAGCTGCTCTAACAGCAACAGGTGGTAACTCGACCGCCATATCGAGAGATGTGTGAGCGGTAAATACGGTTTTCAAATGATTAACAAAAAGATTTCCTTTTTCTATATCATTTCTTGCCCAACTTCCGTTTAAGTTTCTTAATGGTGGTTTAGTGATAACTGGTCTTTTAAGATTTCTAGCTGCACGCCATAATGAGTAGTCTGATTGTGGAGTTGCATCAAGTTCCTTAAGATATTTTTCAAAGGATGCAGTTTTTTGGGACTGCAGTAACTTTCTTAGCCTTTTTGTGCACTCTTTTAATAAAGTCTTAAGTTGGGGGGATCTGTGCAATTGCCACTCTCTTCGAACTCTCCTTTTTTCAGTCAATAGACGCTCGACATCTACAGAATATATGATATTGTTTTTGGTTTTTTTGAGGGTTGTGCTGGAATGTTGAACAGCTAGTTTGAGATAACTGTCAAAATTAACAATAGCGAGATCCACGCTCTCCGGTGTGCTAAGCGGAATATTTTCTGTGCAATGGGCACTAAGATATTTTTTATATTTTAACCAATTTATTTGTGAGGGTGATTTGGATAAGTACCCAGACGGCGCACAGTGGCGCCATTTGAGTTTTTTCGTTGCAAAAATCATATCTTTTGAACAGAATAAGATAATTGAACAGTTTAAACAGCATATGATAGATAACTGTTCAGCCTATGTAATGAGCGTTTGGAAAGGGTGCTACGCTTTGTAGGGGTCTACTTATGGGTTATCAAAGTTAAAAAATCAATTTTATGGTAACTAAAAAAAATTATTTTTACATTTTTAGATTGTTTTTATTTTTTTTCTTAAGGGTTTTATGTTTTAAATTATTACCCAACAAATTAAAAAAAAAATTATTTTTTTTTTAAATTTATTTTTTAAATTTTCTGTAAAATATTCATCACAATTCGTAAGAGAAGGTATATCTAAAAGACTAACCATTTCTAAACTATAATTATTTTGTAACTCTATTTGTGACTTCACATGCCGCAGGGAAGAAATAAGTGGATCGGAAGATGCTGCCAACATGTTGAAGAGGTCCTTATTTTGCCTTACCCTTGATGCTTTGAATGTGTTGTGCAATATATATATTTTATAAAATTTGTTAAGAGACTCCTGTGCTTCTTCAGAAAGCTCTCCAATTGGCAAAGACTGGTACTCAATTATATCTTTGCCATGCGCCAATATTTTATGGACGGTCGGGGTCAACTTCTTCTGTGGATACATTTCTGCTAAAAGAGATGCAGTTTTCGACGCATATTCTCCATATTTTGTAGAATTGACATTTTCTTTGCAGTTTAAAACATCCAAGATCGTTCCCAATCTTTTCACGATTTGATTGTCAATTCCAATGATTCTAGTTACTGCCTCATCATTTTCAAAAAATCTCCTAGAAGTGTTTCCATCGTTTGAGTTACCGTATCCGTGCTTGGGACAGTCTACTTTTAGTCCAACTTGTTTAAAAAAAGCCTCCTGTATTTGCTTCTTTCTGATCTTCTCCTTATCCTTTATTGATGTATTTTCATCGAAGTTTTCCTTCTCTTGTGGTAGGGTATATGCCAGTTTTAGCAAGAATTCCATACACCTTATCCTTGCGTGCATTGGTGACATTCCATATTCGTAATTCTCCTCATTTGTAGAATCGTTTAAATTACCAAAGTTCTTCTGACAAATAATAGTAAAAAATCGATAAAAAAAAATATAAAAATAAAACGAAAAAAGGGGTTTAAATAGGTTTTTGCTAAATTTTTACCTCCAAAATAATTCTGTCTATATATATGTATATGATAACTAATTGAAATATGTTATAATTAAGCAGAAAAAGATACTTATCTTAAATTCTTTACAACTAATTATATAAAATTGAGATGTAACATATTATATATGAAATAAATTGAATTGAATTGAAAAAAGTTCTTCTGACTCTTTTTGCAAATCGGGCATGACATTGTTGAGGTTGTTCCTGTCAGTTCGTTTACGACTTTTTCGTCAACCATGGTCAGGTGGAACTCGTAATTGCATTCAATATATTTTCCTTCTTCAATTTGCAGCTTTGTAGGCTTAATCTTGCTTATTTGTTCTTCAATGTCCTTCACCGTAGTCCTTATGAGTTCTGTCGATTCCCTTGCAAACTGAAACATTATTGGTCGGCAATAATGCACTGATGACGGTCGTGGATTTTTCCAGTGTAGGGAATCATCCGATTTTAGCCGCAAAGGAACAACAGATGCCATAAACATATTTCCATCCGATATTGTAGCGTCATCGGAAGATATCCTTTGCTTATAAACGCTTTGTCCGGATGATCCATCGCAGCCCCATTTGCTGATCAATGTCAACTTCTCAGGAAGAATTTTCACTTCCGTGAAAAACTTTGGTGTGGTTGACTTTCTAAACAGTTCAAATAATTTTAAATTGTTCAACGCCATGTTTTCAGTACTTAAATTGTTTAATGGTTTCAGTAATTGTTGCGCCAACTTTCAGGCGTAGTCTAATCCAGGCATTATGCTTATTTTGCAATATATAGGCTTATGCTACCATGCCTAAAAATTTATCTGTTCCCTGCATACATATGGATTTAGGCTGAATAATGCAATTTTGATATTATGCACGTGTCCAAATAAGATTTGTGCCTACCTGTAGGGACCATAAGTCAATATTGTTCCTGACCATTTGTACGCCAAAGTATTGTTTATGTGAGGTACATACCTGCTAATTTCAATGAGTAGTTTTTTTCAAACTATTAGATCAAACTACTGTCAGTCAAAACATATAAGGGATGGACGCCATACAATTTCTGCAACCATGTCTTTTTAAACTTTTTTACCTCTAGAAGCCAAACGGGCACGTACGGGCAGATAAAAATTTTGAATTATGTAAAGAACTAATCAAAGAACAGGTTTTTCAAATATGGCAAATATAGAAAAATATAGTTTTTTTTTATTTTCCGTCAAAGTTGAAAAATAGTGAAAAAACGGATAGTTTTTAAATAGTGATTTACCAGGAGAAACACAGAGCAAACAGTTAATTTTTTTTTTATCATTATACATTTAATAAATACATCAATCAATACAAACAAAAAATAAGGCGATTCGTTACCTATTTTTCGTGATATTACACCTGAAATCGCAACAAATTGACTAAAAATTGTGTGTTTTTTTGAAAACCGAAAGTCGGTCAACTTTGAACGGTTATATCTTCTAAACTAAAAATGTGATATTATTAAGAGTGGCATATTTGAAATCGTTGAAAAGTTTCCTATAACATGGGTTTATTCAAAACTTCGTCGGCACTCATGAAAATTTTGATTTTTGCAACCTCGCTTGCTCTACGGGCGCCACTGTGCGGCGATACGATTCTATTTGGAATCATTATAGTAACAATTGTAGGTCGGAAGATAATTCTAAGGAAGCCTCAACATAAATCGTTTCTGCGGGGATATTTTTAACCACTCCAAAATCTATGACATCTGGAACTTTTTGCTGATCAGTAGGCCAATATGTTGGTTCACCGCTCGCGACCACATTTAGATCCATTTTACGAATTGTGTTAAACAAAACACGACCCTTAGGCGTAATAAGTCGTGACCCCCAGAAAGTATGTTTAGCGTTATAATCGCCAGCAGCCAGGAAGCAGGGTCCTAATGCTTTGAAGTATTTATTATATTGGCTTTCTGATATTGAAAATCTAGGTGGTGAATATATTGATGAAATAACTAGGTTTCGATTTAATTCCTCAACGCAAATGGTCGTTGCTTGGAGATAATCTTCACGATGATCACACATTAAGTAGTGTTTTACTCGGTTTTTTATCAAAATGGCAGAACCTCCACAAGCTCTACCTCGAGGGTCCTTGGTATCATATAATATATAACCATTGATTTTAAACGTATTTCTCGAGGTCAGATGAGTTTCAGAAACCATCATAACATCGATTTGTTTATTTTTAAGGAAGTATTCTAGTTCATTTTTATGTTGGCGGATGCCGTTTGCGTTCCAAAAGCAAATTTTTAGACAGTTCATGGCTTATTTAGTACAGCTTGCAATAACATCGATTGCATTCTTAACATTTCTTGCATCATGTTAGCCATTGTGTTGGTAAAATTGTTAACGGTTTGCACTAATGTTTCCATGGTTTTTTCTAGCCGAGTTAAATTAGAAGTGGGAATTTCGTCATTATTTGGTAAATCACCTTGCAATGGCATATGATTAGATTTTAAGACATTAGCGTACGAGGTTCTGTTATTATTTGGCTGCGGTATTTGAACGCCGTTAGTGTTTTCTTGATAAGTTGCCTGCGTTTGTGGCGGATTAATTTTATGTCCAACAGAACGCTTGACAATAGAATATACCGGACATCCTCTATAGTTGGCAGTGTGATTACCACCACAGTTGCTACATTTTTTTACATTAGGGTCATTTTTTGACTTATCACACTGAACGGTACCATGTAGTTCTCCACATACGACACAAACAGGGGGTAAATAGCAGTATGCCCTAGTATGACCAAATTCTTGGCAGTTTAAACACTGAACGAGCCCATTTCTTTTGTGCGGCTCTTCTATCGTTATTTTCCTGTACAGGATGTATTTTAAGCTGTAAATGGGATGCGTTTCATTTTTTTTTAGCTTAACGTCGCCGGGCTCTAACTCCACTCGAAATAGTGGTTGGGGATTTTTTTCCCTATTTTTAATATTTGTAACATTTTTAATTTTGAAACCCTTTTCTTCTAAAAATGTTTTTATTTCGTCTGGGTCCACGCATGAGTCAATGCCCTTTATCACAACCTGCAGACCTTTGCTGCTTTTCAGCTGGTAAGTATAGAAGCTTTTTTTAAGTGCTTCAAACTTATTAACTAATTTACGAAAATCATTCTCATTATTAATCTGTATTTTTGTTTCGTTAATATTACCACGCTTGATTGCAGCTACGTAAAACGAATTTTCACCTATCACCGATATTAAACTTTTTATTAGCTCACTGGAGTTTTGCTCTCTAAGATATATCGGGGGTGGCTTCGACGATTTTATGACGTTGGGTGTTTCAGAAGATTCATCCTCCAGAATTGCAAAACGATTTTGCGAGTTTATTCTATCAAAAGATGGAACTTTCGAGGCAGAGGCAACAGCTGAAGAGGCAGGGCTGCGACCACGTTTAAGCACTGTTATATACCTATCCATACCAACTTGCACTTGTGGTTTTTGACAACTTTTTTCTTGTTTGTTTAACATTGCGTCTATGTTTGGGATTATGGTAACAGTGGTAACGCTTGTATTGTTTTCTGTTGTTGTGTTTATTTCCACATTGCTTTCACTAGCATGAATATCATTTACTTTTGTTGTTGTTTCATTGTTATTACTCATATAGAGTTGTTTTTGTTTTTTTTCACCGTTTTTTTATTTTTTTGTTTTTATTTTTTTTTTTTTGTTGACTGTGCTCTTTTTATTATGTATAATGTTGTTACACCGAGATAATAAAACTTTCAATTCGTGGTGCAACTTTCTTACCAACACCAAACATATTTCTTAAAAAAGCAATACAAAATAATTATTGTGAGTCCGTAGAAAAATTTAATAATTTTCCTTTAATATTTAGAAATATTGAGAAGGTTTTAAAAAATGTAAGTATATTTTAAAAAGTTTACAACATTATTAATGAAATAAATGTAAAATTTTTATTTATTTTACATTTACTAATGCATAGAGATGTATTATATCATATGTGCAAATTTATGCACTTTCGTCAATATGGACTAGCATTGCATATATGTTGGTTTGTTGCATATCTGCTATTTTATGCATTCTAATATACTATTACTTCTAGGGCACTATCTGATAAAGAGATTGAACAAATAATTGAAAATTGGGAAGAAAGTGAGGATGATTTTTTTGATGATGGCGATGAGGACATTGATATCGTTTTAGAGGCAAATCGACGCAAAAGTGAGGAAGAGGTGGTTAATACAGACGAAGAAAAAATTATTTATGATGTGCGATCTTTTAAAAACAGACACGATAAAGTTATATGGAAATTAAAAGATTTTGATGCTAATTTAGATACTAGTTTTAAGAGCAGCGAGGAATTGCCTGAGCATTTTTTGCAATTTAGTGAAGCGTGCAGTTATTTCACGTACTTTTTTTCTGACGATCTAATGAAGTCTATTGTTTACCAGTCCAACTTATATGCTTGCCAGAAAAATCCAGAAAACCGTGAAAATATTGATGAATTGGATTTGCAAAAATTTCTTGGCATATGCATTCTGATGTCTGTTGTTCAAATTCCAAACAACCGACGATATTGGGCACCTATTGTAGGAAACAAGATAATACAGGAAACTATGTCGCTAAATAGGTTTGAAAAAATTAAATCAATGTTACATTTTAATAACAACGATGACATGAAACTAAGGAATGATCCTAATTTTGACCGCCTTTTTAAAATAAGGCCTCTTGTGAATCATTTGGTTAAAAAATTCATGTCGGTACCATATGAAAATTGCCTTTCGGTAGACGAGCAATTATGTTCCACAAAATGCAAGACATATCTAAAACAATACCTTCCAATGAAACCACACAAATGGGGATTCAAGCTTTACGTGTTGGCCGGGATATCTGGATATAACTATTACTTTGAAATATATACGGGGCAAGAGAACAATCACGCCTATAGGCTGCCTGAAGAAGCAGATTTAGGTTCCAGTGCAAACATTGTCATAAGACTATTGCGAGGTGTTCCATCTCAGAAAAATTTTAAAGTATTTTTTGACAATTTTTATACATCCTTGCCATTAATGTTATCATTAGCTAACCGTGGAATTTATTCGCTGGGAACAGTCCGGCGGAATAGAATTCCAAACTTAAAGTTTGTCGAGGAAAAAATAATGTCAAAGCAACCCCTTGGAGAGTCTTATGAATATGTTGCAACGGTTGATAATTTTGATATCTCTGTTGTTTCCTGGAGAGACAACAAAATTGTCAACTTAATGTCAAACTACTGTGGGAAAAACCCTGAACAAACAGTTGAAAGATTTGACAAAAAATTAGGGAGAAAAGTAAATATTACCTGCCCCAGCATTGTTTCAGAATATAATAAATTTATGGGTAGTGTTGACTTACTAGACTGATTTATCGGACGTTACAAAATCAAAATCCGGTATAAAAAATGGTACTTGCGCCTTTTCTACCACTTGATAGACACATCCTTGGTCAATGCTTGGCTTTTTGTAAACGTGCCGAAGCACAAAAAGGCAATGTCGTCAAGGAAAGTTTGGCGGACTTTCGTTTAAAAGTTGGAGAAACGCTTTGCAAAATGGGAAAAATATCAACACCACAAAAAATCTTGTTCTGAAGGTATAACAAAAATATGAATTTACTTATATATATATATAAGTAATTGCACGCAAAGAATATATATATATATTCATAAATAATTTGTTCTTATACATATTTTAGAGAAAACATCAGAGAAGCTTGCCAATTCCACAAAATGAGGTTCGACTTGATCACACAGATCACTGGCCGAAGTGGTTAGAAAATCGGCTTACGTGCAAGTTCCCAGGATGTACTGGCTATGGTTAGGTTAGGTTAAGAAGGGTTATGCGCCCAAGGGCGCAACTCCACTCGGAGACCAATGAGGTCCATTGTGAATCCCTTCAGTAGAGGAGAAAAAAAAAAGTAAAAAAGAGAAAAAAGTGAAGAAAAGAAGAATAATAGAGAATAGACCTAAGGTTCGGTATATTTTTAGAAGCGCAGGACAAATTCCCCCCTACTGGCTATACATTCGTCAAATGTGAAAAATGTGATACAAGCTTATGCTTCAACAAATCAAGAAATTGTTTTAAAGAATTTCACTCTGAATAGACTTACTAGTAATCTCGAAACAATAAGTACAAATGCAATTTAAATATTTTTTAATATAAAAAACTTTAAAATTTTATTAAAATATATATATATGTATATAAAAAACAAATACGTGTTACTTTTTTTCGGATTTCCTGCATAAACATGCATATATGCAATGTTTCTTAACTTCTTCTAGAACCATCGAAAACAAACCAAATTGAATTTTTGCCATCAAAATTGTACATATAACATATGAAACATAAAAAAAAATTTTTATTTTGAAGGAAAAAAAATCATGCAACGAAGGGTTAAATAAATAGAACATTGCTTGCCATGTTTATTGTGCTGTCGTAATTAAAAGCACATTAAATTATGAGGGGTTGCTCACAACAGTCGTAATTTTTCATGTTATTATTTTAAGACATATGACTTTATGACACCTTGTGAATCCCCCAATTGTCAAACTCGTCTAGAACTGGTGGAGCAATAATGTATGTTAAACACATTGGAATATTAAAAAAATCAAAGACAATATTAAAGACAGTAATCATTGGATTAGTGCCTTTATGGCGAAATATGAAAGAACGTAAATTATTATTATAATAGTTTATAGATCACCAAGTAGCTCAAAATTAGAATTCTGTGATACTTTTCAAGATTTTGTTAAAGAAATATGTGAAAAAAACTGTGATATTTAAGTAGTCGGAGATTTTAATATCGACTGGAAAAACGATTTTTATACAAGTAAATTAGAAAGTATACTAAATGACAATGGACTTAAACATATAATGACCGAATATACTAGAATAACAAAAAATTCAAACACATTAATAGATTGTATAATATCAAATAATATAACAATATCGGCAAAAAATAATATAAATAATAAAACAGGTGACTATGAAACCATTGACATTTTTATTGAGTGTGGATGCAAAGCTCAAGAAAATCAAATTGAAGAAATAGAGATTTTTAAATACAATAAAAACAGGTTTAAAAATTACTTGAGAGAAGAAGTTAATACATAATTATGAATTAATTGAATTAAATAAATCAGTAAACAATTTTGATAAATGTTTTGAAGCCACAATAAAAAAACGAACTTAGAACATTAAAAAAAGAACTTAGAACATTAAAAAGAGAAAAAATTGTTAAATATCAAATTGCACTAATAGAAAACACAAATGATGCATGGAATAGTTATAAAATAATAAGAAATAGATATAAAGTGAAAATTGAAAATGAAAAAAATAAATATATGAACAATAAAGTAAACAATGCAAATAACCAAAAAGAAATGTGGAGTGAAATTAAAAAACTAGTCAAGGGAAATCCCAAACATGTAATAAAAACTGTGATATATGAGCAAATAGAATATAATGATAATCTCCAAATAGCCAAAAATGTTAACTATTATTTCATAAATAGTATTTAGGAAATCAGATGTTCCATTGAAAATGTGCAATATGAAAATCAAATACCTTTGATAGACTTCAAATTTAAATGCCGTGCAATAAATCTGCAAGAACTAAAAATTATGTTTAAAAGTATTAAGATAAACCTGACTATACAAAAATATCAAGCAATATAATTCTAGGTAATTGGGACATAACGGGCAATATGATATTAAGCATTATAACCAAATCACTAGCGACTGGCGTTTTTCCAACTAATTGGAAAGAATCGTTGATTTCACCCATTGAAAAAGTGAAAAATACAGTAAAATGTGAAGAATATCGACCAATTAATACGTTGAAAACTTGAAAAGAGTATTCGAAAAAATAGTAGAGTCAATTGGAAGAATACATGGAACAACATAGCTTATTATCAAAATACCAATCAGAATTCAGAAAGCAGTATTCTTGTGAAACAGCGGTCAATTATGTTGTAAAGAGATGAAATTCTAAAAAGAAGAAAAATAAAATATTAGCAATTTTCCTTGATTTCAAAAGAGCATTTGAAATAATAGATAGGGATATCCTTTTGCAAAAACTATCTAAATATCGGATTAAAGGTACAGAATTACAATGGTTTCGCAAAAGTTAACAATGTAATATCAAATGCAATAGAAAATGATTTTGGGGTACCTCAAGGATCGGTTTTAGGAGCTCTTCTGTTTGTTATATACATAAATGATATGGAAAATACATTAGAGAAATGCGAGATTGTACTATATGCATACGATACATTAATTTTCACCGAAGCTGCAACTGAAGAGTTATGTTATGAAAATTTAAAACAGGATATGGATAAAACAAGTAGCTAAAAATGAATAAATTAAAATTAAAAGAAAACAAAACCAAGTTAATGGAAATGAATATGAACTCTAATAAAATATTCCAAATAAATAATGTGAATTTAGAACAAGTAAATAATATAAAATATCTAGGTTTCTTAGGTTAGGTTAAGCAAACTTCACACCCTCACCCAGAGACCAATATGGTCCATTGTGATGCCTTTAATTAGTGAAACAAAGGAAGAAAGAAGAGAAAGATATCTAGTGTGACAGAGTAGGAGAAGTAAATGGTGAAAGCACAGGGAAGGAAGATAGTGGAAGATAAGAAATCGGACAGAACAAGCAAAACACAACCCTACCAACCACCACCTTGGATAACGATCTTGCAGCGATGTGGTGGCTGAGTCTAGGCTGTGGTTTGTATTTCAAGTACAGGTAACGCCACTAGCGGCGCCTGAGTTTGAGATACGGAACCTAAAAGCCTTGACGACGAAAGGTTATCCACCCCTAAACCGAGGTGTCATGCGACCCGTGCCTATCGGTCTGGTTTGCAGTCAGGGGTTACCGACTGTATTATCACGGAGCTTTGCTGATACCTGGGCACCTCAGCAAATAGACCACGCACTTACCACGTTACTGGGGGCTATGACGTGGCGGACTTTCAACTCCCCTACACTCGTGGGACTTTTAATGAACAAATCTAAACAACAACAACAAAAACAAACAACGGAAACTGATGACGGACAGGCGAGATTAAGGACAACGATTGACAGTAAAACGACAAAGCCAGGGACTGTAACAGTCCCGGCGACCAAGGAAGATCGGCCTAGGCTGATCGGAAGTGGTAAGGCAGCTCGACCAGAAGGCGGCTGCTCTAAGAACTGCGGTGGGGTGCCTCTGTGCTTCAATCCAAGCACCTCCAAAGCCGCTTCTGCCCTTTCCGTCTCTGGAACGGATAAAACCCCTGCTTCGGGTGCTGCTAAGTTGGGAATGACAAAGTCGCCCAAAATTGCAGCTTCCCATGTGCCCATTGTGCAAGGAGGGATGGCGATGATAACATCCAATCCCAAGGTTGCACCTCCCCACGCCAAATTCGGCGACCGTAAAAAGTCCCCAAGGCACAAAAACCCTACAAAGAGGGCATCGAACACAAGGCGTGCCGCCTTGCGTTTCATTGAGCTTCTAGGCTCCAAAAAAGCTGAAGAGCTTTCCAGTGAACAAACAGCTTCACTGGCATGGGCAAGAGCCCACATAGCTGGGCTGCCAAGTGCTACTCCTTCAGTCCCTGCGAAGGTGACAATGCCTAAACGGCAACGTTCGGAGGAGGAAGCTGCAGCCGCGAAACAGCAACCAGGGACGAAACGTCCCAAGATTGCGCCGAAATCGATAAATAGGTCTTTCAGCGAGGTGGCCAAAGGTCACCTTGTACGGGCTGTTATCGATAGAGGTGTGGATAATGGTGCCATCTCCCATACCAAGTGGGACCTGGTTAAGCAAAAATTAATGGGGGTGTTCTGGACGATCCTTAGGGAGAATCCAGGGCCACCCCCTCAATGCGATGATGCTGGCTGGTTCCAGGGTCACGTGAAGTTGATGGCTTGTGCAGATGAGCGCTCAGCGCTGCTTCTGAAGCGGGCCATCCAAATGCTAGGAGAGGTCTGGGAAGGTGCTAGGCTCGATGTGGTATTGGTTGATGAGATCGACTGTCATCATCCCTGCCGAACCATCGGAACCTGAGGAGATCTTGAAGATCATTCAGTGCTGCAACCCTCAACTTCCCACGCAGGATTGGAAAGTTGTAAAGGTTTCGGCTGCTGAAGGGTCCTCGAGGACGGCGATTGTGGTGTTAAACCAGCAATCCTTGGAACCACTGAGGGAGAGACAGGGTAAGATCTACTATGGTTTTAGTACGATCTTGCTCCGTGTCTACCGAAGTGATAACAAGGGCAATCCGGCTCCTTCGGTTAGTGAGGCCAAGCAGCCTGAAGAGGGCTTGTCTGGTGACGATGCCGTAAGTTCAGGTGACAAAGAGGACACCCAGTCTATCTCCGGATTAGTGTCTTTCTTTGGGCACCTGGGTGATATGGTTGATGAGGACGTACTTCTGGAATCAGACCAGGAGGACGTCAACATCACAGTGGTCGCCAATATGGATAATGGTGAAGGTCCTGCAAATCAACCTCCACCACTCTAAAGCAGCATCTGCTGCATTGCTCCTCCGTGTGGTAGAAAAAGGGGAGGAGATCGTGATGGTCCAAGAACCCTGGATTCATAAGGATCGGGTTTGCGGACTCAATCTCAAAGGCTATAAGCTTCTGTTTGCGAAAGGTACAGGTAACATAAGATCTTGTGTCTTAGCTAAAAATTCGTTGAATATCTTCATTCTCTCTGATTACAGTGATGAAGACACCACAACAGTTGCTCTCGAGACACAGGATGGTATAATCTGGATGGTCTCGGGATATATGGCGCATGATCACGGACAGGAACCACCCAATCGGCTCATCCGTGATGCAGTAACGAAGGCAGCAGGCACTGGAACGCCTATTATAATCTGTGCCGATGCTAATGCGCACCACACTATATGGGGTAGCACGAACACGAATATTAGAGGTGAGTCACTATTTTCCTTTATTATTAATTATAATTTAGGAATAGTAAATAGGGGCCGTGAGCCAACGTTTGTTGTAGCAAATAGGTGTGAGGTTCTTGATGTCACGCTGGTTAGCATTGACCACATTCATGATCGAAAATTGGATGGTTTCTAATGATTGTTCACTTTCTGATCATAGATATGTGGAATTTAGTCTGGTACTTAGATCTGTAGGGTCGAGTGTTATGTTGAATAGGAAACGAACGAATTGGGGGATTCATTCATCCTCTCTGGTTCGGTCTCTATCTGATCCTCCCCGGGTTGATGATATAGGGGGGATCGATGCGGCAGTGGGTCTGCTTACAGACTCACTGCAGTTAGCGACTTCCTTGGCGTGCAAGCCAAGGATGTATAGGGGCAGGGATCGTCCACCGTGGTGGGATCCTGATATTGCGCAGGCAAGAAGAGACTGTCGTAGGTTGTTCAATATGGCTAAGCGCCATGGTAATTGGGCGGAGTACAAGTCTTCACTGAATAGATTCAGGAACTTGGTTAGATCGGCGAAAAGGAGTGCTTGGAGGAACTTCTGCAGCGGCGTGGAAGGATCCTCTGAGACAAACCGTTTACGTAAGATAATGGCCTCGAGCCCTGTTGTCCCGACCTATATCCGTAAATCGAACGATTGCTGGACTACTACTAGTCAGGAAACACTCGAGGTGTTAATTGACACTCACTTTCCTGGAAACTCCCAAGGGAGCTTGCGGGATCAGGTTTGTGAGTCGATGCCCGGTCCTCTGTCCGTCCCAATGGACTACGACAGGATTAAATGGGCTGTCGACAGCTTTTACCCGTACAAATCTCCGGGTATGGATGGCATAATTCCGGCGGACCTGCAGAAGAATTCGACTGTGATAATACCCTGGCTGATGGCTATATACAGGGGATGCGTTAGATTTTCGTATGTACCTGTGAGCTGGACCTTGTGTAGAGTTGTCTTCATCCCCAAGGGAGGGAAGACTTCTCACACTGAGGCGAAGGATTACAGACCGATTAGTCTTGCATCCTTTCTTCTTAAGACTCTTGAAAGAGTTATCGACATTCACTTAAGGATGACCATCCCAAAGTGTTTACTCTCGACCTCTCAGCATGCCTACACAAAGGGTAGGTCTGTTGAGACGGCTCTTCACTCACTAGTTGGAACTATTGAGAGATCACTCGAATTCAAGGAGTGTGCTCTGGTGGCCTTTCTCGACATTGAAGGGGCCTTTAATAATGTCAACCCGGATTCTATCGTTGCATCCATGAGGAGTCTGGGGTTTGATGACGGTATATGTAGATTTGTGGATAATCTACTCAGGAACAGGGTCATCTGTTCCACGATAGGTGAAACCAGCGTTCAGAGGCTGGTAAACAGGGGTACTCCCCAAGGAGGAGTACTATCCCCACTATTGTGGAACCTGACTATGAATACCATGTTAACGAAAATGGACGACATGAGGTTTAAAACTGTGGCGTACGCTGACGATGTTGCAGTGGCCATCACGGGGAAGCATTTGAATATAATGTCTCAGTGTATGGAGGCTGCACTAAAGGTACTTAGCACCTGGAGCGTATCATGCGGCCTGGGTGTTAATCCGTCTAAGACGGAACTGGTACTCTTCACGAGGAAGTATAGGACTGAGGCCATGAGACTTCCGAGGCTAAATGGGACTGAACTTAAGGTCTCTTATAGCGCCAAGTATCTTGGCGTAATCTTGGACAGTAAGCTGTCATGGGGGCTGAACATCCGGACGAGGATGGAAAAGGCAATTGTTGCTATATATGCGTGCAGAGGTGCAATCGGCAAGAACTGGGGCATGGGCCCGAGATGTGTCAATTGGATCTTTGGAGCTGTAGTAAAGCCGACTCTGTATTACGGTGTTATCGTATGGTGGACTGCGCTGGGCAAGGGCAGGAACCGTACGATGCTTGAGAAGGTTCACAGACTGGCCGCATTGATGATCACAGGATCAATGCGCTCCACTCCCACCAGGGCGCTGTTTACAATGCTAAACTGGCTGCCGGTGGACATCATGGCCAGACAGATGGCTCTTTGTTCGGCGATTCGGTTGAACGCGGCACACGGCTGGTCGAGCCGGGACTATGGACACTCCAGCATAATGGGATACTCGATTGTCCCTGAGGGAGTGGACTACTGCACCCCGGAGCCTTTCTTTAGTGCGAGGTATGCGACACATATAGCGCACGAAAGTGCTCCGTCGGTAATGGGCTCCTTCCATGGACCAGCCCTGGGGGTTTACACTGATGGTTCAAGGAAGGGGGAAAGAGTTGGCGGAGTTTTTCTACATAGAGGAACTGGGAGTAAAAGTCTCCTTTCGCCTGCCGGATGGATGTAGTGTCCTGCAGGCGGAAATCTCGGCTATAAAGCGGGCAGCCAACTGGCTAAAGTATTATCGCGTATCGGGAGATATACGTATATTTACTGATAGCAAGGCTGCCATTGCCTCTCTTGCGGGTGTCTATACGACATCTAGGTTAACTGTGGAATGCCGGATGTCTTTGAATGAGATTGCTGAACATTCAGAGTTAACGCTTATATGGAAACCAGGGCACTCAAACTGCCCGGGAAACCAGATAGCAGATGAGCTGGCCAAGGAAGGTGGTCGTATGGATGAAGCATTCATTGATCAATTCATTGGCCTTCCAATGGCTCACTGTAAGTCACTCATTATGCGCGAGAATTATAGAATTGCGCAAGAGGGATGGACCCGTGAGTCCACCTGCTCCATATCCAGGGCCCTTTGGCCTGTATATGATGAACGGAGAACCAAATCTCTACTTGGGTTCAATACGAACCAAATCAGGACCGTGGTGTCGGTCATAACTGGACACTGGCCTGTTGGGACTCATGCTAGAAGAATGGGTCTGGTATTCAATGACTACTGTAGAAGTTGTCATGATGAGGAGGAAGAGGAAACTGTGCTTCACTTTCTCTGTCAATGCCCTGGGCTGCGGGGCATCAGGGGAAAATACCTGGGAGAACCGGTGTTTTCCTGTTTGGAGGATCTATCGGAAATAGAACTAAAATTGCTTCTTCTCTTCATTAGGAAGACGAATTGGCTCAACACTGCAGTGACGCCATCTGAGTAACTGCTCTCTGGGATGGGCATTGGCGCTGGGTATCACAAAGAGACCGCTATAGGACCCAAGTGAGCTGTCTCTTGATGGCTGCCCATGGAACCTAACCTAACCTAACCCTACCAAACAGGAAAAACTGCCCTACATGTTTCCCAGCCTCCTGCCGCGCAGCCAGGTCATTCCCATTACGAATCCCGTCAGATTTTCGAGCCCGCAGCCCGAGACATCTCCCAATTCGTGCAGGAATCTGCTACCTAGCCACCTCAGCCTGCTGTTCTGTAGCCTGGGACAGTGGCACAGAAAGTGCTCAACTGTCTTCAACTCCTCTGGGTCCTCACACAGCCTACATATATCCGATAAGCCAGACCCCATTCTCACCGCCATTCTGCCTATCATACAGTGGCCCGTGATAATACCTATCATGGTCCTGACGCAGGCCCTTCTCTTACCCAGCAGCGCGTCCGAATTTGACCTACTAAGCGTCGGCCACAGCGTGCGCGATACTCGGCAGTCCGTTCGGCCCCGCCAAGCCCGATTAGTCCTCTTCAAAATCCATTCCCTAATTCTCCCAAAGTAGAAGCCCATTGGAGGCCTGACCATTTGCAAACTGTCAGGATCTTCCATTTCCGAGCTCAGTCTTGCCAACTCATCAGATATCTCATTGCCGGTGATGTTGCAGTGACCCGGTACCCAGCAGAGCCTCACAAAATAATTCCCTAAGATTACTCCTAGAGCTCTCCTGCAATCGTCCACTAGCCTGGAGTTCACATAACAGCCCATCAAGGCCCTAAGAGCCGCCTGGCTGTCCACATATATAGTGACCTCCGAGCCCTTGGCAATGTTAACTCCTACCAATTCCACGGTCCTGAGAACCCCCAGAACCTTCGCCTGAAATACACTGCAGTCGTCGGGAAGTCTATATGACTTTCTGATGTCCAGATCCTCAATGTAGACCCCCGCACCCGTGCCCTTCATCTTCGAACCATCAGTGAAAATAGCAAATCCCCTATAAAATCTGCCCTGCCCTGATTAGCTCTCTCTAGAAGGCAATATCAAACGCCCAAAATCGACCCTAGTGACCAAATAATCCGTAGAGCCGGGCGAGCCTAGGTGATAACCACTAGTACTAATTTCACTCAAAATCCGCGAGTGACCCTCCGTGAAATTTTCGAACAGTCCTAGCTCCCTCAGCCTAAGAATGCTCCTTGCTGCCATTTCCCCCACATACTGCTCTATAGGCAGAAGATGAAGAATAACATCCAGAGCCGCCTGAGGGGTACTTCTCAAATCACCTGTCATGCCGATCGAAGCACACCTCTGAGCCTTAGACAGAAGGTCCCTCCGACTAGCTAGTTTCAATGCCTCCCACCAAACACAGCATCCATACGTAAGAATGGGTCTAACCACCGAAGTTGTGGGATGGCTGTTCAATCCCACAACTGACGGCCGGAGTCCCCAACTCCTACCTTTCGACGATCTGCAAGCATAGAAAGCATTGAGACCCCTCTTTAGCCTCTCCTGAGTATTCCTTCTCCAGGACAGCTTACTGTCCAGAAAAACTCCTAGATACTTAGCACTATCAGATCGCCTAAGCTCTACTCCCCCTAGTACCGGCAGCCTAAAATTCTCCACCTTGTACCTCCTAGGGAAAAGAACTAATTCTGTCTTCTCCGGATCAACTCCCAAGCCCTTATCAGTCGCCCATGCTGACAGTTCGCCCAGCGCCCCTTGCATGACATCGCTAATTGTCGGCAGAAACTTGCCGGACATCATCCGCGTAGGCGACGACCTTCTGACCTATCCTGTCAAAACGTCCCAGAACGACATTGCCAACCAAGAGCCACAATAAGGGTGAGAGAACTCCCCCTTGTGAGGTCCCCCTAGTCACGAGTTTCCTTAAGCGCTCGTTTTCCCAGTCTGAGTGAATAACTCTGCTGCTAAGCATCAGTTATCTGCTGCTAAGCATCAGAGTTATCCATTCGACCAAGAATAACGAAACCCCTTAATCACTCAGTGCCTGCCATATGGCCTCTATTTTCACATTATTAAAGGCCCCCTCTATATCCAGGAATGCCGCCAAGGTGTATTCCTTGTCTCGCAATCCCCGTTCTATATAACCCACCACATCATGAAGCGCACTCTCAACAGACCTATCCTTAAGATAGGCATGCTGAGCGCCGCTGATGATGCCGGCGCCAATCTTCGACCTCAGATGTAGATCAATCAGTCTTTCTAATGTCTTCACAAGAAAAGACGATAGGCTGATAGGTCTAAAATCCTTGGGTTTAGAGTGACCGGTTCTACCTGCCTTAGGTATGAAAATAACCCTGACCTCTCTCCACCCTCTAGGAAAGTAGCCATTTAGCAGACATACCCTAAATAGTTCCACCAGCAATAGGAGTGATGATCCCTGGATATTCTGTAGCATAGCCGGAAATATACCATCTGGTCCTGCCGATTTGTAATACCCAAAAGTATTAACCGCCCATGTAACATTATCCAAGGTGATGATATCCCCCACCGACTCCCTTATCTCACCTCCCGAGCCCGATCTAGAAAAGGGGTTACCACACCCCACTTGTTCCCCCGTCCCAGGATCCAAACAACCCGGGAAGTGAGTCTCCATAAGCAAACAGAGAGATTCGGAGCTAGATTCCGTCCATGAGTCGTCCAGTCTCTGAATAAATCCCGGGACCACGGGGTCCTTGGATAAAATCCTTCTGAACCTGGACATCTCATTTACAGATTCCACTGACTCGCTAAATTTGATCCACGAGTGCCTTTTAGCCCTTCTAATATCTCCCTTATACCTATTATAACTTATCCTAAAGTTACTCCAGTCCTCATCCCTACGCGTATGCTTCGCTCTATTGAATAACCTTCTGACAGTGGTCCTTTGAGTCCTCAACTCACCTGTCCACCATCTCGGTTGCGAGCGCCTACCCGGAAAATTCAGCGGACAAGATCGCTCATAGCTACTGGTCAACACCTCCGTAAAGGTACCCACCAGGTGCTCCACACCGGCCGAAGTCGACCCCCAATCGTGTGTAACTCTAAGGTTACTATTCACCAATCCCGAAAAGGAATCCCAGTTCGTCCTCCTTGAATTCCTATAAGGACGCCTTTTTGACTTTTCGAAGTTAAGATTAAAGGATATACGACCATGGTCAGAGAAGGAAAATTCCAAAGCCACCCTCCAATCATCTACTAAGTCTCTATAGTTCGTCAATGTTACATCTATTACTGCCTCCCTATCTCTAGTTCTGAATGTTGGCGTATTCCCCCTAGGTTTCTTAATTGAAAAAGATTTAAACTTTAAGGAACAAATCGAATATAATTGAATTTTAAAAATTTGTATATAGTGGGTTGCTAGTAACATTCCATATTTTTCCAAAATGGTCACTTATCCTCGCCAGAAATTTTCGAAAAAAACCAACTTTTTCAAGTCTGAATTTCTGAAATTCCAAAATTATTTCAGATATTCCACTACCATAATTCACTTTAGGACTCCCTTCTACCCCATTCCTATATGGTCCGATATTAGTAACTATCACCATTTCTCCATATTGTCTAAAGTCAATATCGCCATTTTTTAAAATTAAATTTTCTTAATTTCCAAAATTATTTCAGATACACCACTAATATAGTGGGTTGCTAGTAACATTCCATATTTTTCCAAAATGGTCACTAATCCTCTCCAGAAATTTTCGCAAATAACGAACTTTTTCAATTCTGAATTTCTGAAATTCCAAAATTATTTCAGATATCCCACTACCAGATTGTTGAAATGTAATGTGCATATTAGGGATGCCAAACGGGAAATCCCGAATCCCGAAATCCCGGGATTTTTAACATATCAACTTTTATGTACAAAACTGTTCGTTTTTATTGAATTTTTATACTACATACAAAAAAATTATTAAAAATTATATTTGAGTTATATTTTTTATTGCAAATAATTCTTATTTTTGAGTTTAATTTTTGTTTTTGGAACACAACGAGTATTTAAAATGTTAAATTTTTGCTTGATATATGACGACTATTTCTGGATTTTTGTATTTTGCTTAATAAAAACCATTATTTTAAGTAGAAACGAAATTTGCAGATTCACATCTCAAGCCTTTTTTTACAATTACGTTTAGCAAGTTCAGGTTTGGCTTAAGACATAATTCCAAAATAAAAATGATTATTTTTATGCAAAATATAGAAATCAAGAAATAATTGTTATATATCAAGCAAAAAATAAAAATTATTAACGATCCAATTAAAGTTTTATTCAGAAACAAGAGAATAAAAGTTGATATAGTTATAACAATTAAGTCGTAATATTGATGAAATAGCTCATATTCCTTCCGGTCCATTAAAAAAAAAATTGCTTAAAAAACATACGGTAAATAAATAAAATAATTTTTTATAAATAAACACTATTTGACGTATTCATAAATAAATTATTTAAACTTGAAATCTGTTTTAAGAAACATTTGTATAAACATTTTGTTTTAAAATAAATTTCAAACGTACTTTAATTATTGATAATGAATCTCGCCCTCAACCTAGAGGTGTACTGCACTGCAGTCGACATAGTGTTACAGTTTTTAACTCAGCTATTGGGATCGATGAGGGACTACACTTTGCAGTGTATTAATTTCGTCACAACTTAATTCACATTAAAAATTGAATTTCTGTCAAAAAACCGAAATGAATTGATCTAGAAAAACTAAGAGAATCGTATATTTTTTTAAGCTTTTTTCAGAATCGGATTAGTTTGATCATGGGTGAGGCCAGTGTTATAAACATATGAATAAAATAAATTGTTTTGTTGTTTTCATTTTTAAAAATTTATGTTACGATATAAAACCTTTTGAATATTTAAAAAGTGTTGTTTATTAAAAAAAAGTTGCATTTTAAGGCAACACATTGATCCCGAAAAATCCCGAAATCCCGGGATCCACAAAATCTTTCAAAAATCAGTCCCGATTGGCATCCCTAGTGCATATACATACAATGCAACTCTGTTTTACAATGCTAATATTTTACTACTTTGTTTTTTCTTCTTTTGCTTTAATATTCTTTTTGTATTATACATTCTTGTATTTTTGAATCTATCTGAAAAAACCTCACTCAACAATAAACGATTGAACTGTAAAGAGGTGTTGTCTTTTATTAAACAAGAGAATTGAATTCTAACAAGAATTCACTTTAGGACTCCTTTCTCCCCCATTCCTATACGGTCCGATATTAGTAACTATCACCATTTCTCCATATTGTCCAACGTCCATAAAGCCCACTTTTAACACATTTCAAAATCGACATTTTTTAAAATTTAATTTTCTTAATTTCCAAAATTATTTCAGATATACCACTAATATGGTCCCAAAGAGGATCTCTTGGAGTACCATTTCTATATAGTGGGTTGCTAGAAACATTCCATATTTTTCCAAAATGGTCACTAATCCTCGCCAAAAATGTTCGCAAAAATCGAACTTTTTCAAGTCTGAATTTCTGAAATTCCAAAATTATTTCAGATATCCCACTACCAGAATGCTCCTTAGAACTTTTTTCTTCTGTGGAACCGGTTCTTTTTTCCCTGAAATTGCTCCTAAACGCAATTTTTCCTATTACAGCAGCACTGTTAAATGCAATGTTAACTGAAAATAGTTGCTGTTAATAAATTGTGGTTGATGTATCCGCAAGTTAAATACGTATTTATCTTCACACACATAAAGCTTCAAGAGTAATCAAATTTGAAGTCAAGAAAAAGTCCTGAATTCGACCTAATAACTGCTGAAGTTCTTAAAAATCTACCTCATAAAGCCATCCTTAGTATTAACGCCATTATGAATACAAGTTTAAACCTCAGATATTTTCCGTTAGCTATGAAAGTTTCTGACGTAATAATGATAAATAAACCTGGCAAAAATGCAAATGAAGTTTCGTCCTATCGGCCGATTTCTTTGCTACCCGTAATGGGAAAACTGTTCGAAAAAATGTTCTCTAATAGACCAAAAACAAATAATTTCAACAAAGCAATTAATACCTCCCCAGCAATTCTACTTTAGAAAAAGGCATTCTACGATAGACCAAGTGCATCGAATTGCACTTGAAGAAGCACTGGAAAAAAAGAAAGTATGTTCAGCTATATTCTTGGATGTTGCATGGGCCTTAGACAAGGTATGGCAAAAAGGACTACAACACAAGCTAAGAACACAACTACCTGTACAATATACTAACTTACTAAAATCCTACAGAGGAAAAAATACTCAGAATAAAAGAAATTGGAGCAGGGGTACCACAAGTTAGTATACTCGGTCCTCTTTTGTATTTATTATATACGTCAGATATACCTACTCATATGAACGAAAACATAATAGCAACTTTTGCGGATGACACTTGTATTCTTTCAGTTAGTGATAACGAAATGGAGTCTTGCACTAAGCTTCAATCCTCTATAGATACATGCATATATTGCTTGAATGGACGAAAAAATGGAAAATTAAATTAGATGAGAATAAATCAGTCCATGTCGATTTTACATACAAATCTATAAGATACAAACCCATAAAAATATCGAACTCTATTGTCCCACATGCTAAATATCTTGGAATGACGTTTGATGCGAAACTTAAATGGAAAGAATATATAAAAACAAAAGAAACAGAACTGAATACATATTAATTTCAACAAACTAAAATGGATTGTTGGAAGATACTCTCCAGTTTCAATTCAAAACGAACTGCTTATCTACAATCAAATACTAAAACCAGTATGAACCTACGGAGGTCAAATACGGACGGGGCTGCGCCGCCGAAAACCAAATTAATGTTATTCAACGCTTTCAAAAGAAAGTACTTAAGAATATTGTTAACGCACCCTACTATATTAGAATTAATGATCTAAACAGAGATCTTGGAGTAATGACAATCTCAGAAGTAATACAGAATTTTGCAGCTAAACACGCACAAAGACTTCAGTCACGTTAATCCAGAAGAAGAAATATTAGGTAATGATGAAATCTACTCAAGGAGACTGAAGAGAACTAAGCCACAAGATCTGGTGGCTGTAATTGCATGAATTTCATTAACCAGAAAAATATTACTTGCTAGTCCAAGACTAGGTGTAATAAGATGAAATGTATATACATACATACATATGTATACAATTTCTGCAATAAAAAATAAAAAAAAATAAGCCACGCGCGTTTAATACCTTAGCTTTTTATCTCTAACAATCATTAATCAACTTCAAGTCAATTTCATCAATAAGAAATAAATAAACAGTGAAATGAAATGTCAACTAGATAAATGACAACTGAATTGACAGCATATTGCTAGGAAATAATTGCTTGAGAAATCAGCAGAGCAATCATTCCGTAGTGGATTGCCGCTTATGACAATCTACGTTCCACATCAAAAATTTTATGCGTCAATAATTATTGCTACTTGGAAAACGCGCGTAATATTTTCTGGAATCATTGTTTTCGACATAGGCTTGTTATTTTTTATTGTAATACTGAATAAGACTTACCTTCCAAAAAGAGGATGCCACAGTGGTATATTTGTGTCAGTTGTTAGGCCTAAAGAATCATTATTCGTGGGGTTGTTTTCTGTGGCTATGCTAACAGCAAATGTTTTAGTTTTTTGCTTACTAATTTCACTGCTTGATTCAATACCAGTATTTGAAATACTGCAGGACCTAGGTAATGGAGGCACAATAGTAGCATTATCCAAAATTGTTGCTTTTCCGTCTGCATTTCTATCGTTAACTTTAAAATCTGCTGAATTTTTTTGTATTTCGCTAACATTTTTTACATAGTCGGATGATAAATTTTTAACATATGGAATCGAAGAACTGGACGATGGATTAACACTGTGCTCCGGATCTAAAAGATTGGACAATGATTTACATGTTAATCTGGGTTTGTTTTCTGCAATATGTCTTTGGTTGTTATTGGAATATTGTGTTGTTTCAGCGGAGTGACGACCAGCGACTGAACTCCTTAAATTGTATGACTTCTCTGGTACTAAAATACTGGGGCTGCAGTTATTTGTCTGGTTTCTGCAGGTATTTGTTTGTTTATTATTTGGTAAATTTGTTTTTTGCTTCCTGTGTTCAATTAAATTAGGTACACCGTCAATTATAGATTTGCCTTTATCTAATGAAGATCCTGAATTCTCCGCAACTACAGCACTTATGAGTAGTGAGGAGTCTGTTTTAGGCTGATTTAATTGAAGTACACTTTGCATCTGGTGTTGAACAATTTTTTGAAATAGTGACAACTCTTCGTTTGATTTAACCTGCTGCGGAAAATGTTCAATGCTAGTATTTGATGTAGATTGTCCAGTTATTTTTTTAATTTTAGTAATATTACAAATATCTTCTAAATTTGTTGCACTATTTAAATAAGAATTAAAAAATGGCACTATATTGGAACATTTTTCTGGCAAAACATTTGGATTTTGCAAGGAATTTGCAATATCCTGAGTAATCTGGCTGAAATAAGGCAACCAAAGCATCTGATTCAACATAGCCATTGTGGCAGAATTTAAGTCAGAGGAAAAAGATGAATCTGTGTGATCATCATTTGTACATTCTTTTTTTTTTTCTGAGGACCTGTATATATCCGGTTGTTCTATAGAAATATTGTTTGATCCTTGTATTTTGTTACAACTGCTTAGACAATTTGTTGTTTGTTTTATCGTATGTTGAAGATGGTGCTGTATAGGCGATTGTGATGGAATCTCTTTAAACCTATTTGTTAATTGGACAGTTACTTGCTTATTAGATAATGGTTTGTTTACACCTTTCTCCTTTTCTTGAATACTCGATGATTTCTTATCTTTAAGCTCATTTTTTATAATCGCCTCTAGCTGAGCCATTGAAATAACAAGAATATTTGGATTTTGTATAATTTCTGGATAGGCAAAAGCTTCAGGCAATCTTAGTTCAGGTCTTGTTGTAATCAATAGTGGAATTTCTCTAGCAGGCGATGCTAAAACGGCACTCAGTCTGTCTTTTGGAACTAATATTGGATCGGGAACTTTCCATTGGGTGTTTCGTATAAGTAAACGTAGTTGGGTTAAAGGATCTGGATCCTTATCTATCATTGTTAATTTTCCCACATTTTGAGTTAGAACTTTGTGCTTATTTAGTCTTAAACGTTTTTTAAGAGGCTCATCATGTTCACTGTCATCGTCATCATCAATAACTACTGTCTCAATGAAATCGCTAGATTGTAAAGATTTAGAAGAATATAAAGATTTCATATTGGATATATTTGAATCTCTTTGTTTCTCAAGATCTTTTGGTTCCCTTTGATGTTTTGTTGTAAGTGCATTTAATTTCATAAATTGTTCTAATATTAGATTTTTTAATGTTTCTGATGACGACGTTAATGAAGATGATTCCTCTTGTAGTGGAGATTTTATAATATCTGAACTAGATGTGACCGCACACTGGCTACGAGATTCTGAAGGAGGGCAAACTTCCTCACGTTTTTTATAACTAAGGTCTTTAGGGGAGTCATCGATAACATTTACTGATCGTAATTTACTATTGTCAATATCTATTTCCATATTAGGTTCAATATTGAGTTGAAGTGGAGTTTTTTGAGATGCTGTTGTTTCTACAACCGACGTAGTCGAATGTAACATGATTTGAGATTCACTTAATAAGTCAGAATCCACCTTGTCAAAAGATTCCATAAAATTATTAGATTGGAAGAGGTCTCCATTTAAACCTTCTATTTCCCCGGCCTCGTTAAATGACAAACATTTTGGTGGATCACTAACATCTGGTATAACAACTATTTCATTTGACCCAATCTTCGGAAGTAATTGGTCCATTAAAGATTTTGTTATTATTTCATTAGCCTGTATCAAATTAGTTTCGCAGCTTGTTTTTACAAGGGTATCTATTAAGTCAGCATCTCTATTAGCATTTTCATCACAGTTCTGGAGAAGATCAGCATCATCAAGCAAATCTTTAAGATTTTTTGTTTTGGCCTCTAAACTTTCCGTATTTTCTTCAGATATTTGTAATTTAGACTCTGTATTAATTTTTTCTATAATAATATTAAATTCTTTTTTGCGTGGATTAAGAAAATTAGTTTCAGCAACTTTTGAAGTATTTTGGTAATTTTCAATCTCAATGGATTGACTCTCGTATTCTGAAATAGAATTATTTGATAAAAATAAACCGGTTTTTGGACATAGGTGAAAGGCAAGTTCTTCTTCTAATTCTCTATGATATGTAGACTTTGTTTCCAAGGGTATATCCACCGACAATGATGTATTAGTTGGATTTGAATTAGTCTCTGAACCTTCAGAGCTCCCTTTAATATTATGTACAGGTGTATCTTTGTGTAAATCCTTTTTAGGCATTATTTCGTGATCAACTTTAGATTCACTTCGATTATTTGTTTTTTTTGAAAATATGTCTGGTTCTTCTAAAAGATTTGATTCAAAAGGTAACTGTGCTGTTGAAGGTTCAGTACTTAGAGTCGAATTTTGTGCGGCAGTAGCACTGATTTCAGATTTTTTTGCCGCTTTATCTGAACGCGATTTCTTTTTGAACTTTTTTGACTTTTTGGTTTTGCATTTAACATGTTCAAATGTCAGGGGATTGAATACTGTTTCTAATCTATTCAATTTAGTGTCAACATTATTGACTTCTGCTTCAGGCAAAATATTAAGAGTCGTAAACTCCTTACAAACCATATTATCTTTGTTGTCAATTTCACCATTACTAATATAGTTTCTTTCTTGAATATTGTGTTCTCGTTTTACTTTCATTAATGGTGTAGGATAAAACTTTAATACTCTTGACGATGTGGGATCTGATCTTGGAATGGCCCGCCACCCATTTGACGTTTTTTTGATACGAATACGATTTCTTTTATCATAGTCCTCGCAACGAACTTCAACAATACGTGTGTCATCTTGTTTTACCCATAAAAATATAGGATTAACTCTTGCAACTAATGTTGAATCATTGTCTAATGTACATGGTGTTTTTTTTATGGATTTGATACTGTCTGATTTCGGAGAATTCACAGTTTTACAAATCGTAGTTTTTACTTTTTCACATTTCACTTTTTTTTCATTTTTACTGGCACACAATTGGTTTGATTTACTTTTTAAACTCAAAACATCAGTTGGTAATTTTAAATTTACACTAAAACTACTCCCGTTTAGATAGCATGTTGGTTCATTTTTTATATCTCTCAAAAGACCTTTTGGTCTAGTCGGGTCCTCTACTTTAAGGTGACCAAACTTCGGTTTTGAATTTTTTTTAGTTGCTCCCCTTGTTTTTCTCCTGGAATTTGGCTGCTCTTCAAAAACCAGAAATATGTCACGAGCTACTCTCCGGCGTTCAGACTTTCTATGAAATACTTCTTCAATAACAGTTTCTTTTGCAGAATCGACATCCAAATCATTCTTAATGACCTGTTCTTTTTTAACATAATTTTTTGGTACTTTTGTTGTATTTTTTTTCGCAGTACAAGATTTCACCTTATTTCCATTTTTTGCTTTAGATTTGGCAGTGCTTCTCGGCATATTGCAACAGCAAATTTATTGCTTTTTATAATACTATCACACAATTGTCATTTTCAATAGTAAAATTTTAATGCATTTTTGTTTTTTAGAGTAAAAAAAATAATAGTTGTATTGAACATACACACATGCGTAAGGCTTTTAAAACTTTATTCACGGTTAGGAAATACTGCAGAATGTATTTCTTTATTTTATGAAAGATTTTAATATAAAAAAAAAACAAAAACCCATTTGCAAAATCGATTTAATTTTGTATATATCATAGTAACTCATAATATTGAAAACGGGCGTATAGGAATTTTGCATAGACGAATCGTTGTTTTAATTAAAAATGTTGTCAACCTCTTATAGTTTTAAAACCTCAATAAGTAAAAATGATTACTATTATAAGATAAACGGTACCCACAGGCACAATTTAGACAAATATAGGGTATTCTACAAGAAGACTGCCGGTCATTTTACTAGTAAGTTTTGACCACTATATTGGGTAAAGTTTCTATTAGTTTATTAAGAGAAAAATGATAAAACTAACCAAAACTTTGTGTACATTTGATTTTGCCACTCTCTCTAACGCATTCTGTCTTAAATTAATAAGTAAGAGATTAAGGGCCCAAGTTATAAAAAATGAAATAGAATGATAAAGGGTTTATGAAAAGGATTTTGTATGGAAATAAGTTTCATAAACCCTTTATTAACCTTTTTTTAATTTTTATAACTTAGACCATATTAATATAATGTAAAATTGTTGCAAGTGTGTTAGTAAAAAAAATTTTTTTTAGTTTTGGTAATGCATTTCTTGTAGGGTACTTCTTTCCATTTTTACCACAGACCATGGCCGGCCAAATTAGTAGGTCTGCGCGAAACTACAACAATGCAACAATAGAAAAAACAACACGCATTTTGTTTGTGTAAATAATGTTAAATATGTCAAGACCCAATGCATTTGTTTGTGTAATAAATGAACAAGATGTCAAAAACAATTGCACGGTAAAAATACAACTCTACAAAAAATGAGCAGGCGTTTCTAGCAGATCTACTAATTGGGCCATGCCAGTTGACGATGACACTAAAAACGAAACATCAGTATTGCGTGTTTTGTGAATATACTACTACAAAACAACAAAAAAAAAAAAAAATATTAATTAACATTTTATATCCCATTAATTTGGAAAAATTTTATATCCAATTATACCTTTTCCCAATTCTCTTAATTTGAATTTGTTGCCATTTTTAGATTTCTTTCTTCATCTATTTTTCTCCGAGAGTCGCAAAAGCACCCCTATAAGAACATAGACGGTCATTTTACCAGTCATTTGACTGTCATTAATGATATAACAACAGTCATCGCGTAGAACAAAGTTTCTATCACTTTCTTAGGGGCAATATGAAAAAAATTACCTAAGCTTTTGTGTACGTGTGGTTTTGCATTCTTCTCTAACTTATGAATATTATCGTCTATAGAAGATTTTTCTGACCTGTACCTCGTTTCTGTATTTCTCGCATCGTAAAATTTTCCGCATGAAACAAGTGAATTATGACAAAAACAGTGCAATATGAAACAACAAATTGTTTTTCTCACATAAGTGTTTCTGTATCTTTGCTTTGGGAGAATTATCTGTCATTTAAATAATTTTCCAGCAATTATTGGAAGGATGTGAGAAAAAGTGTTTCTGTTTCAATATTTTGCTAAAAGTTTCTCACAATTACTGTCAAAATAAGTCACATTTGAAATTGATGCGATAAAAATAAAATTTAAAAAGATGGAGCACGAATTATGTACACAAGAATGTGTATTATTTTTTTTTTTTTATTTGAAGAGAAAGAATTTATGTAAATGATGAAAATAAATAAAACACAATTGTTATATTTTGTTATTTTAATTTTTTAAGCCCTTTTGTTTTCGTTTTATGCAGGGCTGCCAGATAAATTTGTGAAAAAATCGTTAATTTTTAAGAAAAAATAAAAAATATCGTCTATTTTGTTTTAAAAAAACGGACAAATTAAAATTAATTTTGACAAATTTTGTTCGATTTTTATTAAAAAACGATAAAAAAAAATAGTTAAAGTTCATGGGTAAAATACATATTTTATACATACATACAACCTTAAGCTTGAGGTATATTCAAATACAATTATTTATTTTATTTTTTCTTTAATCCGATAACAATTTAAAATTCCAGATTGTTTTTTTTTCCTGAAAAAATCAAACAAAGGCGTGACAAAAAATCTTATTGGAATAAAACTAACACTTTTGGCAAAAAAAGGCAAAAATTTCCTATAGTGCATTGACTGAAAAATGGGGTAATAGTTTAATGTTTTAATCACATAAACAAATGTATTAAATAATCTAAGGAAATAAAAATGACCGTTTTCCTTCGAAATTTTGATTTTGCCGATAAATTTTTTAAGCTGCATTTTTTAAAGATATCGTTTTTCTGTGGTGTCTAATACACAAACATATAAAACTATTTAAAATCATTTTATTTCGAAGAAAAAATCAGCAAATCGGCACTTTGCCAATTTTGAAACAAAAAATCGTCAAAACGACGATAAATCGTCAAATCTGGCAGCCCTATTTTTATTATATCTATTTCTTTCGTTGACGTTTCGCTTGCATTTGACACTTAATTACTGGAAGTATTCCAGTTAAAACAGAATCTGTGCAAGGCGAATTCAACTACAGGTGGTGTCGATACTACAACAATCCAAAAACAACAGAAACAACAAAGGGGTTTTTGCATTACATTGTTAGTGTTTACTGTCCAAAATGTCAACCATTCCTAACAAAACACTAACAAATCAAAACAAAGTAGCTCGAACTGTCAAAATCAGATGGCGTTTCGACACCACCTGTAGTTGAATTCGCCTTGAATCTGTGTTGTCTGTTCTCGCATTCATATACAGAAACACTTTTTTCTCACAAATCGAGAAACGATGGAATTTTTTGTTTCACACTTAATGTGAGAAATTTTGCGATGCGAGAAATACAGAAACGAGCTACTGGACTTGCATTCCAAAATTAATTACATATGTAAAAAATTGCTATATTGTGTATATTGTATATATAGTGCACCCTCGGATTGCGCAGCCCTCAATAAACGCAACTCCTCTTCTATGGGAAAAGCAAAATTTTTTAAATTTTAGACTCTGCTAGCGCAACTCTTCAAAATTTCGTGACTCGGTAATTGCAACTTGATTTAATTAAAATACTAAAAACATATTATAAATAAAAACTAGAGTTTCGTACAGACGGTGGTCAGATCTAGCAATATTGTTAGTAAAATGTGCTACAAATTTCTTACAACCGTGCGAACTTGAAATTTTTGTTTGACGACGTTGTCAGAAAAAGCATTGTGAGTCCATTTATAAGGGGTCTGTACGCGATCAAGTCCCTGCAGTCAGGCTGGAACCAAATGTCTCCATGTCTTTTCTCATTTTACAAGTGACAACCCTAGTAGTTCAAATGTTTCCAATTTTTCTTTTAAGTGTCAATATAAAAAATACAGAGACAATAGATGTGGTATATATCTAGTGTATGGGTCAATAAACAAAATAGAGAGGCAACAGATGTAGTACTCGTACATTTGTAGTAACATTGGCAACAAACCCGTCAATATCCTAAAAGAAATGTCTATAGTAACACTGACTTGCGTTAAAAATATAAAAAATACATAATTTCTTTTGAAACGAGCAAAAGAAATTATAAAAGGCAAATTAAAAATAGACTATTTTATACATATAAAAATAGAAGTGTTTATATTTTAATAGTACCAATTTTACATACCTGGGTTCCAGAAAAATTACGACCGAAACTAATTCTAACAAAGCAAAATTAAAATAATTTCCACCTCAAGGTAAGTTTTAAAACAAATTAACCCACAAAGCCTTTTTGGCACTACATTTTTATCTGATCAGTGTTTTTATTTTTGCTTTAATCTAATTTGAAAAGCTGTTGCTGAAAAGAAGTATCCAAAAGACTTGAAACTATTGAAAAGCATCCAAATAGGTTGTTTGAAATTTTAACCGAACACAAAATTTTGCTTGATAAGTTGGTTTCCCAAAATGCAACCGTCGATAATATTATGCAAATATTTCCAATAATACGGTAGAGTAATTAAAAGACCTAGACTCTCTTTTAGGCTCACATTCAGATCCCTATGTAATAGAGCATTTTTTTTATAAAAAAATAATTTATCTAATTTAACTTTTGTTTTTAGAAACGACAGATTTAAATTATAATCGCTGGAAATGTAGAGCGCAACTTGCACCGCATATTTGGACAAAATATCATCATGAACTTTAATGTCGATGGAGTTTTCGCTAAAAAAAAACGACTGCGAGATTCCGGAAATGTGTTCACAGCATTAATAGGTAAAAAATTTGTTACATTATTTCTCAAATATTTTTAATAAAACAAATCTTATCCAATAATTAAATATAAAACAACAATCAACGATTTGCCGGACAAGACCTTGAGAAAAGCATTGCAAAGGCAAAAGAAGAAGCAATTCCCAACAAAATTCCCTGGCTTTTGTTGAAGAGCAATGTTTTATAAATTGCAACTGATCTCATACACATATGTATATGTTAAGTTTATATGTATATGAAGGTATTTTTGTATACGAATTTTGACTCAAATGATTATGTGTACATTTTTTATTTAATTTTAATTGTTAGTAAAATGTGTTAAAAATTTCTTACAACCGTGTGAACTTGAAATTTTTGTTTGACGACGTTGTCAGAAAAAGCATTGTGAGTCCATTTATAAGGGGTCTGTACGCGATCAAGTCCCTGCAGTCAGGCTGGAACCATATGTCTCCATGTCTTTTCTCATTTTACAAGTGACAACCCTAGTAGTTCAAATGTTTCCAATTTTTCTTTTAAGTGTCAATATAAAAAATACAGAGACAATAGATGTGGTATATATCTAGTGTATGGGTCAATAAACAAAATAGAGAGGCAACAGATGTAGTACTCGTACATTTGTAGTAACATTGGCAACAAACCCGTCAATATCCTAAAAGAAATGTCTATAGTAACACTGTATTGACTTGCGTTAAAAATATAAAAAATACATACTTTCTTTTGAAACGAGCAAAAGAAATTATAAAATGCAAATTAAAAATAGGCTATTTTATACATATAAAAATAGAAGTGTTTATATTTTAATAGTACCAATTTTACATACCTGTAGCCCGTTTCTGTATATCTCGCATCGTAAAATTTCCCGCATGAAACAAGTGAATTATGACAAAAACAGTGCAATATGAAACAAAAAATGATTTTTCTCACATAAGTGTTTCTGTACTTTTACTTTGCGAGAATTATCTGTCATTTAAATAATTTTCCAGCAATTATTGGAAGGATGTGAGAACAAGTGTTTTTGTAACAATATTTTGCAAAAAGTTTCTCACAAGAACTGTCAAAATAAGTCATATTTGAAATTGATGCGAGAAAAAAAAATTTAAAAAAATGGAGCCCAAATTATGTATGTATGTAAACAAGAATGTGTATTATTTTATTTTATTTTAAAAGAAAGAATTTAAATGATGAAAATAAGTATATAAAACACAATTGTTATATTTTGTTATTAAAATTTTTTTAGCCTTTCATTGTTTGTTTTATGCAGGGCTGCCAGATAAATTTGTGAAAAAAACGTCAATATCCTAAGAAAAAATAAAAAAATCGTCTATTTTTTCGGAAAATTTAAAATTAATTTTGACGAATTTTGTTCGATTTTTATCATATAATCACAAATTTTTATCATATAAACACATAATAAAAAAAAAAAAAAAAAAAAAAAACAAACAAAAATGGGTAAAATACATATTTTATACATACATAAGCTTGAGGTCTATTTAAATAAAATTATTTATTTTATTTTCCTTTATCCGATAAGAGTTTAAAATTTCAGATTGTTATTTTTCCCTGCAGAAATCACACAAAGAAGTGACAAAATATCATATTGAAATAAAATAAACCCTTTTGGACAAAGTAAAAGGCAAAAATTTCTTAAAGTGCATTGACTGAAAAATGGGGTAATAGTTTTATCTTTTGATCACACAAACAAATATATTAAATAATCCAAGCAAATAAAAATTAAACAGTTTCCGTGCGAAATTTTGATTTTGCCGATACATTTTTTAATCTGCCTTGTTTTTAAAGATATCAGTTTTCTGTGGTGCCTAATACACAAACATATAAAACTATTTAAAATTGTTTTATTTCAAAGACTGTATCGTCACTAGAAAAAAATTAGCAAATTTTCACTTTGCCAATTTTGGAACAAAAAAAATCGTCAAAATGTCGATAAATCTTTAAATCTGGCAGCCTTATTTTTATTATATATATTTCTTTCGTTGACGTTTCGCTTGCATTTGACACTTAATTACTGGAAGTATTCCAGTTAAAACATAATCTGTGTTGTCTGTTCTCGCATTTAAATACAGAAACACTTTTTTCTCACAAATCGAGAAACGATGAAATTTTTTGTTTCACACTTAATATGAGAAAATTTGCGATGCGAGAAATACAGAAACGAGCTACTGGGTTCCAGAAAAATTACGACCGAAACTAATTCTAACAAAGCAAAATTAAAATAATTTCCACCTCAAGGTAAGTTTTAAAACAAATTAACCCACAAAGCCTTTTTGGCACTACATTTTTATCTGATCAGTGTTTTTATTTTTGCTTTAATCTAATTTGAAAAGCTGTTGCTGAAAAGAAGTATCCAAAAGACTTGAAACTATTGAAAAGCATCCAAATAGGTTGTTTGAAATTTTAACCGAACACAAAATTTTGCTTGATAAGTTGGTTTCCCAAAATGCAACCGTCGATAATATTATGCAAATATTTCCAATAATACGGTAGAGTAATTAAAAGACCTAGACTCTCTTTTAGGCTCACATTCAGATCCCTATGTAATAGAGCATTTTTTTTATAAAAAAATAATTTATCTAATTTAACTTTTGTTTTTAGAAACGACAGATTTAAATTATAATCGCTGGAAATGTAGAGCGCAACTTGCACCGCATATTTGGACAAAATATCATCATGAACTTTAATGTCGATGGAGTTTTCGCTAAAAAAAAACGACTGCGAGATTCCGGAAATGTGTTCACAGCATTAATAGGTAAAAAATTTGTTACATTATTTCTCAAATATTTTTAATAAAACAAATCTTATCCAATAATTAAATATAAAACAACAATCAACGATTTGCCGGACAAGACCTTGAGAAAAGCATTGCAAAGGCAAAAGAAGAAGCAATTCCCAACAAAATTCCCTGGCTTTTGTTGAAGAGCAATGTTTTATAAATTGCAACTGATCTCATACACATATGTATATGTTAAGTTTATATGTATATGAAGGTATTTTTGTATACGAATTTTGACTCAAATGATTATGTGTACATTTTTTATTTAATTTTAAGCTGTAGTTACTTGGAGGCCACACGAACAATTTTTGTCTTTCAATTCCTTTCAGTTTGCTCTCACTCTCATTTTTTTACTAACACACTCAAACTTTTTAAATTGGCCACGAGATTGCTATCAATTTTAACCATCCATTTGTTTAGCAATTTTACGTTCAATTTAACAGCTGATTAGAAGCTTAGTGAGCAAATTTTTCGTTTGTCAGTATAAATTGTTTTCTTGATGACATCTTGAAAGTAAATTGCTTAAAAATTGCGTGCAGCCTACGTCATAGCGTTCAATTTATGTAAATTTTGACAAACAGTATATGTAAAAGACTATCAACAAAATGTTGATCGTGTGACCGCAGGGTTAGGTATATATTATATGTATATTTGAAAGAGATTTAGCCAGCCCTGAAAAAATGTGTGAAGTTTTCGATAACGGATATATACAGCCATGTCACAGAGTACAATTCCGTTCGGAATGATTCCGTTGGGAAATAAGAAAACATTAATATCAATTTTTTTTAAATAATAAAAAATATATTTATTAAAACGAAATAGTCTGTTTTAACTTATTTGCTGAGGAAGTGTTAACATGCACAATCATTGTAGACAAAAGTACAAATAGATATTAGTGATGAGGTCGCCAGTTTTACACTAGAATTCTATTATTTTCTTTACCTACAGCTTTGTTCCATAATTTATAGAAACGTACTAATTAATTCCTGGTTCGAATGTCTCCATAAGGTCTCATAAGAACTATCAAGTCAATAATTAGTCAATTGTTATAGTGGTACTAGCGGATTTTCAATGACACGCACATGTTAAATGTCAATAGCATTAAGCCTTGTATAGGGTATAATTAGACAGTAGTACTTCCGACAAAGTCAAAAGCGAGTAAGTGTAATTTTACTATCGACATTTCCTACAGGGGTATTTCTCATCAAGCGCTATAGAAGTATTTGTGAAAATGTGTTTGTATGTGCGACACCGACGATGATGGATTAATAATCAAAAAATTTAGATATTACGGCGAATATTACGCCCAACACATGTACACGAGTGATTTCGCCTGCTTGGCAAGCATTTTGATAGTGTACAAACCCCTTAAAGCTCGGATGTCAAACCACGAGGTGAGTCGCTTTTGGACTTCATAGTAGAAAATGAACTAACAGTAGTTAATAGGGGTAGTGAGCCCACCTTTATTGTGACTAACAGAAGGGAGGTTCTTGATATTACGCTTATTAGTGATAAGTTCGCGGATATGATTAGCGATTGGAACGTGTCTAAGGACTGTTCCTTCTCTGATCACATGTATGTTGATTTCAATTTTTCCTTTAGAGTTGATTCAGTTAAACCCTACACGAACAGAAGAAGGACTAACTGGTCTATCTATGCGAGTGTACTCGGCGACAAGTTGCCTATGTGCCCAGTTCTCATAGACAGTGTGTCCATGCTCGACTCCGCAGTGGAGTCATTGACCGGTGCCTTAATGGAGGCAACAAACGAAGCCTGTAAAATAATGGACAGGAGGGGCAAAGCTAAGCCCATATGGTGGAATGCGGAAATTGCTGAAAAACGCAAGGAAAGCAGGAAGCTCTTTAATGAGGCAAAACGTAATGGTGTTTGGAACAATTACAAGTCCTCAGTTAATGAATTCAAGAATCTTATAAGGAAGGCCAAGAGACAGTCATGGAGGAAATTCTGCAGTGACGTGGAAAACTCCTCGGAGACAAGTCGGCTTCGTAAGATTTTATCCTATAATCCAGCTATTCCATCATTTATACGGAAGATGGATGGATCCTGGACCACAAACAGTCGGGACACCCTTGAGGTCCTAATGAATACACACTTCCCTGGTTGCACTGATGATGTGCCTAGGGAGGAAACTTTTAGCGGCGCTCGGGATATCTCTAATATTCCGATAACTCGCCATCGTGTGGAATGGGCGGTCAAAAGCTTCCATCCCTTTAAATCACCAGGCCCGGATGGCATTATCCCAGCGGACCTACAAAATAACCTGGGAATATTGATGCCATGGCTCTTGGCAATATTTAGAGCCTGCCTGAGTCTCTCACATGTCCCAGCAACGTGGACATCATATAAGATCGTCTTCATCCCCAAGAGTGGGAAGACATCTCACACTATGGCTAAAGACTTTAGACCAATTAGTCTATCCTCCTTTCTACTGAAAACACTGGAGAGGATTTTGGATATTCACATTAGATCATCATTAGGACCCAATTCCCTGTCACCGGCTCAGCACGCCTATACGAAGGGAAGGTCCACTGAAACTGCGCTTCACTCATTGGTGGGCCACATAGAGAGATCCCTGCATTACAAGGAATTTGCTTTAGTGGCATTCCTGGATATTGAGGGCGCTTTCAACAATGTTAAACCTGAATCGGTTATTAACGCTATGAGACATTTGGAGATCGACCCAGCGATCATTCAATTTGTCAGCAGTATCTTGCACTTCAGGCGTATCGAATCCAACTTGGGCGCCTCGAACATTTCAAAGGTTGCGACTAGGGGCACCCCGCAAGGTGGTGTACTGTCACCTTTACTTTGGAATCTGAATAAAAATACCCTACTCAGAGCCATGGAAAGGACGTGCTGCAGAACGGTCGCATATGCGGATGACGTTGCAGTTGTGGCTATGGGTAAAGATCCCAGACTTTTGTCTGAACTAATGGAGTCCGCACTGGACGTCCTAACAAAATGGTACCAGGGATGTGGACTGGATGTAAATCCCGCCAAAACAGAACTGGTACTTTTCACAAGGAGATACAAAATTCCCAAATTTAATACCCCGAGGATAAAAGGGGTGTCACTGGAACTGTCTGACAGCGCCAAGTATCTTGGGCTAATATTGGACAGTAAACTGAACTGGAGGATGAACACCAGCTCCAGGACTAATAAAGCGGCTACTGCATTATATTGCTGCAAAAGGGCCATTGGCCTAAACTGGGGAATTAACCCGAGGAATGTATACTGGCTATACGAATGTGTCATTAAACCCATTCTCTTCTACGGGGCAGCTGTTTGGTGGCCGGCGCTCAAGGCGAAGAGTCATCAATCCAGGTTTGAACGTACAATGAGAATGGTGGCGATAGCGGTAACAGGTGCCATTAGAACAACCCCCTCTAAGGCATTGTTTACGATTCTAAACTGGTTACCACCAGACATTTTGGCGAAAAGGTTAGCTGCGAACGCGGCGGTAAGACTAAGGACCACCGGAGCATGGAGAGATTATAATATCGGACATGCTAACATTCTGAATGATATTAATTGACACATGGATGTTGATTATGTCACACCCGAGCCAATCTTTGATCCTGGCTTCACGGTAAGCATTGTGGATAACGTGGTCCACTATGATGACCTGCAAATCCCCGCGAATACGATTCGAATCTTCACGGACGGGTCTAAAACACTGTATGGTGTCGGTTCTGGCATATACTCCGAGCAGCTAAACTGGAGCATTCCTATAAGGCTGCCGGACCACTGCAGTGTAATCCAGGCCGAGATAATGGCCATCCACACAGCCGCGAAACGCATCCGGTACGGTGAAATATCTGGAAGGGATATTCACATTATTACCGATAGCAAGGCGGCCATAAGATCCCTGGAGAATGTGTTCATCACATCGAGAATTGTCCGAGAATGCCGGATGTCTCTGGAGGAGATAGCGAGACATTCACTGGTCACCCTTAATTGGGTCCCCGGACACGGGGACATACATGGGAACTGCATGGCGGATTCATTGGCGCATGCAGGTACCACATTGAATCGGGACGGTTCCACATATGTAGGTGCTTCACTCCCAAGGTGTAAGCAACTTATAGCGCATAAGTTTCATCTTATCGCCAGTCAGAGGTGGCACGATGAAACCACCTGTGGGGAAACCAGTAAAATCTGGCCCATCATAGATGAAAAAAGGACACGGCGGGCATTACAGCTGTCCAGACATCATCTAAGAAACCTAACTGCGGTTATAACTGGCCACTGGCCAATTGGGAGGCACGCCCAGAGGCTGGGGCTCCCTTATAACGACTTGTGCAGAAGTTGCGGCGATGAGGAGGAGGAAGAGTCAACGGAACATCTACTCTGTAACTGCCCGGCTTTCGGAGACTTAAGACTCAAAATGTTTGGTCGAAGAACCCTTGGGGACAAAACTTGTCTCTCTGATGTTGACGTAAATAGGATCCACTCCTTTATTGAATCGACCGGTTGGCTGCTTGGGAAAACTAGCAGCCAGATTTCATAGGACCCATGGGAGACGGCGTGATATGGTAACACAACGGGAACTAAGCAATGGACCCACGTGAGCTGTGCTTGATCACGGCTGCCAATGGAACCTCACCTAACCTAACCCCTTAAAGCAACAATATTGTTAGATATCTGACAATCGTGTGAATACTCTGCGTTGACATTGGAAGATCACTGTCAGACGTTGGCAGCTTACAATTTACTGTCAGATGTACGAAGTTTATACATCTGACCATGACATTATTGTCAGAGACCCTTTTTTATTGGCATCGCAGCAAATACACATGTTTCAGTGATGAAGTTTCGGATTTGGTACCAACTTCAATAACAAAACGTAGTTTTGAGACTTTGACGGTGCCAATTTTATGTTTTCTGGCGCATCTCTTGATATATGCACTTAGAAAAAAGACTTTTTATAAATTACGAAATATTTTCTTAAATATATCCACCAATATATCAAAAAAAAAGTACAGCATGAGTAAAAAAGTTTAATTTTGTTAAATTAAAATGAATTTTAATGAATCCTTGCTATTACTTTGTCCCTTAATAACAATATTTTCACTTTTCCAATTAATAAAAATACACGCAATTTTCATTATCTGACATTGCTAAAAACAGATCTGGCAATTCTGCCATTCAATTATCTGACAACCGTGTGAACTGACAAGTTTTGTTGGCAGATGAATTTAATGTCAGACAGTTGTCTGCCAATGAAATTGTATGGTTTTCTTACAATCGTCTGAACTGACAATTTATTCTTGGTGGCAATTTTTCTTTGGCAGTATATTGTCACCACATTGCCACCCCTGACAATAACCAACCTTAACAATTTTGGCCCTAAAACATGTTTGTAACCACTGGTTAAAATTTTGAAGCGGTTAGAAAATGAAATTATTATTGGCTCAACCAAAATTCATTTTTTTTAGAATTAGAACAGAGTGAGTTTTTAATGAGTTATCGTATATTCATTTAGGTGAAAATATGTCTTTTTACATAATGCATGATATCTTTGAAGGAGTACGGCACTATGATCTTTCTGGAATTTTGTTTTCTCTAATTGGTGAAAATATTTTGAGCATAAATTCTTTAAACAATAAAAAAACGTCTTTTCCCATAAGGTAAATTTCAAATTTCTAACAGATATATGTAAAAACATTGGTTCCATTGATGATTGGAGATTTAATTCCTAGTAACAATAAACATTGGAAATTATTAATAATTCTTTCTAAAGTAATAGATCTTTTGATGAAAAACGAGCTTAGCAAAGAAAGTTTAGAAAAATTTGATCAGCTTAAAACTGAACATCACACACTATTTTAATCTTTCTATGGCAACTTTAACTCCAAGAACCATTTTATGATTCATTACAAAAGAGCAGTTTTAAAATTCGGGCCTTTAAAATGTATGTGGGCTATGCGCTTTGAGTCCTAGAAAGCTTATGCTCACGCCATTACATCACGAAAAAACATAGAAAAAACAATTTCCACTCAGTATTCATTTAAATGCTCCAATATTCTTTTGAAGTAAAAGAAAGGATTTCTAAAACTATTTCAATACATAGTTTGACATAGATTGCTGTTGTTGTGTCAACTAAACTGGCCTAATTTTTTTTTTCTGGTTAACTTTGACCAACCACTCCAATTTTATTATATACAGATTTAATATTTGCAAAAATGTTTTGTGGGTTACTTGTTCTTTCTGTAAACATATCGAGCCTTTGCTGCAATAGAGCCATAACTCAAAAACCCTGATTTTAGAGCTAATGTATTTAATTCTTTAATTCCCAGTGGAACATAGGGCCGCCTGCTAGCTAATAATGTGGAATTAATCGCCATATCGTTTCTTCATATTGTGTAACAATTTCATACAAATATCTTCTATACTCAACTCAAGAGAGAAGAATAAAATTTTAAGGCGCTAGAAAATTCAAATTTGAGTTATGACTCTATTGCAGTAAAGGCTCGATATGCAATTTGTGTATTAGCAATATGCTTACTGCAACTTCTCTTTGGCAACTTTATTGTAATTAAGCATTTGTTAATAAATTTGTATAAACCATACATACATATTAGTAACTCTAACTTATTGATAATAGTTATCTGCCTAGCTCGTACAAAAATAAGAAAGTTACATTCTTGTTTTCCAAATTGTAATTTCTCTTCATATACATAAATTAAGCAAAACTTTACGAAAAGCTTGAAAGTGAGCAAATTAAGGTATTGATAAATAATACTAATGCCCAATTTTCAGGATAGTTTTTAAATCTATATTATGTTAATTTTCATACAAACTTAAATCGTATTTAACTACAGATTGATTTTTTGAGTTTTATATGAAAAGTCTTATTTAATTAAGATAAAAGTATGGTAGCACTACTAAATACAAAAAAATATCATAAAAAAATGTAGTTGGTTGTTATTGCTTTGTCTATTGTTTTTGTATTGTTGTGATATTGAGGCCACCTTGCTAAGTTAATCCACTGAAAACTTAAGTTAAATTTAAATGTACCACATCGGTGACTTAACTTTCATTTAAGTGTTTAGTGAAGAAGAGAATTTTGTATTTAAAACGATTTTAAACATAAGTGTGTTTTAATGTCAATCCTGAAAATTGGGCATAAGACATGAAATCTTTATGTCTTCGCCATCTCATATTTATGAAAAGTTCATCTATGAAATTTCATTTCCAAACCTAACGACTATCACACGATCTTTTCGCCTTATGCTTTGAACAATTTTCGGAATCATTTGAACAAACTTCTGAGTTAGTAGTTATACGTTTTTCATTTTACATCAATTTTCAGCGAGGTTTCATCACACCAAAACTCCCTAAACTCTGCAATTTTGATTTGGACCATATTCATCGACGTATATCGGAACTAAACCAACATTTTAAAATATATCTGTATATACACATGGTGTAAAAGAAAAGTTCCCGTATTAATCAGAAGGATAGGTAAAATACCTTAAAATTAAGGAACCTTTTTGAATTTACGAAAATAACATTTGATATTAAAGGCTAAAGAAAATATTCCTTATAGGGCATTTACATTACATCGAAATCTACTAGATTTCATTTGAAATCTTCTTCCAAATCTAGTTCGTTTACATTTTACTTGTTTGACATTAGCGAGATTTGGTTTTCACAACAAAAACCGCCGACTGAAAGTTTTTTGTGTAACACATACTTACATATAAAGAAATAGGCATTTAAAAATTTGCATTACATTTTCTTTATAATCAACTTCATTTATTTTATCAATATTATTTGTCATTTGCATTTTTTTACTATTTTACAAAATGTTTGAATTTTTTTTTAACAATTTTAACAAGCAGCTATTATTGTTTTGTTTTGTTTTTTTGTTAAAATGTCATTTTTTTCTTGTGCAGGGAAGTAGTTTTTAGTGCTATATGGGGAAAAACATAGTTACATCAATAAGTACTACTAGATTTCGAATAGATTTCGTCAAAATCTAGTTACGGAGTAGACTAGATTTGGCTCGAAATCTCGAAAGTACTAGATTTCGTTGAAGTGTAAATTGGCTATAAAACAACTTCATGCAGGCGGTTTTCCTTTACGAGCCAACTCTTGACAGAGGTCAATTAATGTCATAAACTAACAGCAAACGTTGTCAGCTGCATACGAGAGGAAGACTCCAAGTTTGAAACATTTCCTACACTATGTTCAGGAGGGTCCAACTCACTGACACTCTAATTGGTGATGCTTGTATAGTTAGGGGTAATTTTTAAAAAAGTTGGTTTTTAGTATGGAACTACCTAGCGAATCCAACTTCTATAATTGTGTCAATTGAAGTTTCACTAAAAATATCAATGGTTTCCATAAAGTAGATCCTCCACATCTAACACAAAATAGATCAAAACAGATCAGACCTAAAACAATTTTTTACTTTTCTTAATTTTTTTTAATTCCGTATTTTTTATTATTTTTTTAATTTTTGTTTCCCTTTTTCCTTTTTTCCCTTTTTTTATAAGTTATTAATTTCTTAATAACACTGTGGTAGTTGAAAAAGCAGACAAGCAGGGGATCTGGATTTTAACCTTATTCGCGCACGCTGAATCCAAATATATATAGCCTATAGCACCTCCCAGACCATCAGTAAAATACTGGAAAAGTTTCATAGAGATTGATTCAGCGGTGACGGGGACTACCTAATACAAACAAACAAACATTTCCTCTTTATAATATTAGTGTAGATAAAAAAATTTTATTTTAGGTACTAAAAATACCAACAAAAGTAGTTTATATAAATTTAATTTTATTATTTTATAAATTGCAGTATGTAATCAGCTGTAAGTGGCTGAATTTTGCGACCGCTTTTTCGCTTATGATATATTAAAAATCGAAAATAAATTACTGTATGTAATTGATATTGTATTATTCTCTTCAAAGCCAATAAATATTGTTTTGGCGAATAATTGAAAAAGAGTGTGTGCGCTACCAAAATTTGTTAAAAATGTTTATGAATATTATATGTATTTAGGTTTTATTAATAAAAGAAAAAAAAATAATCAAAAAGTTTTTTTATTTTATCACTGAACGCGGCTGATATAAAAATAAAACGCGCGTTTAGTAATTAAGGCATTGAATGAGCATAGGTTATTTTTTAAAACACATTTAGTTTAAATAAAATTGAATAAACATTGTTGTATTTTGAACATACATTTAGGCCCTAATCATTTAAAACGCAGCGTAACGCCAAAGAATAACATTGAAGGCACAAACAATGTCATAAATATTTTGTAATTTTGTTGTTGCTTTCTATAGAAATTCATGTACCGTTTTAAAATTCTCAACGTCCGAAGCTATGCAGCGTTTGAAATTTTAAAACGCAATGTGAATTTCTGAAAAAAGCAACAACAAAATTACAAAATATTTATCACATTGTTTGTGCTTTCAATGCCATTCTTTAGGCCCAACCATAATATGCATAAGTTAGCTTAAAGTACTGTCAAAAATTAACGAAAAGTCTGTCAAATGCATGAGAAAATTAAAAGAGACTTTAAGGTGGCCATAATGTTTTTACATAAACTTAAGATCCATGTTGCATATTTGTGCAATATTTGGTTTTCTTGTGAAGAAGTACGAAAAATTACAGCCCTGTATTTGTTTATTTTATGTTTTATTTAATTTGCCAGTAACGTTTTAAAAAGAAAAAAATTGGCGATTGTTTTACACACTTTTTAATAAAAAATGTATACAAAATTAATATATGTAAAATTCCTTTTTTTCTATATTCTTGTTTTTCTTTATCAATTATTTTATTTTTTGTAACAACACACAAACAGCTGATTCCGTACGGAATGTGCGTTCAGTTTGGCACTTTGCTTAATCAAATGACATTTGACGAAATTTAACGGAAAGTTTCATTAAGTACATTATAGTTGTCCATATATGTTTTATATGTATTCGCACAGTTGCTTAAGTTGACTTAAGCGGCCTCATGCATATTATGGTTGGGCCTTTTGGCGTTGCGCTGCGTTTTAAATGATACCGGCCTTAGTTACATACAGGGCTGTGGAGTCGGAGTCGGAGTTGAAGAGTCGGAGTTGAGGTTTTTGTACCGGAGTCGGAGTCGCAGTACCCAAAAAAACGCGCGACTCCGACTCCAAAATTTTTCGGCATAAAAAATTTAAAAAAATTTCTAATATTTTCCAATATAAAAATTCTTCGAAATTGGCGATGCAATATTTTGCAGATCAATATGAATAAATAGATTTTAATTTATTTTATGAGAAATAGTTGATTCAAGTACTTTACTATTTAAGTATATTTAGGTATATTTTTTATACGTGCGGGAAAAAGTCTAAATTACATTAGCAAAACTTATACTCAGTTATTGATCTAGTTGAAAAAGATGTGTGATTTTTTAAATAATTTACTCATGCTAAAAAATGTTAATGACAGGAATTGCCAATAATTTTAATATCAGAATTTTTTAACCATCAACGCTGAAATATTTTCAACATTGTACAGAATAAGTGTTGCTATAGCGCATAAATACTAGTATGTATTAGAAAAATTGTGACATAAAATTATTTCTCTTTTGTGTAGAAACATCTTTATCGGCCTGCCTTTAATTCCTACCATAACACTCATGTTTTTCTTATGAACATTACGCGGAGATTCCCATAATTCGTTTAATAAAGATGTTTCTACACAAAAGAGAAATAATTTTACGTCTTATTCATTTCGCATCACGGTTAGAGGAGTCGTGAGTCGGAGTCGCACTTAAAAAATTTCAGCGTTTGGAGTCGGAGTCGGAGTTAGTACTTTTTTCGGACGACTCTACAGCCCTGGTTACATATTCTAAAATTGAACGCCGACAGTATTTTCTTAACCGCATGTTAACTTTTAGATAAGCGAACTTTACATAGTGTTAAATTAAATGCACGTTTTGCACGAAACGGAACGTTTTATTTGAATATTTTATACAACCGTTAAAGGCGAGAATACGTAACAAATATTAAAAAAAAAAACAAATATACAGTAATCCCTTGATTTACGTCGCCTCGATTAACGTTGTTTCGGTTTGCGTCGCAAAATTTTGTGTGACTTCTAAATTCGATTTGCGTCGCCATTCGATTTGCGTCTTCAGATTTTTTTGTGCCTTATTAACTCCATTTGCGTCGTCATTCGATTTTCGTCGCGGGAATCACAGTTTTTAATTGAATGTTTGTTTGGGTTTTTCATGCGTGTGTAGCTATTTCTATCTATACATGGATACATTTTTATTTTTCTTGTCACACACAACGGATAAAAATATGAGATCAAAAAAACACAATCACCCCAGTTATGAATAAAAATTCCCCGGAAATTTTTTCCCTTTGCCCATTTTTACAATAGAATTTAAATGGGAAAAATGGGAAAAAGAAAAAACTCCCCGGGAATTTTTAATTGGGCTGAATATGTAGTGGAAAGGGTATTATGCGTTTGTGCTAATGTTGGTAACACCTTAAAATATTGGTCCTAGACCCTACTTGTAGTATTCCGATCGATTAAGAATCACTTGTTGAACGATATCCGTTCGTTCGGATGGCTTACAGGCTGTGAATGGAAACATTTTACGCAAATTTCAGCTTGTAATTTTGGAGATAATTTCATTAAATTTGGCATACATGCCATTTGAAAATGGTGAGTATCGGTTCATAATTTCACATAGACCCCACATAAGGTATTTTCGGAATTGAGTATTTGTACCCATGAACGCACTTATTATGTTTGTATTTAGCTTAAATTTGCTCCAAACATATCTGATTGCAATTTAAATCATCTTAAAAATTTTTTTGGAATAAGTCCATATTTGACCAAAGTTCCCATACAAATACTATCCCGAAAATATCTTTTTTATATATGTTGGTATTGACACACAATTTTGCGAAAAAAAAATACTTAAACGATAGATTCTATGTCATGGCAAAACGTGCTATACCTCCACCCCCTTATCTAAAATCATTTAAATAATATTCGGCATAAAGAACTTTTACATGAATCTTAACTTCATAACATAATTTTTTCTTGTGGGTCCATGATTGCCCATGGGCAATTTGAAAATTTGAAAATTGGTTTTTAAATATACTTTCTTACTTGTTTAATTCTGTAATTGTTTTGTAATTTGTTTATAATTTGGTCTTTCTTTGTGTTTTTAATAAAGGTACATTTTATAGAACACATATGAACATGTTTAAATTCGATTTACGAAACCAATTGCGACGTTAATCGAAGGACTACTGTATTCGGTTTTCTACTATGAGGGATTTAACACGGTGTCTTTTTAGACATGTCTAACAAAAACGTTTGTTTTGTTTGTTGGCGATCGGGTTAGTGAAGAAAGAGGGGTTGTCAAACAGACACGAAAGGAGTTTTCATGTTTGTTTTTATGAATTTTCATGTTTTTCAATTTGTATGTACATACATATATGGATATTAGACAATTAGACATTAAAACAGACATGTTTGGAACGACATCGTGAAAGGCCAATAGGTTTTCGGAAGCATGTTCAAAAGAAAATGAATAAAACAGACATGTCTGAAAAGACACCGTGTAAATGCCCCTTATGTAATTTTTTCTGTGTATGTTTAAACTTACCATTGGTTTTAATTATTTCAGAGTTTTCGGTATCTTTTTGGCATTTAATAGATGTTTTAAGAAAATTTGTACCAAAGATTGTTCTTTTGATAGGTATTAAACCAAACAGATAATTTTTATGGGTAAATTGATATGAAATCTTTTTGATTTGATCCTTTGTAAGTTTGATATTATTATTCTCCAGTGCATATTTATACCGTCTCGCCCTTCTGGCTCTTTCATGAGACTGAATTATATTTATTGAGTAAAAAACTGCTTCACTATTAACATTTCGAGTTTTAAACGAAACATTCTGAACCAGTGAGTGCTCTGCAAGCACAGCTTTGATTTCCGGTGTTCGACTATATGCAAAAATAGCGGAAAGCCAAATCAGTAAATCGTATGGAGTTAACTTTCGCGCTATTAAAGTTTTATTCAAGTAAACATATTCGCTTAATTTAATATTCTTCAATTTATTTTTTAATTCTATTAATCGAAGGAAGGCAGTCTCGATAAGGTTGCGAATAATGCTTTTTTTTCTGAACTTGTAAAGTTGCTTTATATAACAATCCTAACTTTTTAACCAATTCTGCGTACAAAATAAGTATATATTTCTGATAAAATCCGATAAGTAACTTGCGGGTCTTCAATTGGATCTTTGTTTTTTAACAAATCTTGCCTTTTTAATAAATCTTTAAGATCTTTTTCGGTAGCAACCCAAAATTTGTAGTTAAGTTCAAAAGACATTTCTAGAATTTGATTTTAATATTGAAAAAAACATGAAATTTTAAACGATAGATAGACAACTAGATATGAAACTCGGTTGTTAAAGAACTAAGTCTGTTGTCAAAAAAAAAACTTAAGTGATGAGAATAGGTGCGTTCAAGTACTTTTACAGTAAAATGCAGTAAATGAGTAAAAGGGAGTTTACACGGTGTCTTTTTAGACATGTCTAACAAACACGTTTGTTTTGTTGGTAGGCGATCGGGTAAGAGAAGAAGGAGGGGTTGTCAAACAGACAAGAAACGAGTATTCTTGTTGTTTAGTTTGTATGTATATGGATATTAAACAATTAGACATGAAAACAGACATGTTTGGAAAAACATCGTTTAAAGACAATAGGTTTTTAGAAGCATGTTCAAAAGAGAATAACTAAAACAGACATATCCGAAAAAAAAACGCCGTATAATGTCCCCTAATTCTTGATAATTAAAAGATTTGTTCTCAAGAAAAGCCCAAAAAATTACGCGAACGGAAAATTTGTACAAATTCGTAAAATATAAGAAACAGCTGATGGCAATTAATGTAGCGTTGACATTTGTTTGCACTTTTGACTAATTAACTCGTTTTCTTACTAAAGGATAGCTAAATTAAAACATGTAAATGAAGATACAAAATGTTCTGGTAGTGTATGGAATCATTCCTAATTATATGTACATAACTATAGCTTCAATGTTTACCAAGGGTTGGCTTAATATTACTAACAGTTTAGGATATTTGTTTTTTTTTAACTTATTTCATTTTGCTAATTTGTGCCTGGGTTAATTTATTCAAAAGAAAATAAATAATTTTTGTTCATTTTTTGTTTAATTTTTATTTCAACTTTTCTTTTTTCTACAATTTGTATGCTTTTTGTTTGTTAACTTTTGCATTTTTACCTTATGGAAAATGTAATTTTTTTTTTTTTGCTTTACTAAATTTCACTGCAAAAGTTTCTGCAGTAAAAACTTGTAATCAAATTGTAAGAGCTTTCAAAGCTGTTTACTTGCATATACATACATACATACTTGACTAAATAAATTTTGGCTTTAAAATAAATACTAATAAGGTAGAAGAGAGAACGAAAGGAACAGAAACATAATTCGTTATTGCATTAAAAAAACGCTATTACCCACACAAATAGTAAAATATCAGAAATTTGTGTATGTATTAGAGGTCTGCAAGAATGAATAAAAAGCAATTTCAACGCACTCATTTGTTTTTTAACTACAGTGAGTTTTCCACCACTCATGTTTTAAATTCGCTCTGTTGAGCACCCAATGATAACAAAACAAATGAGAGAATAACCAAAGTCAAAACTAACACAAACAAATTCAACTGAAGAGAAGCAATTTACTTACTCATTCAATTCAGTCAACTCAAGTAAAATAAGTTGAATATTCAAATATATTGTGAATGTAAAATTATTTGAATTTTTACTTCTTATTTGAATTTTTTTCTGTGGCTGTGGGAAAAATCGCCCAAAGAAAAATGGCCCAAAAAAAGAAATGAAAAATCGCCCAAATGAAGAATCGCCCAACAGAACATGAAAAATGACCCAAAAAGTTATATATGAAATTTTGCCCAAAAGAAACGAAAAAGGGCCCAAAAAAAAAATGAAAAATGACCCAAAAAGCAAAAACGAATTTTTTCCCGGTGGCATGTTATGACGTCCAGTGTCATAGTGTCCATGGACGTTATGACACTCCAAAAAGTGTCATAGTGTCCATTGACACTGCGCTAACTAAAGCTTCTCTGCACAGCCGGCCTTCGGCCGGGCGCAACGATTTTCTCCTCTATGGTATAACAAACACCGGCTTCGCTAACTAAAGCTTCTCTGCATAGTCGGCTTTCGTTTGGAAAAAAGGCAGATTTTAGAAGCTTTACTTAGCGAAGCCGGTGTTTGTTATACCATAGAGGAGAAAATCCTTGCGCCCGGCCAAAGGCCGTCTGTGCAGAGAAGCTTTAGTAAGCGAAGCAGGTGTTTGTTATACCATAGAGGAGAAAATTAAAAAAATGGGCCATTTTTCATACAACATTTTTGGGTTATTTTTCATAATGAAAAATCACCAAATTTAAAAAACGAAAAATCACCCAACAATAACGAAAAATAGCCAAAAAATTTTAGGTCACTTTTCATATGAATTTAGGCCCAATTTTACATGGAATTTTTTTGGGCGATTTTTCATATCTTTTTTTGGGCCATTTTTCTTTGGGCGATTTTTCCCACAGCCTTTTTCTGTACAAATTATGTATGTACTATATGTTAGGTGGATAATGGTAGTTAAGCTAAACTCTTATAAATAAAAGAAGCCGAAATAAAAATAAAATTAAATTTTTTCATGAATTATTACTTAAATACATTTTTGTTAACTTAAAAAAAAATTATTTTTACACATTAAATAAATGTTTGTACTTGTTACTAGGAATTAAAATATAATAAGTACATAATAATAAATTCATAAATTCATTTTGTTTTAAAAGCAAGAAAATATAGATTAAATTCTTAACTTACCTTTAGCTCACACAACTATTATGTCAATGTATTCAAATATATATTCACACATTCATTAATTCAAAAATTATTTGAATGTTTTCTGTAAATTTGTTCTCTATAACGGGTCATTGCAATATTTTCTTATTTTTGAATAAATCTCAAATTCATTTACAGTAAACAAGTTTTTTATTCAAGTCATTCTCAATTATTTTTGTATATGGTTTACTCTCTCCTTATCTCTTTGATTGTTTTTTATTTGAATAAAAGTTGTGCACTTTGAGTAAAGGCAAACAAGCGAATTATTCAAAGCAGACCTCTAGTATGTATCAAAAAAACAAAAAGAACGACTTAGCAAGTACCTGTTACTTGACAAATTTGGTCACAACTGTGATTCGTGATTTTTCAATAACAGTGATTAAATCACAGGTACAGAATATCGCCCATCTCTGCTGTGTACCAAATTACACATTTGTAGCAAAATTACACAAACAAATCGAACACAATCTGCTAGAATTAACTCGCCTTGCAAAACCTTATTGGTATTCCTTATTTGGAATTAAGTCGTCAGGTTTACAAGAAAATCAAAGCTTTCCAATTTCTGCAGTAAGAAAGATCTCTCCACGCGCAGTAGTTATTTACATACATCGGCGGAATAACAGCACAAAAATGTTTTTGTACAAGCCTAAGCAACATAATTTTTAAAAATTCCGGGTGAGTAATTCTGTTTTTAAACAAACTTACTGACTTATAGATAGCTCGTTTTGCTTCACACTATTCAACAAGTTGCACAATGTAAGAAAATTATATAGCGCAAATTTTAGTTCAATTTAAGTTTTAATTTAAAAGAACATTAAGAATTAACTCCTTAAATTCTTAAATCTCTAGAATGTTCACACTTTTTTAATTTAATAGCGCAAAAGCAAATCGCATCACTAGCTCCAAAATTTCATTTTTTGAGTTATGTCACTATTGAAGTAAATGGGCGAAATGTCAAAAAAAACTAAAATCAAATTTGACAGTTTATGTTAAACATAGCTATTCGTCTCAGACTTCCTGAATGAAAACTTTCATAGTGTAAGCCAAGACTTTGCAATACAGTTGGCAGTAGAGTGTTGCTCGTGGAGATGGAATGTGAAATAAGTCAGGGTGTGAAACAGGGTGTGAAACTAAAAAAAAATAATTAAAACACAATGAAATGAAAACCTTGACTGTTAAAAATTAATAGAAAGATATAGAGTTTGCTAAAAACCGCAACAAAGTGACACCGCGGTTTTGGTTTTAAAATGATTAAAAAGGGTTGGTTTCGGTTCGGCTTTCGGGTTCACAAATCTTGCATATTGTTATGTTTGACTGATGCCCTGATAATGTTGAAGTGTTTCTAAGCTCCATATTTTAGTTCAGACATTTCTCAAAAAATTAGTATAATCAAAAATAGATATATTCTGCTGTAGCTTTTTTTAAAAATACAAGATTTTTCAAGATTTCGACAAAAGAAACTTCTATTTTTACACGATGCAGCCAGCACCTTCTCAGTACTTTTTTGTAATTTTAAGAATTTTTGAAACACCTTGTCATGGTTGCCGGCTGTAATGTATAAACTTTTTATATGAGAAGTACGAGTGTTATGTATAATTTGCAATTTCTTTAGGCATAAATATATTTTTGAAGTAATAGCTGAAAACCGAGGTTTTTTTGTCGGTTTTCGTTTTCTGTTTTAGGCATTTAAAACCGCGGTTTCGATTTCGGGTAAAGCCGAACAGAAATCCATAGAAAGATAGCACTTAAACATAGATTACACATGGAACTAATTACACATTTGATGCACATGCAAGTAAAAATTTCACACAATATGTGGAATTACACATTTTTGTGTTGTTATTTAGGGATGTTTGTGTAGTGTTATTTTTCCCTATGGCCCAATATAATTTTATACAGCTGTAGGGTACTAGCTTTTAATTAGGCGTTCAAAAGAACTGCCAGAAAACTTAGGGAAACTTCGAAATAAAACAAGGCTGATATAGCCGGTTAACGTTATGAATCAAAGTCTGCCTTTATTCATTTTTTGATCTTCTTATATACTTACTACCTATGAGAACTTAACTTAATCTTTTCAACCTATTCTAATTATTATGAAAATGTATCCATCTCTTTCGATACCACGGAGGTATCAAGAATTTCTCTTTGCATAAATATTTTGACCAATCAGAATATATGGGCTTGGAATATACTAAATTATGTTTATCACTCACATACATATATTCTGATTGATCAGCAATTTTATTTTTTTTTTTATATATATTAGCATGCATTTGTATCATGCTATTTGCATTGACTTACATTCAAATATATGTACGTCAGTCAATGGACAAGTGTTGTAATGTGATCTTTTAATTTGCCAATAAGTGTGGCATTCACCCTACTCTGATTGAGGTGGTTGTATAGATTTCAGAGTGGTTAGTGGGTATGCAATCTGCAACTAGTTAAAAGCAAGTTTACACGGTAATGCAATGTATCACGACCCTGTAGAATCAAAATGTTACGAAATTCTCTCCGCGTTTAACAAAAACATAAAAATCTGTTGTAAGCATTTTTCATGTCTACACGTATGGTAGAAGTTAAATCAAAGCAAAGATATTAAACAGTTCTACAGTATTTACAAAAATATATTCAGCTAGTGCTGCAAATCGTCGGTTGATAACACTATGCAACAAGCAAAAATTCCTTGAATAACCACTATATTTTTTTGATCCGCTATAGTCATCTAACTACAAAAATCATCATTATTTCAAATTCTATGGTAAGCTTTTTTTTAAAAATTTTTTTCTAAAAATTGAGATTTTTGAAAAGGATGCTCCTTACATCTTATCGTAACTTTGGAACGAGGCACCCGAGTTTGCCACGCAATCCGTCAAAACATTTTAAATTACGCCAGATTTAAGTTTTTCTAATATAATTTTTTAATTTAGCCATTATTTTTGGAGTTATTGAGGCTAAAGCAGCAAAAAAAATATTTTTTTTTTGGTTTTTTTGTAAAATTTTTTAATTAAAAAAATTCATAAAAATTGAATTTTTTATCATTAAAATCCATGGATAAATTCACGTTTTTTTCCCGATTTTTTTTATCGCAAATTTGTCTAGAGCTAAAAGTTTTGTTATTTTTTAACGGGTTTACCCTGTTTATTGCACAGTATTTTGTTTAATCCTATATATTTATTATTTTTTCATAAAGCTGCATATATTAGAAAAAAAATTAATTTTATTTCATAAAAATCCATGGATAAATTCCTGTTTTATTCCCGATAAAGTGAAAGTACCTAATTTTGACATTTGTTATCGCAAATTTGTGTAGGGCTAAAAATGTTGTGATTATTTAACGGTTTAATCCTATTTATTACACAATATTTTTTAATCCTTTTAATTTTGTTGTCTTTATATAATTTATTTACATGCGTCCTATTTGAGACTATCGGTATATCATGTTCTAGTTGTGACTACCTTTAAGTATGCCTATTTTGTTTTCATTTTTATTGGAATAATGGAAATCAGGTACATACTAGTTTTATTAGTTTTTTTAAAGCTACATGAAAATCGATGGGTTATTAATTATTTTATGATCGATAAAGTAGAAGTACTTACTTGTAAAATTTTTAATCGTAAATTTGTGTAAAGCCAAAAATTTCGTTATTTTATTATTTTCTTATTTTTCTAAATGACCTCTTATGTCAAACTTCCAACCCTATATATTCTTTTGCAGATGACAGCAACCTTTGCCATTCGTATTCATTTGGTTACTGACCAGGCGTGTCCGATGTTTGTGCTATGAGACAGAACATGAATGATACGCTTGGCCGTGACCTAGACATAATCTCAGAATGGGGTCGTGCGAATAGGGTCGAATTTAATGCCCGAAAGACCCAATGTTGCGTACTAACGCATAAACGCGCGACGGATCAAGGTGCCTCATCTGTATGTATGGGTGGTATAAATATTGAGGAAACAGAATCTCTTGATGTTCTGGGCATGAGGATACAATGTGATGTCCGATGGACAGAACATATATTCAAGGTGTCGAAAGAAGCATTCAAGTGCCTCGGTTTTTTGAAACGGTGTAAGATATACTTCACTCCATCTGATCTCCTTACTATTTATACCATCTATATCCGACCAAGAATGGAATACAACTCTCATGTGTGGGCCGGTGCTTCGAAGTCTATTTTGGAGCTTCTCGACCGCGTGCAGGAGAGGGCGAAGGTTCTCATTGGCGACAGTAGGGTATCCAATTCTATTGACTCCCTTGAGCACCGTCGCAATGTGGGTTGTACTTACCTATTTTATCGGTACTACAACGGGATGTGTTCTGATGATGTTCGTAATACACGCTTTTCCTCAAGAGCACATCCTTTTGTGGTCGATTGGCCGGTGAATCGTACAACGCATTACAGGGAAAATTCGTTTTTTGGCCGGACAGTTCGTATGTGGAATAACCTTCCTGCTGAAGTCTTCCCTCTCACTTACAACATGAAAAAGTTCAAGTCGAATGTTCACAAACACTACTCCCTCTTTCCTCCTTCCCATAACCTATTTTCCTAGTTCCAACACAATGCATTGCATTAGTAGGGGTCATCCCCTGAGTGCTGGTCCCAACAAAAAAAAAAAAAAAAAAAAAAAAAAAATATAAAGGCAAAACCTTGCACAATCTGCATTACTCAACTAGTGATTGTAGAAAGGACAAGTATTAATATAAAATAAAAAAAAGCAAAAAACTTAGAAAAATGTCGTGTAAAAATGAGCCGGATGTATTTTGTTATATGTGCGGCAAATTTATGACCAAAACTAAGCGGCGCAATTTCTCAATTGTGTAGTAAAACCGCTTTTGGAAAACATATGCAATGGTCCTACCCCACCATTTCTGCAGGTGGATTTACACTTCTCGTTTTACATCAAGATAGAAAGTCACTTCTTGAAGATCCGCGTGATATACCATGTACTTACCTTTTATCACCCCCCCAAATCATCTTTGAGCATTTGTAGTGCTTCAGATGATCTAACACCGAAGCTTTACAATCAACTTGAGCTTGCTGATCTTATAAGAGACCTCGAGCTAACAAAAGAGAAATCGGAGCTTTTAGCATCACACTTAAGAGAGCGAAATTTCTTAGAAAATGACGTCAAGTCAACTGCGTACCGGAACCGACATAAGCCATATGCCAATTTTTATATAACAAAAGACGATTTGTATTTTTGTTATGACATAAAAGGTCTTTTTGAGAGGCTTGGCCAATAATATGTTCCAAGTGACTGGCGGTTATTTGTTGATAGTAGCAGAGAGATGCTTAAGGCTGTTTTATTACATATTGGCAACGAGAAGCCATCTATACCTATTCCACATGCCACGAAATGAAAGAAACATATGAAACTATGGCCACTTTATTAAGAAATTTGAACTATGAAAATCACAATTGGAAAGTGTGTTGCGACTAAAAAGTTGTTGCTATTTTAACAGGCCTTCAAGGTGGCTATACAAAGTATTGCTGCTTTCTTTGCCTCTGGGATAGCCGAGATCGCAAAAATCACTACATAAAAGAGGATTGGAAAATAAGAGCTATAAGCACCTTAGGCCTACATAATGTAAGGCACCCCGCGTTGATTAAAAAGGACAATGTAATTTAACCACCGCTACATATAAAGCTCGGCTCCGGTAGGCTAGCTGGTAGTGAGCTAGTCTATCAGTGCCGAGGTTGCGGGTTCGATTCCCGCCAGAGACTCTGGTATCCTGCAGGCAAGCAAAAAGCTTCGCGGGATTTAGTGTAGGAATAATAATAAAAAAAGCTTAGTTAACAATTTTGTGAAAGCACTAGACAAGGAGAGTAGAGCCTTTGTTTATTTGAAAACAATATTTCCAAATCTTTCTAGTACAAAAATTGGCGAAGGGGTTTTCGATGGCCCTTAAATTCGAAAATTGCTTCTAAGTTCTAACTTTGAAAAGTTAGAACCTAGGTGGAATTCATTTCGACAAATTGTTTCGAACTTTCTAGGATATATCAGGAGTCCAAATTACAAAGAAAACGTCCGTGATTTGCTTGAAAACTATTCAAAAATCGGTAAATATTAAACGAATTTTCTTATTCATATTTGTTTATTTTTCCTAATTTCTTATTTAAGGTGTAAATATGTCACTAACAATACATTTCTTGCACTCGCATCTGGACTGTTTTCAGGAAAACCTTGGTGATTTCATCAACAACTTAAGACCATGGAGCAACGTTATCAGGGCCTATGAAATGAAAATATGATAGGAGATTTTATTTGGTTTCTTAAAGCAATAGTCGAAATTATTGTTAGATTATGCTGTGTAAATCTTGTTGCTAAAAAAAATAACTACTTGATAACTTTGTTTGTACTTTCACTTTATCGGGAATAAAACAGGAACTTATCCATGGATTTTCATGAAAAAAAAATTATTTTTTTTCTAATATATACAGCCTTATGAAAAAATAATAAAAGTAGAGGATTAAACAAAATACTGTGCAATAAACAGGGTAAACCCGTTAAAAAATTACAAAACTTTTAGCTCTACACAAATTTGCGATAAAAAAATGTCAAAGGAGGTACTTTCACTTTATCGGGAATAAAACGGGAATTTATCCATGGATTTTCATGAAATAAAATTTATTTTACTTCTAATACATGCAGCTTTGAGCTTAACTACTAAAACTGGTAAGTGTTTGTTGATTTAAATTTTTCATGAATTTTTTTAATTCAAAAATTTTACAAAAAAACAAACAAAAATATTTTTTTTGATGATTTGGCCTCAATAACTCCAAAAATAATGGCTAAATTAAAAAATGATATTAGAAAATCTTAAATCTGGCGTAATTTATTCAAGGTTTCAAGGTTATTCAAGTGGTTATTCAAGGAAAACAAAACTTCCCGTTTGTTGCATAGTGTAATTTAAATGTCGTGACCTGATCTTTTATTTGTCGTAATCAGTTTTTTGATACCTCATACGGTTTTCGAGATATAGAGTGTTGAGTTTTTCGTATGTGGTTTTTGCTGAAGCAATTTTCAAATTAAATGTGTTCAAACTCAATTTACTCGAAACAATCGGAATCCACATACGACAATTAAATTATCAGCCGACGAAATGTTAACTTTAAAATACACCTCTGGTGTGATCAGAAAACATAAGTTTCTAAAATGGTTTAGAAAATAAAAAGTTACCGATCGCTTGTCAAATTTTGTATCCTACTCAATACATTTTGGTTTTACATTTTTTTTTTCAATATCAGTGAATCTTCATATTTTAAATATGAACTAACAATAATTAATCAAATCTTATCCTAATACTTTATTTTATGTCCTGCCAGTGCCAAAAAAAAATTTCATCATCAAGGTTTATGTTCACATATAAAGGTGTTTATCGCTCTTCTGATTGGGTGAGTGCTGTAGAGTCTCTTCTCCTTACACTGCGGCCACACGATCAACTTTTTGTTGATAGTCTTTTGTCAAAATTTACATTAATTGAAAGCTATGACGTAGGCTGCACGCAATTTTTAAGCAATTTACTTTCAAGATGTCATCAAGAAAACAATTTATACCGACAAACGAAAAATTTGCTCACTAAACTTCTAATCAGCTGTTAAATTGAGCGTAAAATTGCCAAACAAATGGATAGTTAAAATTGAGAGAAATCCCGTGATCAATTTAAAAAGTGTGAGCGTGTTAGTGAAAAAAATGAGAGTGAGTGCAAATTGGAAGGAATTGAAAGACAAAAATTGATCGTGTGGCCTCCAAGTTAAGCGAGAGTAGCTGCTACAATTCAAAGTATTTCGAACAGTGGATTAAGGTGCAGTTTAAGCCTTTTTAAATATCTTACTACATATTTCGTCATCATGTTTTAACTAATGGCATATTGAGATCCTTGTGAATATTTGAGTTTTTAACATACCAGGGAGCAGCTGTGATTATTCGAAGAAGTTTATTTTGGCGCCCTTGAATTGTTTCGATATAAGAAGCCGAGGCAGTGCCCCATAACTGAATATCGTAGCACCAGATTAGCTTTAAGATAGAGTTGTAAAGTAGAAGTTTGCAATCGCGAATAAAAACAAAATTTCCTCCGATAAGCCAATTCATTTGAAATTGTTTTACATTCATTTGAGTTAATTTTGCTTCTATATGCCATTTCCACGTCAAACGCCGATCTAGATGCATACCGAGGTATTTTACATGCGAGTTTTGAGGTATTATTTGATTATTGATTTTAATAGGGTGCATGTTACCCGACGCAATGTGAATGTTGTATGTACGCATTTTGCTCGTTGAAATTTATCCTCCAATTTGCACTCTTCTAATAAATTCTTAAGTTGAGGGGATCCACTTTCCGCTCTCTTCGAACTCTCCTTTTTTCAGTCAAGAGCCACTCGACATCTGTAGAATAAATTTTATAATTTTGGATTTTGTTGGGCATTATGCTGGAATGTTGAGCAGCTAGTTTAAGATAACTGTCAACATTTACAATAGAAAGATCCACATTCTCCGGTGTACTAAGCGGATTATTTTCAGTGCAGTGGGTACTGAGATATTTTTTATATTTTAATCAATTTATTTGTGTGGCTGACGTCACTAAGTAACCAGACGGAAATACAATTCTTTTAGGGTCTGTTATAGTATGAATTGTAGGTGTGTGATCGGAAGATAATTCTAAGGAAGCTTCAACTTGAATCGTTTCTATGGGGGTGTTTTTACCCACGCCAAAATCGATGACATCTGGAATTTTTTGCTGATCAGTAGGCCAATAAGTCGGTTGTCCGCTCGGTACCACATTTAAATCCATTTTAGAGATGGTCTTTAATAAAACACGAACCTATGGTGTTATAAGTCGTGACCCCAGAAGACATGTTTAGCGTTATAATCGCCAGCGGTTAGGAAACAGGGTCCTAATGATTTAAAATATTGCCTTTCTGATATTGAAAATCTAGGTGGAGAGTATAAAGATGAAATTACTATATTTATCTCTTCAACACAAATGTTCGTTGCTTGCAGATAATCTTCACAATGATCACACGTTAAGTATTGTTTGATTCGGGCTTTTATCAAAATGGCAAAACCTCCACAAGCTCTATCTCGAGGATCCATGGTATCATATAATTTTTAACCATTGATTTTATTTTATTTTATTTATTTATTCAACTGAACGTAATCAAAAGCCTTTATAGGCCAAAAACAGTTTACAGGGTAAATTTAAATTAAAGCACATTTTTAATAGATATATAATACATTTTAATTTAATATGTTAACATAATTGTTCCTTTTTTCCATGAATATAGGTATGCATTTTTAATTAATTTTTTTTCTTTTTTTTTTTTGGCTTAACAATGATATTAAGTACTTATATCAGATCGAAAACATCACAAGTGAACTGCGCAACTGACTTTGAAAAATCGCTTTCACTGTATGGGATAATAGAATTACATTATCGAGCAACCCTTAAGTGAAAAGATCTTTTCATGACTAACAAATTAAAAGCAGGTATTCCAAGTGAGCATGTTCTTGCTGAGTGCAAACATTCAAATCTAGGAGAATTTAAAACGTATTTCTTGAGGTCAGATGGGTTTCAGAAGACATAAATTTGTTTATTTTTAGGAAAGTATTCTAGTAGATATCGGGAATTATTTCTTTTCATAAGCAACTTTTTATTATATTCAACATTTTTTATTTTTCGAATTTATTCTATGAGTTAAATTTCAATAATGTATTTTATAAAGCTTTTTGTAATAGTAATATTCCTTAAATTTATTTATTTTTTAATAGTCTGGTAGTGTATAAAGTCATTCCTAAAAAATTTAAGGAATATAACTATTATAAAAAGCTTTATAAAATACATAACTGAAATTTAACTCATAGAATAAATTCGAAAAATAAAAAATGTTGAATATAATAGAAAGTATTCTAGCTAATTTTTATGTTGGGGGATGCCGTTTGCAAAAACAAATTTTTAAACAGTTCATGGCTTGTTAAGAACAGCTTGCAGTAACATCGATTGCATTCTTAGCATTTCCTGCACCAAATTACCAATTGTGTTCGTGTAAATATTTACTGTTTGCACTAGTGTTTCAAAGTTTTTTTTTATACGGCTTAAATTAGAAACTGAAGTTTCATCATTATTTGGCGAAGCACCTTGCATTGGCATATGGTTGAATTTGAGGACGTCAGCGTAGGGGGTTATGTTATTACTAGGATTTGTTGCCTGCCTAAACGGCAACGGTCAGGGGAGGATGCCTTTCCTGGGACCAACCGGTCCAAGTATATGCCTCAACGGCCGCAGAACAGGTCGTACAAAGATGTGGATAAAGACCACCGCATTTGGGCAATCATTGACCGCAACGCCAGTGACGACACCATTTCCTCCAAGAATTGGAAAATGGTTGTCGTCGGACTCAGTAAGGCGTTCCTGAATGTTTTGAGGGATAACCCGGGAACACCACCAAAATAAAAATTGAGATTTTTGAAAAGGATGCTCCTTACATCTTATCGTAACTTTGGAACGAGGCACCCGAGTTTGCCACGCAATCCGTCAAAACATTTTAAATTACGCCAGATTTAAGTTTTTCTAATATAATTTTTTAATTTAGCCATTATTTTTGGAGTTATTGAGGCCAAAGCAGCAAAAAAATATTTTTTTTTTGGTTTTTTTGTAAAATTTTTTAATTAAAAAAATTCATAAAAATTGAATTTTTTATCATTAAAATCCATGGATAAATTCCCGTTTTTTTCCCGATTTTTTTTATCGCAAATTTGTCTAGAGCTAAAAGTTTTGTTATTTTTTAACGGGTTTACCCTGTTTATTGCACAGTATTTTGTTTAATCCTATATATTTATTATTTTTTTTTCATAAAGCTGCATATATTAGAAAAAAAAATTAATTTTATTTCATAAAAATCCATGGATAAATTCCTGTTTTATTCCCGATAAAGTGAAAGTACCTAATTTTGACATTTGTTATCGCAAATTTGTGTAGGGCTAAAAATGTTGTGATTATTTAACGGTTTAATCCTATTTATTACACAATATTTTTTAATCCTTTTTATTTTGTTGTCTTTATATAATTTATTTACATGCGTCCTATTTGAGACTATCGGTATATCATGTTCTAGTTGTGACTACCTTTAAGTATGCCTATTTTGTTTTCATTTTTATTGGAATAATGGAAATCAGGTACATACTAGTTTTATTAGTTTTTTTTAAAGCTACATGAAAATCGATGGGTTATTAATTATTTTATGATCGATAAAGTAAAAGTACTTACTTGTAAAATTTTTAATCGTAAATTTGTGTAAAGCCAAAAATTTCGTTATTTTATAAAGGCAAAACCTTGCACAATCTGCATTACTCAACTAGTGATTGTAGAAAGGACAAGTATTAATATAAAATAAAAAAAAAGCAAAAAACTTAGAAAAATGTCGTGTAAAAATGAGCCGGATGTATTTTGTTATATGTGCGGCAAATTTATGACCAAAACTAAGCGGCGCAATTTCTCAATTGTGTAGTAAAAGCGCTTTTGGAAAACATATGCAATGGTCCTACCCCACCATTTCTGCAGGTGGATTTACACTTCTCGTTTTACATCAAGATAGAAAGTCACTTCTTGAAGATCCGCGTGATATACCATGTACTTACCTTTTATCACCCCCCCAAATCATCTTTGAGCATTTGTAGTGCTTCAGATGATCTAACACCGAAGCTTTACAATCAACTTGAGCTTGCTGATCTTATAAGAGACCTCGAGCTAACAAAAGAGAAATCGGAGCTTTTAGCATCACACTTAAGAGAGCGAAATTTCTTAGAAAATGACGTCAAGTCAACTGCGTACCGGAACCGACATAAGCCATATGCCAATTTTTATATAACAAAAGACGATTTGTATTTTTGTTATGACATAAAAGGTCTTTTTGAGAGGCTTGGCCAATAATATGTTCCAAGTGACTGGCGGTTATTTGTTGATAGTAGCAGAGAGATCCTTAAGGCTGTTTTATTACATATTGGCAACGAGAAGCCATCTATACCTATTCCACATGCCACGAAATGAAAGAAACATATGAAACTATGGCCACTTTATTAAGAAATTTGAACTATGAAAATCACAATTGGAAAGTGTGTTGCGACTAAAAAGTTGTTGCTATTTTAACAGGCCTTCAAGGTGGCTATACAAAGTATTGCTGTTTTCTTTGCCTCTGGGATAGCCGAGATCGCAAAAATCACTACATAAAAGAGGATTGGAAAATAAGAGCTATAAGCACCTTAGGCCTACATAATGTAAGGCACCCTGCGTTGATTAAAAAGGACAATGTAATTTAACCACCGCTACATATAAAGCTCGGCTCCGGTAGGCTAGCTGGTAGTGAGCTAGTCTATCAGTGCCGAGGTTGCGGGTTCGATTCCCGCCAGAGACTCTGGTATCCTGCAGGCAAGCAAAAAGCTTCGCGGGATTTAGTGTAGGAATAATAATAAAAAAAGCTTAGTTAACAATTTTGTGAAAGCACTAGACAAGGAGAGTAGAGCCTTTGTTTATTTGAAAACAATATTTCCAAATCTTTCTAGTACAAAAATTGGCGAAGGGGTTTTCGATGGCCCTTAAATTCGAAAATTGCTTCTAAGTTCTAACTTTGAAAAGTTAGAACCTAGGTGGAATTCATTTCGACAAATTGTTTCGAACTTTCTAGGATATATCAGGAGTCCAAATTACAAAGAAAACGTCCGTGATTTGCTTGAAAACTATTCAAAAATCGGTAAATATTAAACGAATTTTCTTATTCATATTTGTTTATTTTTCCTAATTTCTTATTTAAGGTGTAAATATGTCACTAACAATACATTTCTTGCACTAGCATCTGGACTGTTTTCAGGAAAACCTTGGTGATTTCATCAACAACTTAAGACCATGGAGCAACGTTATCAGGGCCTATGAAATGAAAATATGATAGGAGATTTTATTTGGTTTCTTAAAACAATAGTCGAAATTATTGTTAGATTATGCTGTGTAAATCTTGTTGCTAAAAAAATAACTACTTGATAACTTTGCTTGTACTTTCACTTTATCGGGAATAAAACAGGAACTTATCCATGGATTTTCATGAAAAAAAAATTATTTTTTTTCTAATATATACAGCCTTATGAAAAAATAATAAAAGTAGAGGATTAAACAAAATACTGTGCAATAAACAGGGTAAACCCGTTAAAAAATTACAAAACTTTTAGCTCTACACAAATTTGCGATAAAAAAATGTCAAAGGAGGTACTTTCACTTTATCGGGAATAAAACGGGAATTTATCCATGGATTTTCATGAAATAAAATTTATTTTACTTCTAATACATGCAGCTTTGAGCTTAACTACTAAAACTGGTAAGTGTTTGTTGATTTAAATTTTTCATGAATTTTTTTAATTCAAAAATTTTACAAAAAAACAAACAAAAATATTTTTTTTGATGATTTGGCCTCAATAACTCCAAAAATAATGGCTAAATTAAAAAATGATATTAGAAAATCTTAAATCTGGCGTAATTTATTCAAGGTTTCAAGGTTATTCAAGTGGTTATTCAAGGAAAACAAAACTTCCCGTTTGTTGCATAGTGTAATTTAAATGTCGTGACCTGATCTTTTATTTGTCGTAATCAGTTTTTCGATACCTCATACGGTTTTCGAGATATAGAGTGTTGAGTTTTTCGTATGTGGTTTTTGCTGAAGCAATTTTCAAATTAAATGTGTTCAAACTCAATTTACTCGAAACAATCAGAATCCACATACGACAATTAAATTATCAGCCGACGAAATGTTAACTTTAAAATACACCTCTGGTGTGATCAGAAAACATAAGTTTCTAAAATGGTTTAGAAAATAAAAAGTTACCGATCGCTTGTCAAATTTTGTATCCTACTCAATACATTTTGGTTTTACATTTTTTTTTTTTCAATATTTATTTATTGAATCTTCATATTTTAAATATGAACTAACAATAATTAATCAAATCTTATCCTAATACTTTATTTTATGTCCTGCCAGTGCCAAAAAAAAATTTCATCATCAAGGTTTATGTTCACATATAAAGGTGTTTATCGCTCTTCTGATTGGGTGAGTGCTGTAGAGTCTCTTCTCCTTACACTGCGGCCACACGATCAACTTTTTGTTGATAGTCTTTTGTCAAAATTTACATTAATTGAAAGCTGTGACGTAGGCTGCACGCAATTTTTAAGCAATTTACTTTCAAGATGTCATCAAGAAAACAATTTATACCGACAAACGAAAAATTTGCTCACTAAACTTCTAATCAGCTGTTAAATTGAGCGTAAAATTGCCAAACAAATGGATAGTTAAAATTGAGAGAAATCCCGTGATCAATTTAAAAAGTGTGAGCGTGTTAGTGAAAAAAATGAGAGTGAGTGCAAATTGGAAGGAATTGAAAGACAAAAATTGATCGTGTGGCCTCCAAGTTAAGCGAGAGTAGCTGCTACAATTCAAAGTATTTCGAACAGTGGATTAAGGTGCAGTTTAAGCCTTTTTAAATATCTTACTACATATTTCGTCATCATGTTTTAACTAATGGCATATTGAGATCCTTGTGAATATTTGAGTTTTTAACATACCAGGGAGCAGCTGTGATTATTCGAAGAAGTTTATTTTGGCGCCCTTGAATTCTTTCGATATAAGAAGCCGAGGCAGTGCCCCATAACTGAATATCGTAGCACCAGATTAGCTTTAAGATAGAGTTGTAAAGTAGAAGTTTGCAATCGCGAATAAAAACAAAATTTCCTCCGATAAGCCAATTCATTTGAAATTGTTTTACATTCATTTGAGTTAATTTTGCTTCTATATGCCATTTCCACGTCAAACGCCGATCTAGATGCATACCGAGGTATTTTACATGCGAGTTTTGAGGTATTATTTGATTATTGATTTTAATAGGGTGCATGTTACCCGACGCAATGTGAATGTTGTATGTACGCATTTTGCTCGTTGAAATTTATCCTCCAATTTGCACTCTTTTAATAAATTCTTAAGTTGAGGGGATCCACTTTCCGCTCTCTTCGAACTCTCCTTTTTTCAGTCAAGAGCCACTCGACATCTGTAGAATAAATTTTATAATTTTGGATTTTGTTGGGCATTATGCTGGAATGTTGAGCAGCTAGTTTAAGATAACTGTCAACATTTACAATAGAAAGATCCACATTCTCCGGTGTACTAAGCGGATTATTTTCAGTGCAGTGGCTACTGAGATATTTTTTATATTTTAATCAATTTATTTGTGTGGCTGACGTCACTAAGTAACCAGACGGAAATTCAATTCTTTTAGGGTCTGTTATAGTATGAATTGTAGGTGTGTGATCGGAAGATAATTCTAAGGAAGCTTCAACTTGAATCGTTTCTATGGGGGTGTTTTTACCCACGCCAAAATCGATGACATCTGGAATTTTTTGCTGATCAGTAGGCCAATAAGTCGGTTGTCCGCTCGGTACCACATTTAAATCCATTTTAGAGATGGTCTTTAATAAAACACGAACCTATGGTGTTATAAGTCGTGACCCCAGAAGACATGTTTGGCGTTATAATCGCCAGCGGTTAGGAAACAGGGTCCTAATGATTTAAAATATTGCCTTTCTGATATTGAAAATCTAGGTGGAGAGTATAAAGATGAAATTACTATATTTATCTCTTCAACACAAATGTTCGTTGCTTGCAGATAATCTTCACAATGATCACACGTTAAGTATTGTTTGATTCGGGCTTTTATCAAAATGGCAAAACCTCCACAAGCTCTATCTCGAGGATCCATGGTATCATATAATTTTTAACCATTGATTTTATTTTATTTTATTTATTTATTCAACTGAACGTAATCAAAAGCCTTTATAGGCCAAAAACAGTTTACAGGGTAAATTTAAATTAAAGCACATTTTTAATAGATATATAATACATTTTAATTTAATATGTTAACATAATTGTTCCTTTTTTCCATGAATATAGGTATGCATTTTTAATTAATTTTTTTTCTTTTTTTTTTTGGCTTAACAATGATATTAAGTACTTATATCAGATCGAAAACATCACTAGTGAACTGCGCAACTGACTTTGAAAAATCGCTTTCACTGTATGGGATAATAGAATTACATTATCGAGCAACCCTTAAGTGAAAAGATCTTTTCATGACTAACAAATTAAAAGCAGGTATTCTAAGTGAGCATGTTCTTGCTGAGTGCAAACATTCAAATCTAGGAGAATTTAAAACGTATTTCTTGAGGTCAGATGGGTTTCAGAAGACATAAATTTGTTTATTTTTAGGAAAGTATTCTAGTAGATATCGGGAATTATTTCTTTTCATAAGCAACTTTTTATTATATTCAACATTTTTTATTTTTCGAATTTATTCTATGAGTTAAATTTCAATAATGTATTTTATAAAGCTTTTTGTAATAGTAATATTCCTTAAATTTATTTATTTTTTAATAGTCTGGTAGTGTATAAAGTCATTCCTAAAAAATTTAAGGAATATAACTATTATAAAAAGCTTTATAAAATACATAACTGAAATTTAACTCATAGAATAAATTCGAAAAATAAAAAATGTTGAATATAATAGAAAGTATTCTAGCTAATTTTTATGTTGGGGGATGCCGTTTGCAAAAACAAATTTTTAAACAGTTCATGGCTTGTTAAGAACAGCTTGCAGTAACATCGATTGCATTCTTAGCATTTCCTGCACCAAATTACCAATTGTGTTCGTGTAAATATTTACTGTTTGCACTAGTGTTTCAAAGTTTTTTTTTATACGGCTTAAATTAGAAACTGAAGTTTCATCATTATTTGGCGAAGCACCTTGCATTGGCATATGGTTGAATTTGAGGACGTCAGCGTAGGGGTTATGTTATTACTAGGATTTGTTGCCTGCCTAAACGGCAACGGTCAGGGGAGGATGCCTTTCCTGGGACTAACCGGTCCAAGTATATGCCTCAACGGCCGCAGAACAGGTCGTACAAAGATGTGGATAAAGACCACCGCATTTGGGCAATCATTGACCGCAACGCCAGTGACGACACCATTTCCTCCAAGTATTGGAAAATGGTTGTCGTCGGACTCAGTAAGGCGTTCCTGAATGTTTTGAGGGATAACCCGGGAACACCAACACAATGTGAAGAATCTGACTGGTATCAAGATCACATCAAATTACTAGCGTGTGCAGATGAGCGTTCAGCACTGCTGTACAAGAATGCCTTGGAGTTCCTGGGGGAAGTTTGACAGGGCGCTAGGATAGAGGCAATACCTCTGGCCGAAGTACCGCAAATGCCCAGATCCACGCTGAGACATCCGACCCCAAGGAGATCATAGAAATGATACAGCTCAGTAACCCCCAGCTACACACACAGGACTGGAAAGTAGCAGGGTCTCTGATGCTGTTGAAGAATCCAGGAAGGCCACTGTAATAATAAACAGTGACTCGGTGCCGTCACTTCGGAAGATACAGGGGAAGATTTTCTATGGTTTTCGAACTATCTTCGTTTCGAGTCTGAAGAAGCGACGACAAAGAGAAGCCTCGATCTCCGGTGACTACCACATCAATCACCGGAAGTATGGAGGACGAAGACACCCAATCGGTCACTGGGCTTGTGGGTGACTTCTTTGGCAAGATTGAAGAGGCAGACGATGAGGACATCCTTCTGGGGTCGGACGACGACCCAGAGGATACCAACGTCACAGTAGTCCATATCGACATAAAGCGGCGTCAGCCTTTTCATTCGATTGGATTCAGACACGGAGGAGCTTATATGCATCCAAGAACCATTGTTGTATAAAGACAGGGTTGGCGGACTCAGCTTAGACTGCTATAGTACTCTGTACGCAGCCGATCAAGGTAAGACCAGAGCTTGTGTTATGGTCAAAAACATCCTTAAAGCTTTCATTCTTTTTGATTTTAGCGATAAGGACACTTGCATTGTCACAGTAGAAAGAAAAACCCGTGCAGTGTGGTTTAAGAGTTGCTACATGGCACATGACAAGGGTGCTTATCCTCCAAACTCCATAACGAGGAAAGCGATGTCGTATGCTAACATACGACTAATACTATGTTCTGACGCCAATGTACATCACACCGTCTGGGGAAGCTCGGATGTCAATCTAGGAACTTTATAGTAGAAAATGAACTAACAGTAGTTAATATGTGTAATGAGCCCACCTTTATTGTGACTAACAGAAGGGAAGTTCTTAATGTTACGCTTATTAGCGATAGGTTCTCAAATATGATTAGCGATTGGAATGTGTCAAAGGACCGTTACTTCTCTGATCACATGTACATTGATTTCAATCTTTCGCTCAGAATTGATTCAGTGAAACCCTATACGAATAGAAGAAGGACCAACTGGGGTGTCTATGCTAGTGTACTCGAGGACAAGCTGCCAGTGTGCCCGGTTCTCATAGGCAGTGTGCCCACGCTTGACTCCGCAGTGGAGTCACTGACGAGTGTCTTAATTGAGGCAACAAATAAGTCCTGTGAAAGAATCGACAGGAAGGGAAATGCTAAGTCCATATGGTGGAATGCAGAAATTGCTGAAAAAAGCAAATCTCCAGGCCCGGATGGCATTATCCTAGCGGATCTTTAAAGAAACCTGGGGATATTGATGCAATGCCACTTGGTGATATTCAGAGCCTTACTGAGTCTCACACATCTCCCATCAATCTGGACAACATATAAGATTGTCTTCATCCACAAGGGAGGGAAGTCATCTCACATTAAGGCAAAAGACTTTTAGCGCTATGGGACTTTTGGAGATCGATTTAGCGATCTTTCAATCTGTCAGCAGTATCTTGCACTTCAGGCGTATCGAATCGAACTTAGGCGCCTCAAATATTTCCAAGCTTGTGACTAGGGTCACCCCGCAAGGAGGTGTACTGTCACCATTACTTCGGAATCTGAATAACAATACCCTACTCAGTGCCATGGAAAGCACGTGCTGCAGGGCGATTGCGTATGCGGATGATGTTGCAATTGTGGCTAGAGGTAAGAATCCAAGACTGTTGTCTGAACTTATGGAGTCCACACTGGATGTCCTAACAAAGTGGTGCCGGGGAAGCGGACTGGATTTTAATCCTGCCAAAACGGAACTGGTGCTTTTCACAAGGAAATACAATATTCCCAAATTTGATACCTCGAAAATCAATGGGGTCTCACTGACACTTTCCGATAATGCCAAATATCTTGGGCTAATATTGGATAGTAGACTGAACTGGAAGATGAACACCATTTCCAGGACTACTAAGGCGGCAACTGCATTATATTGCTGTAAAAAGGCCATTGGCCTGAACTGGGGAATCAACCCGAGGAATGTATACTGGCTATACGAATGTGTCATTAAACCCATTCTATTCTACGGTGCGGCTGTTTGGTGGCAGGCGCTCAAGGCGAGGAGTCGCCAAACGAGGTTTGAAGGTATAATGAGAATGGTGGCAACAACGATAACAGGTGTCATTAGAACAACCCCCTCTAAGGCATTGTTTACGATCCTGAACTGGTTACCACCAGACATTTTGGCGGGACAGTTAGCTGCGAATGTGGAGATAAGACTAAGAGCCACTGGAGCATGGAAAAATTACAATATCGGACATGCTAGAACCTTGTATGAAATAAATTAGCACAAGGATGTTGATTATGTCACATCCGAGGCGATCTGGCTTCACGGTAAGCATTTTGGATAACGTGGTCCACTATGATGACCTAAAATTCCCGCGAATACGATTCGAATTTTCACGGACGGGGCTAAAACACTGAATGGTGTCGGTTCTGGCGTATACTCCGAGCAGCTAAACTGGAGTGTTCATATTAGGATGCCGGACCACTGCAGTGTCAGGCCGAGATAATGGCCATCTACACAGACGCGAGACGCATCCGGTAGCAAAGCGGCCATAAGATCCCTGCAAAATATGTTCATCACATCGAGAATTGTCCAAGAATGCCGGATGTCTCTGGCGGAGATAGCGAGACATTCATTGGTGACACTTAATTGGGTCCCCGGACACTGAGACATGCATGGAAACTGCATGTGGGTGGCTGAGTGAGAATATTAGCAGCCAGGTAACATAGGACTCCTCCTGTCCCAGAGATAACTTCATCGTACAGCATACCGGGTAATCTTGGTTATCGTCCTTGAACAATGTAACTGGGGCTATAGCTCGTTACCTCTGAAACGCTTGAGTTGCCTGCCAGCATAATTTCTGGTAACTGGTCATCCCATGTCCTTTGGTTGTCTCCTGCGTATTGTGCAATCATCGTTTTCACTGTGCGGTTTGCTCGTTCCGTGGGGTTTTCCTGTGGTGTATAGGGTGCTGTTAGTTGGTGTTGTATGCCGTAATCTGATAAAAAATTTGACAAATGACCTGCTCGTAAATTGTGTTCCGTTGTCCGTAACCAGACATTTTGGGGTTCCAAAGCGGCTTATTATTCTTTCTCTGAGCCCTTTCTTCGCTATATCACTTGTAGCTTTTCTAGCTGGCATCAGTTCCGTCCATTTTGAAAATTTGTGAAAGAAAACTAACAACATTGTATTGCCGTGTTTTGATCGTGGTAGGAGTCCTACAAAATCTGCGCAAACAATGGCCCAAGGTTCTTCTCGAATTTGTGTTAACATCATTCCTGCTGGTTTTTGTTGGCTGGCCTTGTACCGTTGACATGAAACGCAGTTCCTGACGTATTTTGCTACTTGCCTGAATAGACCAGGCCAATAGTAGCGGTTGCAAACTCGGGCGATGGTCTTCCGTATTCCCATGTGTCCTGCCCCTGGTTGATCGTGATTTTCCTGTATAACTCGCTGCCGGAGTTGCTTTGGCACACATAGTTTCCAGGGTGTGCAGCCTTCGACCTCGTTCCGACTAGGAATATGCCGGTATAGATTACCGTTCTCTACAATATATTCGGAGAACTTTTCCGGATTTTCTTGAACATCCCTGACTTTCCGTTCTAGCCAGGCACATTTTTCATTTCCGGATTCTATAGTTGTGGTACACAGGGTGTCTAATGGCTCCCTTGATAAAGTGTCCGCTACCACATTACTCTTTCCCCGCCGGTATTCCACCGCAAAGGAATATTGTTGCAGTTCCAGCGACCATCGAGCTATCCTTCCTGTGGGGTTCTCTAGGCTATTTAGCCATTTTAGTGAGAGGTGATCTGTGATAACCCTAAAATGGTAACCTTCTAGGTACGGCCTCATTTTCCGTATTCCCCATACGATTGCCAGGCACTCCTTTTCAGTTGCGGAGTAGTTGCTTTCTGCTTTGTTTAATTTCCGACTGGCATATGCAATCACTCGTTCTCCTCCGTTCATTTCCTGTGTAAGGACCGCACCCAGGGCGAACTCACAAGCGTCAGTTTGTAACGTGAATTGCTTGGAAAAGTCTGGGCAGGCAAGAATTGGTGCTTCTGTCAGATGTTCCTTTAGTTGTTCAAACGCTTCTTGCTGTTCTTGTCCCCACTTCCATTATTATTATTATTATTATTATTATTATTATTATTATTATTATTATTATTATTATTATTATTATTAGTATTATTATTATTATTATTATTATTATTATTATTATTATTATTATTATTATTATTATTATTATTATTATTATTATTATTATTATTATTATTATTATTATTATTATTATTATTATTATTATTATTATTATTATTATTATTATTATTATTTTTATTATTATTATTATTATTATTATTATTATTATTATTATTATTATTATTATTATTATTATTATTATTATTATTATTATTATTATTATTATTATTATTATTATTATTATTATTATTATTATTATTATTATTATTATTATTATTATTATTATTATTATTATTATTATTATTATTATTATTATTATTATTATTATTATTATTATTATTATTATTATTATTATTATTATTATTATTATTATTATTATTATTATTATTATTATTATTATTATTATTATTATTATTATTATTATTATTATTATTATTATTATTATTATTATTATTATTATTATTATTATTATTATTATTATTATTATTATTATTATTATTATTATTATTATTATTATTATTATTATTATTATTATTATTATTATTATTATTATTATTATTATTATTATTATTATTATTATTATTATTATTATTATTATTATTATTATTATTATTATTATTATTATTATTATTATTATTATTATTATTATTATTATTATTATTATTATTATTATTATTATTATTATTATTATTATTATTATTATTATTATTATTATTATTATTATTATTATTATTATTATTATTATTATTATTATTATTATTATTATTATTATTATTATTATTATTATTATTATTATTATTATTATTATTATTATTATTATTATTATTATTATTATTATTATTATTATTATTATTATTATTATTATTATTATTATTATTATTATTATTATTATTATTATTATTATTATTATTATTATTATTATTATTATTATTATTATTATTATTATTATTATTATTATTATTATTATTATTATTATTATTATTATTATTATTATTATTATTATTATTATTATTATTATTATTATTATTATTATTATTATTATTATTATTATTATTATTATTATTATTATTATTATTATTATTATTATT